>CM059446.1:41230220-41747720 GCA_030390025.1 Squalus acanthias
CAACTCTCTACTACTAACCTGAACTCTTCTTTTTCCATCACCTCAGGCTCTTGTCTATCCTTGATTCCCAACACCCTAACTGCTTAATTTCCCTGTCCTGGCGCCACCCACCTCATTCCACCAAAGCTAATTTCTTAAACCTCATCCCTATTTCATCTCCTACCACAACCCCTGCAGTAAATCTCCCTTTGTTTCTCCACATCCCATTAAATGACCAGCCAGTCATCCTCCTCCTCCACATCACCTTGAGCGATGGTTGCTCACTCATAAATAAGGCCCTCTCTATCCACAGCCTCATTCTGGAGGAACATTTCAACATCATGACCCTGGCTGAAACTTGGTTCACCGTAAGTGACTTCTTCCCCTCACTGAGGGCACACCAACTAGCTTAACATTGGGCAGAGGAAAATGGTACAATCATTAATGGTGTGAGTTCATATAGAGAGATGTTATTATTCCTCCAGCTGTTTCTCTTCATTCAAATATATCATTCTGTATTGTCCTTTCCATCTCTCCTATAAGATCCTCCTTATTAATCACCCCACTCCAACACCTTCCTCACTGAAATCTCTTCCCTACTGCCAGACATCTGCGACATCCTTGGTGATTTCAATCTTCACTTGAACTCAGTCTTTCCTTCTTCATTGTCTTTCTTGCCCCTCTTGACATCACCATTCATATGAACTTCCCCCACGCTCACTCATGGCCACCCCCTTATTCTTGTCACCACATGTGTTCTCAACACTCCTATCATTTTTATCACTGACCACCTTGTTATCTCCACTCTCCTAGATATCTCCACCCCAAGGCCCTCCATTGTCACTTTCTGCCCATGGGAATGTACTGTTCCCAAACACTCTGGCAGTCATTCTAACTCTGAGCTCCCCCATCTGTAGCTTGCCACCTGAATTGACATGGATACTTCTGTCAATTTTCTTTATAACCATTTTGTCTCCATCTTCGATGCCCTCATCCTCCTCAAAACGTCACACAGTCTTCCACCCATCCGGGTCCATGTGGTATAACAGCCATACCTTAGCTTCAAGTGGACAGGCTATAAGCTCAAATGTAGTAGGTGTTCATCTGGCCTAGCAGTTCACCAGCAGCTCAGTGGTTCAGTTGCTCCCTGTTCTTGGCCAAAATTGTTTATTGTGCCAATCTGGAGGCTAGAAAAAAAATTCAAAACTCAATTTCTCCACCTTTTGAACGTCTCCTCAGAATTCCTGCGCACCTCAACCCCCAGTCGCACCTCAACCCCCAGTCGCACCTCAACCCCCAGTCGCACCTCAACCCCCAGTCGCACCTCAGACTCAAAATGTGAGGAACCTGTGTCAAGGCCATTCACATTATAGCCACTACTTTCTCTGGCATCCCCCATACTTTCACTCTTCCAAACACTCAGCTCTTCCATTCGTCCTCCACTTAATGTGCTTTCATCATTCCTATTCTTTGTAGTTTCTCCCCATCTCCTGGACCTCCGCCCTAAGCTTTCTCATCTCATCCATTAACTTGTCTTCCTCATCTGGCACCACCCCCAGTCCTTCTGTTACAGCTGTTATCACGCCACTCCTCAAGAAACCCACCCTAAACCCTTCCACTCTGTCCAGCCACTGCTCAGGCTCAAACCTACCTTTGTTGTATCCAGCCACTGCTCAGGCTCAAACCTACCTTTGTTGTATGAATGTCTCCTCTCTTTGTTGGCTCTTAAGGGCTCATTTTATGAATATGTGCTGACGGTGGGAGCTTTGCCTGTTGGCACATCAGGAAATCATGGATGTGCTGCTAATAATTTTCCGCTAGTTGTTTGCAGGTGAAAAATCAGCCTTTCAGGACTCTTGCATAAAATGAGTTTAGGGCAGTCTCAGCCCATTGTCTAGTGAGCAGCCAGCCACAGCACAAAACTTCCACAATTTAGACATCATTTCCACTCAGTAAGCAGTTTAATTCAGGCTGATAGGTGGACTCTTGTGAGAAATGGAAAAGTCACAATGGTACAGTTAAGGATGCTCTTCAGAAGTTGGGGCATTATTGTGACAGGGACACAGTTTGCATTTGACATGTGCGATACTTGGCTTCGGGTACTTGATGCAAATTCTGGATGCAATAAATAGTGGAAAAGTACTCATTAATATCTCTACTTTAACAATCTATTTTGACAGGCTTTGTAAAATTATTTTGGCACTGTTGTTAGCTACATTGATGAGTTCTGTCAGAACAAGAATTTAAAACTATTCAAATTTTCAAATTAGAATTGGCAAGGTGTCATAATGCATCTCATCGAAGGGACATTCTCCCATTATACGTTTCAGCGGTGTATTCCGACAATAAAATCCTCTGGCAAGTGCGGTGCTCTGCTACAGGGAAATCCAGCTTTGAGCACTGTGCAGTGCTCCCAGAAATAATAGGCAGATACTTCTATGAAACTGAAGTTACAATCAGAAAAAGGCACAGTCAGACATTCAACCTTAATAACTTAAAATAAGTGTCGCAATAGTAAATCTAATTTAATTCTACACAAGAGTCATACAAGTCTTCATTGAGGTATAGCAATTAACTGTGAAGAACACTTGATCACAGCAACATGCATTCTAATTACCAGTGACTGAGACACTGAACAAAAGTGCAAGATCCAAAGACAAAATATATTTTGCAACTGTGTTAATTCAATTTAACTACTCAAACTGATTGAAGTGATTTTACTAATCTAAAATGTACTGATAAACAATCAAGCTCATCCCCACCACGAGTTCATTAGTAACAATTGAATTTTTATATTAAGTCACTGAGTATTTAAAATCCATTTTATTGATGCCTATTAACCTAAGCGTGAATTATTGTTGCATAAATAATTTCTGTTCAGACTCGACATCTCGTACAGTGCAGATTTTATGGCTACCTTCTGCATTTACTCTGATCTCTCTCTTTGCCGTGTACCAAATTGAAAGTAGTAGTCTGAAACAGTTTACAGTTTGGAAAAAATGCTTTGCAACTGTAGGTAAACGATGCAGCATAATTTGTTTTCAAAATGATAATATTGTGAAAACCCGCAGCCTCACATTGCAGTTTGATCTTTTCACCACCAGAGGGACACAAAACTGCTTCTTTTTCCCATATTCTGGTCAGCTGTGCTTTGTAGTTCCACAGTCTAACCTGTCACAGATATTCTATTTAGACATGAAAACAACCTGTCCAAACATTCATGTAAAATTATATAACCTGGCTGCCAAACATCAGCCTGACTTGGGATGGAGAGAACCGTTACAGAAATTACATTTTTTTAAATCCTCCTTATGTTTCCCTTTAAAATGAATAGTTACCTCTGTTCATATGTTACTTATAGATTTATTATCATATAGTTACTCATGTGACTAGGAACACTAAAATAAAATTTGATAAGAATAAACTACTGATAGAAATATCTTAATTTTAAATAAAATAAAATCCAGTCTATTTTGAAGGTAAAATCAGCTTTTGGTTGTGTTTGAGTGCTATATTGAAAATGAAAGGTTTTCTCAGAAGAACTTAATTATTCCTCAGAAAGGCACAAGATTCAGACCATATTGGTCTGCTGGCACAAATGAGCGCTGTCGTTCATTTACACCAAAGTGTTTGCTGATTTATTTTTTGTATTCTGTGTAACAGTGCGTGAACTAATTCCACCTCCTAAAAATGTAATCCCATTCTTGTACTGCCTTGTATTCTATGTTGTATTATTAGCAATGCATTATTAGTGTTTACATACTTTGTTAGCTGGTGTGCAAAAAATAGGTATCTACCTCTGCACACTGTTTATATTCATGTATATTTGGTCGCGCCTCAATTCCCTTGTTTTATAATCGACTTTAAAAAAAATTAAATTTTAAAAATTGGTCAATTCGTTTCTAATTTCACCGAGAAAATTATGTTTCATCCTCCTCCATAAATGAGTAATAATTCATAAGCAACAAAAAAAAACAGTATCCCCGTATATGACTTCTTCCTGTGCACGTTTGGCACCCTGTAGCAACATTTCCTTCCCTCGTTTATATCAGTAACATAATCTGCTTGTTTGCGTGATGGAGGAAAACCTTACTAATAATCGGGGTGAGCTCAACTCAGCGGAAACAGGGCGGTAGTGGAGTTAAAATCGCTGTGCCTCGCTTACCGCTCCACTATTGCTCCGCTACCGAATTTACTGAGGCCTTGCACTGGGCTGCCACCTGAATCGGGCGAAAGCCTCATACGGTATGCAAATCAGCATCCTGTGACTAACGTCGGACCCCGAGACAATTTTAAGGGGCAACTGAACGGAGCATGTGTTGTGCCCAGTTCAACCAGGCGACGAAGAGAAAAAGGCCCCAAGCATGTAAGTAAATCATTATCTTTTACGAGGCCAGGAGGAACAGGCTGCCCTGCTCCGTGATCACTCCCTCCATCCCAATCTAACTGCCTGCCAACCAGGTCAGCCTCCGAGCTGCCTGATATTGTGCTTTCCCGGAGCTGACAGGTGTGCGGCTTGTTGTTGGCATGGTAACTGAGGCTTGGCCCTCAAAATGGACAAGGCCCCCTGCTGGCAGAAACTGGCGGCCATTCCACCCGCCCAATGCAGAGTGTTAAAGTCTACCCCAATATTGGCCCGTATCTACAACATTTAGTAAGTTAGAGTAGTTCTTTCCAATTAAACTTTTAGACGTCTATTGAATTCATGCTGGTGCTGGAATTTCTGCATCTCGTGGAAGGTCATTATTTTCGGCCTTTGCTGTCTTTCGCTTGAATTCAAGTTTGCATTGGGCAGATTCTACCAGAACTTTGTGGGAAGATCCAAAATGTGTTGACCAGAGGAGGTTGAAGGAATTATCAAGTTCAGAATGGTAGAAGCAGTTATCTCCAATGTGACTAAAGTACTTGGTCTTCCTGCTTCTCCTCATTTTTCTCGTATGCCGACTACTGCAAGGCAAGGTTACCCAAACATGAGTGATGGGCTGGATGGAGAGAAAGGAAAATTACATTGCAATTAAGCTAATGGCCACATTTTCTCCAAAGCTGTCAGAGTAAGCACAAGTAGAAAATCAAATGACCATTAGGGGAATCTTGTCCCTGTTCCAAGGTTTTGTCACTGTTCCAAGTGGATTGTTGTTGAAGCAGAGATTGATTTGGACACAGAATATCAATGCACAAGGAGGTCTGATTCAACCAGTTGTGACAACCATAGAGCCAAACTTATGGGTGTTGACCATTTCTTATGGGCTAATGACACTTGGAGACAGCAGGGCTTGACTATTGAGACATTCTTTCATACAATGGGGAAGGAACTTTCCGTCACATTAAATAAGGAATGCACCTGTGCTGTGGCTATGGAGGACAAAGATCTTCAACTACCTGCACCAACAGAGCTAGAGATAATGTGAATACCACACATCATTGAAGTGACTCTTCAGTGCCAAATGTTCATTGATTTAGCTGATTTCAGGCACACACATTCACCTTGATATCCTTACACTTGTATGAACACAGGTTTTTCCAGATATAATAACTGGTTACAATATATCCTCAGCCATAGCTATAGGTAGCTTTTTCCTTTTATTGCATCAGCAACGATTTCCATTACCTGTTGACCTGCACCTACTTATAAATACATATAACAGAGGGAACATTGGCAAAAAATAATTATTGTGCTCTTTGGATGAATGGAATATGTGGCCATGTTTATCTTTTGTAGTCATCCCCTATTCAAATCACATTTCTCACTATCATGACTATGCATCTTCTTCTGTGGACTCATTGAATAAATCATAGCTCCTTGTTCATCTTTCCAATCATTTCCCTCTTCAGCTCTTTTCAATCGCTTTCCATCCCACCCACGGCACAAAAATGATCATGGTCAAAATCACTAACAATACCCTGTATGACTGCAACTACAGTGCACTATCCCTCCTTGACCTCTCCATCCTCCTCCACTATCTTACCTCATTCATTTTTGTAACCATGCCTTAGCTTGGTTCCTCTCCTACCTATCTCAGCAAAGTCAGTACATTTCCTGTAACGGTTTCTCCCATATGGTAACCTCAGGTGTGCCGCAAGGCTCCATCCTTGGCTCCCTTTTCCTCATCTGCAAGATGCTCCTCGGTGACATCATTTGTAGTCGTGGTGTTAGCTTTCACAAGTATGTTGGACACAACTAGCTCTGCCTCTCTGCCACCATCATTGACTCTCCAACCACCAGTGTACTTTACAATTGTTTAGCTGTTATCACATCCCGGATGAGCAACTTCTCTCAACAAACATCGGCAGCAATACAGCCACATTGTTCAGCTGGTGCCAGATACTCTGTACTCTGTTCCTGACTCCATCCCTCTCCTGTACAGCTCACTGCCCATTTCCCCCGACTGGCAGAAATTCATACGTAGGCTATTGGGAAAAACCTCCAGCTGGGGAAATCTTGGACATGTTTCACAGTATTTACATTTCTTATCTTGAAAATGTCTAGTCAGTGTTCATTCATGGACTCGAGCAGCTAAACAAGATCGAGAGAAAAATCTCAAAACTGGTCAACTTGTCCAGTTACATTTGGGAGAGCGGCTATGCGCCATCAGCATTAATGCTGACTTCAATATAGCAATCAGAAAATCCTCAGGAAATTTTGAACCCAAATGCCTGGCATCAGTTGCTGGTATAAAATACTTTGAACTGTGTTTGAATCCAATGCTTTTACGAAGTGCTGATCTGTGGTTGCTACCCATCCACCTCTACAGAGGTTCCACACTATCCGGATGATTTAATGATGAAAAACAGCCATCTTAGGAAGTCAGGAGAGCTTTTCAACACCTGTTTTTTTTTCATGTCCAGGCAGCTAGGACTCTTTAAACCCAAATAAATGCTCAGGACATTAACGTCAAAAGAGACAGGTTCCAGAATACTCTAAGGATAGATTCCTTGTCGAAAATAAACTTTTCCTTGAAGGCCACAAACAACTGCCTTGTTGACAAAAAAAAAACGGGGTTAAAATTCCACTGCGGCGGGATGCCAAACGAGCAGCAGCGGATCGACTGCCCGTTGTGTATACCTCGCCTGAGCGTCCTTTCTATTGTGGTCAATGGGTAGGAAAATTGAGCGGCATGTATAGCGAGCAGCCAGTTCGCTACAGCTCATTTTGCACCCCTGCCCAAGTCGCATTTTACCGTCAGAATCTTTTTTTAAATTCAGAAACCAAGCTGAAGCACCAAGGCTTGTAGCGCGGGACACTGCCAAGACTCAAAGGCCTTCGAGATACACGACAGCGCAAAATCATAGAGCAGAAACTGATAGCCAAGTTCCGCACTCATGAGGATGGCCTCAATCGCGATATCGGGTTCATGTCACGATACAGAACGTGACTTGACATCATGGCCGGTCTTCCCAGGTGTTTTTTTTTAAAAAAGACTAACACAAAAACACAAATTGACAGGATATGCAGCCAGCAGGTGGTTTGACACGTTGGACCCCCTGGGACACATCTCATTGTCTTGGCTGTGCTCTTTGTTGTAGTGAATAATGTGAATAGATTTTGTCTGGGTTTAAATTGTGAATTCTGGGAGATTCTCTCATTGCTAACTTACCTGACGAAGGAGCGAACTGCTTCGAAAGCTTGTAAAATTAAATAAATCTGTTGGACTATAACCTGGTGTTGTGCGACTTCTCATTTTTGTCCACCCCAGTCCAACGCCGGCATCTCCACATCAAGACTCAAAGGAGTGAAGGAGATGAGATAAATCGGGAAGTAGTGATTAAATGACACCAAGCATGGGTTTCAAGAAGCTAAAAGCTGTTAGGAAGAGCAAAAACCAAAGATGTTAAAGGGTTTCATTGTTTTTTATGTCCTGATGTTTTCATGGCCTGAGAAATAATGGCCTGTATTTTAAAAAAAAATTTATTTAAAGTTTTACTATGTTTTTGGGGTGATCTCCATTCATATATTTGACATATATTAGAAAAATCTACGCCCTTACCTGAGGGCTCCCGGGACGCACACGCTTCCGATCCTGGGCGCTTCTCCAAACTCCAAGTGCGCAGAGCCCACGTGATCCCAGAGGTGCAGGCAGTTCGCAGCGTCCCTGGGATCACGCGGGCCATGGGGAGCCAATCAAAGAAGGGAATCTCCCTTCATACACTTGACAGGAAGACCTGTCAAATATATGAATGGAGATCACCCCCAAAAACACTGTAAAACGTTAAATAATTTTTTTTTAAATCACATTTTTAAAATGACTTGAAATTACAATAAATTAAATATTTTAAACAAAAATTAAAATTTTTGAAAAAAATAATTGAAGTTTTGAAAAGTATTTTTAAATGATAAATCAGTGAAAAAAAAATGTTTTTTAAAAAAACTTTTTTCAACTCTTATCCTGGTAAAAGCAGGCCTTATGCCTGCTTTTACCTGGCGTAAGAATTGTAAGGGTTTTCTGCGGGCGGAGGGTCTCCAAAAAGCGGAACTATCCGCCCGCAGAGGCCCTTCTCCAGGGCAGGCGTCCGATCTGTCAAGAGCATTCTTGACAGATTGGAAATGCCGGTTTTCAGCGCATGCGCTGTGCATGCCTGAAACCGGCATTTCCGATGTCCCTGCGGGTGGGTGCACAGCTCGTATCCACCCGTAGGGATCGGAATATCTGGGCCATTGATTTGGAGCAAGAAATCATAAGGTCAATCTTGATTGGCTCAAAACATCGAAGTCTAACAAGTATATACAAAAGGAACCTTATCTTTTTACTTTCCTTGAATCTCTCCTGCCTCAGATAACCCACATGCATGTTCCCCAGAAGTCCATGTCAGAAGTGGAATGTTTATAAAGAATGTGTTTGTTTATAAAGAATGGCGGGATGACACTTGATTAAAAGATCGGATGCAGGGAGTAAGATGAGTGTGTAGAATTTCTTATTTGGCACTTAGAAGGAGCAAGAGAGGAAAGTTCATAGGAGCACTGACCATACTTACTTTTAATAAAATAGAGAGGGAGAGGTGAGAAAGGTTTGCATCCCAATGTGCTGACAAACCACTCCCAGTACTGAATTATGGTCATGTCATTTCAAATTGATACTTTATGGTATGCTTCCTGCATTTTGGGTCATTAACTTAACTTTTCTCATATAAATGACTTCAAAGTTTTGTTTAAAAGAAAATAGCTTTAATTGCACTATTTAGTGACCACCTAAGACCTGTTATTGAAAGTTTACAAGAATTCTTGCGGATTTTTTTATCTTCTAACTCTACATGGTATCCTGATACTATAGAGACCAGCTCATGCATGAACTGAGTGGTAATCAGCTGTATGGTAGCTGCAGTCAGCTTTGGAGGATGGTCTATGGTTCCAGCTATGTGCCTGCCATTTGTTTTGGCAGCAAGCTTCTCCTTCAAGTGTGTTCAGATGTTAAAATGTGTCATCTAGAGGTGTTGCAGTTTCATCCCATATCCAGTGCTTTGGTGCATTTGTTAGTGGTATCAAAAATTTCACCTCATTTCCTCTAACAGGACGTTAATGCTTTACAAAAACTAGCTGTGCCCTGCCTCTGTCTGCTGTTCTTGCCATTTTGGACCGCTGCCAGCCTTGCAAAATAAGTGGCTAGCAGTCAAGTGAGACTTTTGCATCATTAACCTGTAATTCAGCATGATAAAAATGTGATTTGCATCTGGAATTTGATTGGGAAACATTAATCTGTGTTGCACCTTATTCCCTTTAGAGATGTTCGTTGGCAATGTTCAATAAACTACAATGCAGTTTATGTTGAGGTTTGAACTCATGCCAATACAACAATGGCTTCTGTTTCATTTTTTTTTTAGTTTACTAGCATCTTCAGTGAGGCCTTAAAACCTCACCTCTAATCTCCAACTAGCACCGCATCTAAAACCGTTCCAAATTATTTTCTTTAAATTGGTTTAAAAACATGGCTCACTGTAGCTAATGGAGAATACTATTTTGGTATTGTTTTTGATGGTTTATAATGATCTCTAACCTGGTTAAAGTGAAACATAAAGTACAACATTTATTAAAATAATACTGTACTGGTGTTAGAAACAGCATTTGTCATGTCACAGTAGCAATAACAATATGCATGTGTCTGTTCCGGTGGGCAGCTGGTGTTTTGTGGGGACGGTTTTAAAAAATGATAGAAAAATAAATATTTCTATAGAGACATACAAGAGTCAGAAACAAGTGCATGAAGAGAATTGAATAAGTAGAGGAATATGGATTAGAGAAACAAGATGGCAAAGCAAAGAGTAACATAAATAGGAAGATTTTCATTGCAGATAAAGAAACTGAAACATCAAAATTGAGAGCAAATGCAATCGCACAGTGAGATTGTTGCTTGTTTGGTTTTGCGCTGTTCTTTATTTCTTCATAGAAACATAGAACATAGAAAAATAGGAGCAGGAGTAGGCCGTTCGGCCCTTCGAGCTTGCTCCGCCATTCAATATGATCATGGCTGATCCTCTATCTCAATAGCATATTCCCGCTCTCTTCCCCATACCCCTTGACGCCTTTTGCGTCTAGAAATCTATCTATCTATCTCCTTCTTAAATATATTCAGTGACTTATTGATGTTGTTTGGCTGACGGCATTCCCTCATCTCAACAAAAATATTGGAACCTTTATAAATTGAAGTTGGAACAAATCTATAATCTCTTCAATTATCAGATGGAAATCCTTGTGAAATAATGCAATAAAATGGATTTATCCTTTTTTTTTGCTTGCCCTACTAATGGTAATTATGATTTTCCTATTCCTTTGTCATGAAACTATTGTATAAAACTCAAAAGGTGCAATTGAAATAGAGAACATTAAAAAGCTAGACATTTGCCAGACCATAGTTAAGCTTGTCGGATGCTGTCATGACCTCTTGTATTGGGGGCTTAGTTTAAATAGACAGACGGACTACAGACTGTGTGTTGATACCTCCCCTCCAGATTTTATGGAGGTTGGAGGCAGGGAAGGCGAGACGTTTGTTCTGCTAGAGCAGCCATGAAAGTGCATCCCAAACAGATTTTGCGTTGGTCTGTTAACTTGGTGAATCATATCTAATGGCCTATTAACGTGTATCTGTATGCCTATAGTGATATAGCTGTTATCAGTTTAAATACTACACACGGAAGAAGCATGACCAAGTAGTGACTGCGCCTCTTACGGGGGAACTAAGTGGGGGTCTCTTGGGGGTCCAAGATAACACACTTAGAGATGGAAAATTGAAACTGAGAACGCCCTTTGTGGCAGACTTGTTAATTTGATACCTGAGCCAGACAAGTCTGCGTTACTTTAGGGCATTGTTGATTAACCACTCAACCTGTCACTGTAGACTGGGATTCTTCCTATTGGGATCCAGATAACTTCGTGGCAGTCACTGTGGTCCTAGCTGTAAAACTGTCCCACAGTACATGATTGACTTTTAATCCCCTCTAAAGTAGCGGAGCAAGCCATGCAGTTGTAAGAATACGATAGCAAAATACTGCGGATGCTGGAAAATTGAAACAACAACAGAAAACGCTGGAAAAACTCAGCAGGCCAGGCAACATCCGTGGAGAGAGAAACAGAGTTAACATTTCAGGTCGAAACCCTTCGTCAGTTGTAAGAATAATCACTTCAAGGCAACTAGGGATGGGCAATAAGTGCAGCCTAGCCAGTGTCGAGAACAAATAAAACCTTACCTGTGCATGGGCAGCTGCATGGTTTTAGCTAGTTGAACTCCAGCAGTACCCTTGCATCTACCGGAGTACCTTGGTTCTAGCCAGCCTGGGCCTAACCTCTCTTGGCTAGGGTAAGTGGGGTACCTCTCTAAGAAAAAAGAAAGAATTTGCATTTACATAGCGCCTTTCACATCCTTAGAACATACCAAAACACTTCACAGCCAATTAAGTACTTTTGAAGTCTAGTCACTATTCTAATATACACGAAAGTGACAGCCAGTTGTTCCACAAACACAACTAATCTCTTTTTTTTTGTTTGGTGTTGCTGAGGGATGAATGTTGGTCAAGACATTGAGATAACTCCCCTGTTTTTTTGAATAGGGCCTTGGTTTAAAGTCTCATCCAAAAGACAGCACCTCTGACAGTCCAATACTCCATCAGTACTGCAAGTGTCAGCCTAGATTATGTGCTTAAATCTCTGGAGAGAAGCTTGGACCAACAACCTTCTGATTCAAAATTGAGAGGATGTTACCACTGAGCTAAGGTTGATGCTGTAGTAAAGAGGGCATTTCCATATTGGGCAAACTGAAACTCCACATGTTGATTTTCAGTAGGATGGTCTGGAGACTATTCAACGTGGTAATGGGTTTCTTTATGTGGCTGATATTTGGCTGACTAAAGGGGGTAACAAAGGAGTGGAGCAGTGAAATATTGAGGCCTTTCAGGTCTCAGTAGTAATTTTGAAAAGTGTAATTACTCTTTTACAATGGATACATCATGATTTCTTTTGATATACAGAATGTATTACGGAAGTGATTTGAATCGATGGCCCCCTGGTGTGTTCTCTATCTCTCAAATAATAAAGCAAGTGAAATTCGACTTTCTTTTAGTATTTATTGTATTGCTTAACAAACTTTTTTCTGTGGGCAATATGTGGTTCTCAATGCATCCACACAAAATTACAGCAGCTCCCAGTAGAATATTTCATTGTACAGGAAGTTATGGTTCAATAGAACATATTTATTATGAATGCTTTTTACAATTTTGATGGTTTCTCAACACCAGCTCATTATCTCTCATGTAATTTAAGCAGTTTAATAATATTATGAACAGTGCATACACCGCAAGTTAGTCACACTTGTATTTCTGCATTTTGATTCTTGCTTTTAATAAAAAGGAAAATAAGTGGACAGTGAATGATTTAATACAGGTAATGTGTACTTGTTTAAATACGGTAATGATATTGGTGACTTTGGGCCACTTGTGCCATTGGGTTTGCTATCATTACAATTGGGTAACACTAATTGCCCAATTAATGGGTGGATCTTGCTGAAAAAATAATGGCGTATTAGCAACGCAAGCCAATATTAATGTGCAAATCGGCCAGCAATTCAGGGGATTAAGAGATACGGCGTGAGTTACAAATCTCCAGTTCTTGCTGGTCAATTTACGCCACTCCGCTGTTTGCGTCGCACAAATGGCATCTTGCTATTTGCTTCACTATTATTTTTAAGGACTGCTGGATTTGCACATTAATTGTCCATTAAACTCACCACAGAAAGTTAAGTCTGGTAATTAAGAACGCAAGTACCTTTTTAACAACGTGATAATTGTTAATGCAATGTCAATCAACCTGTCTGGCCCAGAATAGGAACAACTAAAAGTGTTCAATCTCATTCCTACATGTAGTCAATTGTTGTTAGAGATTTTAAAAATGTCAAATTTTAAATTAACATTTTTTTCTTACTTTTCCTTTCTGCCTTTTTTCTCATTTAATCCGCCCTTCTTTCTCTCTTTCTGTTCCTGATTTGACTCTAATTCACCCACTCTAATTTACCCTCATTCTCTATCATTACTCTGTTTCTTTCTCAATCCTTAACTCCCATTGGTTAAGGACATACACTGTTGGTCCCGCCATTAACTAAGGTCCTAGATGCCCGTTGTTCTTGCCACGACGTTATCAGCTTGCACTTCCAGCAAGTTACGGTACAAAAACATTTACGAGCTGAAAGGTGCAGAGAAAAATCTAACTAACGGCTCGCGCCACGAGCTGCCTTGCTCCAGCAAGATCCGGCCCATTATAAATCATGCGTGTTGCTGCAGTGAAATTCTGCACCAAAATGATATATTTTTAAACCTACATAAACATGTCAGTGCAGCCTATTGTATTCATTTAAAATGAATTATTTGTTATTAACTGTTGCTCTAAACTTGCTCATTTGAATGCCACAACATAATAAAAGTACACAAGGCAAAACTTCTGTTATTAGGAAAAACAAGGGGGTTTCCTCGTGTCTGGAGAGTGAAATTCCAGACGGCTCTTTGGCCAAATTTTATGCTGAAAGTTTTCCGAGGCACTGCTTCTGCATAAGTCCTTGTTTTTACACTTTCCAAAAAGTAATATATTAGATATTCATTAAAATAATCCACCTTAATCCTCTTAAACATAATTAAGAAATAGTTATGTTCAAATAATTATGTATAAATGGATATTTCATTGGTGTACATTTTAATTACTTAATTAGTGGTTTACAACATTATTGGAAAGAATCTTGAAGCTGTGATTCTCTTCCAGATTTATATGGATGTTATTATGCTGTACCCTATTGTAATTTGATGATTTTTTTAATTGTTTATATTGGACGATTAGTTGGGTTAAAAGTATACTGGGAATAAAGTAGAATGTAATTTGAGCTCATAGTGTACAGAGAATAAAGTACAAAAATATTTTTAAAAATGTTAATCCATCAGATCAGTTAACTAAGTGATCATCTGTCATGCACAGTATCGTATTATAGGAAATGGTTGTGTAGTTGTCGCAATAGGTTACGTTGAGCTGATAAATGAAAGGTCAGGTACAGCACAACCCTGGCAAACAGATTTCCTCATCAAGCCTGAGGGAGAGCTTCACACTGTTATCAGTATTGCAGCTCGCAATGCATCTGCTGTCGGCTGTAGGTCTGTGACAACGTTGCATGTGTAATATCTGAGTGCAGGGTTTGTTTTTCTTCTGTGGTGAGCTCATTTCACACCGTCTCCAAGCAGGAAGACACGTTACTATAGGGGAGAAAGACTGGTGGTCGTACCATACAGAATGTGGGCAGAAGAGTACAAAGCTGTGGCACAAAGAAGGTTGCTATGTGAAGTTGAAGCTGATGCACGCGATGATAGGATTGTCAGTCCGCTGTGGCTGTTGAAAGCTGTACCAATTCAATAGTTGTCAGGGACACTGACTCTTAATCTCATGCTAAAGCTACGCCAAAGCAGCGTGAAAGGAAGAGCAGAAAAGGACTGTGCTTCAGGTGCTGCTTGGGAATAGTGACAGCAATTTACTACATGTAGCAAGTTGTAAAGATGCAGTTAATGCTGCTTAGGGAAACCACTGGAATTTAGAGAAACAGATAACATTGCAGGGTACGAGTATGCCTGATCGCACTTGAGTTGAAGCACTGTGGATCGGCTGTACCGTTTGTTGTAGCATTTCCTTTTTTTTTTATTAAGCATGGGAGATCAAATGTGTGCTCTTTGCTTTGTATTTCTGCACTGAAGGAAAAATTCTCATATGTTCCTTTGTTTGGTGGGTAATTTCTTTCATGATAGCAAATCTGGAAAAATACAGGTATGTTTCTTTCAGTTTCTTGTGCGTCTGAAATGTATAAATTACTTAATTTTAGATTTATTTCTTCACAACTAGTCTTGAAATGCTTCAATTAATCTGCTTGGCAGTTAAGTTAATACTATTATAGATGCTGTCTTGTCTTTTGTTCTGCTTAAATCAATAGTGGCAGCAACTGTTGTACAGAAATCGTGGATTGCTAATGTAAGTAAATCCCATTTGATATCTCAGAGCTTTAATGTATATTACAGTTTTAGTGTCTGGGGTATAAGACTGTAGTTCAGTGCCTAGCTGAAGAACCCATTAATTCCTTTATCGCCACCATGTTGGTGTTACATTTTTGCTGTGTAATACAGCAATTTTAAATCAGTTCACAAGTAGGAATAAAAATGTTGTATTACATCCGTTTTGTGCATCCCCGTGTTCTGCTTAATCTTTCAGCATGAGCAGCCTGCAACATTGCCACGAACAGACAGCCTGTTTAAAATGTATGCTTGATTTTTATTTCACTACTACTATCAGGATAGCCGACAGTTGCTCATCCAGTTAGTACCTGTTCTTTCAGATTAGCTTTGAGGGCTTCTTATTTTTACATCTGAAATAATTTTAATTATCATTAGCTCTTGTCATTCTTAAGCCATTCTTTAAATAAGGTTTAAACAGCGCAAGCTGCCACGTGAGCTATATCATGTAAATCAAGTCACATTATCGCGATTCCCTCAAATCTTTAAGCAAAACAACACATGCATATCATGCCAATGTATCCTGCTGTGGAGTTTAAGAGCTAAAACCTGGTATGTAGCAGAGCCTACATTTGGACTACTAAGTCTTGTATAAACGAGGACTATTAAAATCCAGGTAGCTAGTATCATTTGGGCAAGCAAAAAGGTAAATCTATTCCATTTCATGATTTCACAATTTTCATATGATCAGAGAGACTTTTCTCAATTCATAGACTTTCCACTGTTTAAAGGGGACATTATCAACTCAGTGGGGGGGGTCTTCAGGCAGCCTTAGATCTTGCCTATAATGCTGCTGTATTACCCGCTGGGGAAAGTTCCGACTGCAGTAGATGTTATCTGTGCTGAAGTGTGAACTTTGGCAATGTGGTCAGGTTATTAGTTTACCATTTCCCCCCAAATAAATGTGTTTTTAAGGCAAAACATGTAAGGCTCAGTTGATGATGGAATGATGTCACTATCTCAGCAAGCTTGTTGCAGGTTCCTTTATTTGCTAATTTGGTTGCAAGAGAATTTGCAAGCTGAGAAACTCTTAACAGACAGTGTCCCTTCTGTTGGTTGAATATTAAGATTGTAAAGTACATCAAATTCAGTGGGCCAGATGCTTAAGTTATTGTAGAAATTGTTGAAGAAAAATGCTTGGGTAGATTGTCGTCTTCACCGCTGGGGCGGAATGGACTACCTATCCTTTATATACACCGCCCGATTTTTATTCCTTTGAAATCAATAGAATGAAAATCAGGCGCATTCTATAAAGGGCAGGCGATTGGCTCCATGAGAGTACAGCTCAGGCAATGAAGACGAAAATCTACCCCACAGTACTTTAGGAGTTTTTATTGGTCAAAGAAGTTAAGGCAGGAAATTGTTAGCCAAAGTATACAGCATTTAGTTTAAGTTTGCTTCATATATTTTCAAGCAATAATAGTTTCCACTGCGAGCTAAATCACATAGTTTAACATGGATACATGAGAGAAAATCTGCGCACAGCATTTGAATCGTGCTTGTCGCTTACAGTTATAAAATAATCTGGCAGCAGCTCCGATCACAAACTCTTTCTTTATACAAGCTTTTGTGCTTGGAGGTTTGTGTTGGAAATGGGTACACTAGATGCTGGCTTGTGAAGGAGGGAGATTTTTTTGGCCCCTGAATTCATAATATGTACATAAATATTTATAAATTTAAGCTCTTTCTTGAAAGTGTTTGACAAATTACACTTTCTTGAATGTGTCTCTTCAATTAATTTGAGACAATGAAATGCAACTTTAAGAGACAAGAATATGTCGCAGAGAGTCATTTTAACCATATTTGTCCCTCTCTATTGCTATCACTGGGATCTTCTTTCTGCGCAGTATACTTAAGTGGGAATGTGGTTGTGTTTGAAGAGATTGAAGGCATTGCAATGAATTTGGCAACAATGTCATTTTGTTCTTGGTTGGCAGGAAGCATGTTTTCTGCAATGCAAGATGGTTTATGTCTTACCCCTGAGGTATGATACCCCTTACCTGAACTTAGGAGCCTGAAGAAGGACTGAGATATGTATCATTGCATCTGTAGACTTGAGCTTCAATCAGTATTGGAACTTAAACTCCTGACCACAGGGTTGTGAAGTAAACCTCTTAACACCTATCTACTGTGCTTGTCCATTGTGTTTCTTGTACGAGGATGGTCTACTTTGATTATGTACCTCCTAGAATGGAAGTTGTTTTAAATAAAAACATGTTAGTAGAGGAGGACCAAGTCTTACTTTTGTTTTAACCTGACACAGGCAATAATACCTCTGATAGTTCAAATAGATTTTGTTTTCATAGATTGCATTACTAACAGCAACACTTTACACAAAAAAATTAAAGTAGCTAATAATAATTGGTGTATGACTGGGTCTGAAAACAAAAAAACTTCTGCCATACTTTAAAAACAATTTGTCATGCTTATAATTCAGTGTTTTAATATTAAGTTAAAGTTCCCTGGTGCTGCAAAAATATTAAGATTCATATCAACATTTTAAATGATTCTTAATTGACACAAGTAAATAAAATTACAGCTTTATAGCACAATTTAGTTTTTCCAATTGATAGAATAATGAGGCGTCACTACTTTCAACTTCAGGCATATCATAATGCGCACTATAGTTTACCATGTAATCATGCGCTTTATAATTTGGAGTGGTTTGAATTCAATTTACACAAAATCTACACAGAAACCTAGTAGCTCATATTGTAATTAAGAGACATGAAAGTCAAGTTGGCACAGGCTTTGTTAATTCACAATAAAAGTATTGCTTTCTGTGCGGCTTTTTCAGTATGTTAAAACAATTGTAAAATGGTATTAACTTATAATGGAAATTCTAACGTCATTTGGGCTTTTGTTCATAGCTGTACAGGCATTTTCAAGAAAGGTTGCATATATTAGAAGGTGCATTATATTAGCTTTTATAAAAGGCTTTTATTGTCTCTTTTGCAAATGCTTCCAAATTTATCACGGGATCAAAATGAGAACAATATGAGAATGGTCCAGTGTTAAAGCATTGGACTGTACCAAAGGTTGGAATTTTGATAGGATCACCTGATTTTCAAACCCACTTTTTGTGATGAATTTAGCCTGTTCATGCCTGGGCTGTGAGATGTTGCACTGTGCAGTAGAAGAAGAAGCTGTCAGGACCAGTTCTGTAGCAGAGAAGCAGACTTTTGCCTTAGCCAGTCATACAGCAGTATTGGCAGCCTTGAAAGAAGTCTGCAGTCCATGTAACACTAGCTACTTGCTGAAGAAGTTAGCACGGCATTGGAAAGTAGAAGTGGGGAGTGTGTTTCTTAATGACTTCACACATGACCACATGCATATTAATATCACAGTGACAACCATGTCACAGCGCTCCACTCTTTCAAAACATTGGTGGCATCAAGATCAAAGCATTGACACATCTTTCCACACACACGCATCTGACTTTCACACACTTGTACACAATTGCCACTTGAACAGTTTACTGAAATGCTACAAATACAATAAAATAAATCTTATCAGCCTCATATGGCTCTGAATAAATGCAATTGCAAATGATGACATGTTCTGGAACTTGCATGATATATCTCAACAAAAAAATGAAATTGATATTTTTATGTACTATTATTATCAGTTACTTTTACAATGATACAAAAGAACAGGTACTATCTATACTGGTTAATAAAAGAGAGCTGTTAAAATGGTGAATTTTGATATTTTAGTTGCAGATTCAGTTCTTGGTTTAAGCACATTATGTAATGTGCTGCTGTGTAGTGAAGAGATTTTACCACTGTGAAGACTACAGCCCTTTCCTGCAAGGTGTTCTGGAGAGACAGATATAACTGCAGACATACATTGTGCTATATAAGTTTACATAGAACATTTGGCTCGTAATTTGGATTTAAAAAAAATCAGTGGATAATTTTTTTTTACCAAATTCTCAATGTTAATGGGATTTTCTGATAAATTTCTCCCATTTTGTGATCAGACTGGCTTATATTTCAAGGGAAGTCTTTCTCATTTGTAGTACTTTGCCACAGTGTAAAGATTCCAGGAACCTTTCTGTCCTGTTAGTAATTTACAATTAACCCTTACCACACCAATGCGGGCTGTAGCAGTTGCCAACAATTAGGACTGAGGTAGTACCCAAGCCAAATCTTTGGACTTGGAGATTTGATTGGCCAAAGACCTAGACTTTGGAGCTGCCTTTCAGCCACAAACATACTTTTTGGAGGTGTTCTCATCTCCAAAATGAATGTTGGGCGTTGTAACATAGGAGAAAACGAGTAAATAAGGGGCTTTAAAGTTCCTTTGTAAGAAAAAAGGTGTTGGGATTAATAAATTGGGTTAAATGGGATGGAAAAAGTAACATTAATGATCAAATACATTTTATTTAATAGCGTTTTTAAATGTTTATTTTTGCAGTTTAAAATGTTCACCTTAATCAGCCTACACTGGATATTTAAATCACCTTATTACTGGAACATTAATGTTCGTTTCAGCATGAGATGTAAGCTTACAAAAGCAGAAAACCTAAAAGATTCTCAAAACTTTACCAGATTTTGACCATATTACACCTCCAGCATTTTTTGTGGTAACTAAAGTATGAATATTTGTATTTCCATCAAATAGTTTTCTTTTTATTTCCTGTCAAAAAAAACAAAACAAAACATATTTAGAATCTCTCCCCGCAACCCTGTGGTTGCTAGAAGCAGAATGCTGAATTACACACCTTTGTTGATAAACCTCCTCTTGTGAGGCTGACCATAACTTAGACTTGCTCACAAATTCATCCCTCAGGTGTTACAGAATCAGCCTCACTCGTAAAAATAAAAGCTGCACTGCATGGATAGGCACTAAGTATTCTTCTTAGCCTAGCACAGAAAACAGTAACAAATTACAACTGTGCAGCAGATTTCAAAGTAAGCAAAAGATATAAAAACTTAAAGAATTTTACTGCCTATATTGGGGGTTTTATTGCGCGACATTTTATTTACATTGGTAGTGCTGGATGGAGCAAGCAGCAAAGAGGTTCCTGAGCTTGAAAATGTGAGATATTAAGTTAGAATACACTGCTGAAATGACAGAAATCCTAAGTAAATTTGTTTATCTAAAACTAAGCTGTTAGTTCAGCTCCCTCACACTGTTTGCCTCTGTAATTCTTCACAGCTAGTTTCCTCCGAGAATGTTCTCAATATTCACAGTTCAACTGAAGGTATTGAAGAAAAAAAAATCATAGAAAAGAATATTGGAACTCCTTGCAGTTCTTTCTCACTGTTTGAAAGGGGCATGTGTACTATGATATTATCTGCAATTTGTGATGGGTATAAATGTAAAATTATTATGAATGAAGTGCATATAAAACTTACCAAAATGCATTCTTCATTTCAACAAAAGAATTGTCATAGTCAGTGAGCCAAACTCTTGTGGACAGTTTTGGAATAAGCAACCTGTCCATAGTGATGTCAGATTGCATTGCAAGAAAGGGATGCAGTGGAGACCCGTAACTGGAAAAAATACAATGCTACAAGCTGCGTTTTCTGACTACACATCACACGTAGGTTAGAACATTTGTAAGAAAGAATAACTACTGAAATGTACCATTTTTCTCTCAAGTTATATTGCACTGATTTCATAAAGAGCAGGTAGTTTTTAGAATCGATTGTTATTGCATAATATGGCCAGGAAAAAGTATATTGTCAAGCTTATGTATGTTTATATATTAGTAGTCATAACACCAGTTGATGGTTTGCTGGCATAATATATTGATGTTCACTTTACATGCATAAACAAAAAAGTTGAAAATTATGTGTAGTTCAATGCTAATGTCTCTTTTTCTGTAACAGAGGCAGACATGGGATATCCAGCTGGTTCAGTGCTGTTGCCCTTCCCCCAGGACTTGTAGCTGCTTCTGTCAGATACAAATACACTATGACTGCTTTCTGGCAATTGTCAGCTTAAATCTTTCATAGCCTATAAATGGTATCCACTTGCTAAGATATAGGACATACAGTTTGATGGTGTTGATGTGGCTTTTGCCGAAAATTACATGCTCGTTTTTAGAAATGTGTAGCTCGCTTGATTGCAGCTGCACTGGTATTTGACCAGAATCGGTAATACCTGTTACCCCTCCCTATGGTTTCTTCCTTTTTGAAGAATCTACTTCAGGCCTACATTTCAAAGCTTTACAAAGGAATGTTTACTAGGAAACCAGCGAATACAACAAGAAAAAAAGAGAGTAATATAGACAAAAAAGTACAAAAACACCCGCAAGCTAATCAGGCACGAAATCAAAAATTTTCAACAAATCTGAAAACCACTGTCAAAAGAATAGCAAAATGCCAGTCTGCCCGTAATTTATCTGTTGAAGAAGAGGAAGGAAAGACAGAATATTCGCTTTCTCCTACATTGAGTTACAGGGTGGCTATAGCTAACGGGCTGAAAAAAAATATAATTTCACCTAATAATGACAACCTGTGTCCAGAGGTGTGGTCTGTTGATAGTGGTACCTCTGAATCATTGAATGAAGTAAGCGTTTCTCGGAAAGTGAAAGAGCATAAGTCACACACTATGCCAGTAAGGAGAAATAGGAAAAGCGTCAGCAGCCTTGCTGCATCTGATGGAAGCCCAGATTCAGATCGTACGTTATTAAGACTTGGTGCATTGCGTAAACTTCGCAAATGGAAGAAAAGTCAAGAGTGTATTTCCTCTGAGACGGAAATGAGTGCCTGGAAAAAATCTCTTGGCTTTCGGAGCAAATCTCTGGACAGAACTGGGCGTCTGCAGCAGAAGAGTGGACTAGAACCTGCATTCAGTTCAACTGGCTGCATCAGTCAAACTCATGATGTCATGGAAATGATCTTTAAGGAACTTCAAGGAATAAGCCAAATAGAAACTGAACTGTGTGAACTACGTGGGCATGTAAATGCTCTGAAACAGTCCATTGATGAAATTTCCAGTAGTGTGGAAGTGGTGCAAACTGAAATTGAACAATTGCGTTCTGGATTTGTACAGTCCAGAAGAGAAAACCGAGATATACATGACTATATTAGACAAGTTAACTATAAAGGAAGCAATGTAAGTCTAAGGTTTATTAATGTACCTGAAGAAATGCATGAGAATACTGAAAATATAATTTATGAAATTATAGAAGAGAAACTAGGGCTTACAGATGCACGGAAAACTGTTCAGATAGAACTTGTCCATAGACTAGGGCAACGAAGAGACTGTGCCAGTGCCAAGCCCCGTCCTATTCTTGTGTATTTTGACAGTCCACAAAACAGAGATTTAATTCTTAAAAAATGCTATAAATTGAAAGGTTCTGGCATTGGAATTTCTACAGAGATCTTTTATGACCTAAATGACAGAAAGGAATTTTCACTTCCACCAAAATCCCAGACATATGAAAGTATGAATATGAAATTAGCCACCACAGAAGAGGAGCCCAGAAGGGATGAGTGGGCATCACCTGAATCTAGTGACAAAGAGCTGGAAGAAGACCTTAATAGTCACAGTTTTGAAATCAGTTCAAAAACCGTTTTTGAGAAAGTGTCTATCTCTTCAAAATTAGGTGCAGAATCTCACAACGTTGTTAACATTGACAGAACTGTTGTTTGTAGCTCATATTCAAACTCAACACAGTTGTGTGCTGATGACAGCTTTCACTCATCTCCACTTGAAGACACCCAGAAACAGATAGAGCCTTATTACAATGAAGTGGCACCCTCGTGGCTGCAAAGTGATTACTCAACAACCAAGCTCAGCCGTTCAGAATCTGATTTTTCTAAACTCTGCCAGTCAATATCTTACTCTGAAGATTTTTCAGACAATCAGTATTTCATCAGACCTGATGGTGCCTCAGTTGTGTCATCCTCAGAGAAAGATATTTGGTTAAGAGGTAAGGAAGAAGCAGCATCTACATGGGTTAATAATACAGATAATCAGCAGTATGACTATGAGGACCAACATTACATGGAACAAAATGAAGTAGAGAACACTGAAACTGCTGATAGTGGCATGAGCAATGGATTAATTTGTGTGTCTGGTGACAGAAGTCATTACAGTGACTCTCAGTTGTCCTTGCAAGGTGATCTTTCACCATGGAAAGAATGGCAACATTTAGAACAAGGCACAGACTCTGGTCTAGACACTTCACAGCACGTCTTTGCTTCTGAAGTAAATAGCCCATCTGAGCAAAATGTCCTAAACTACACAACAGATTTTGATGAAAGTTACCAGGGTGTTAGCCAAGAATACGAGGAAGAAATATATGAGGCAACACTTGACACCTCCGAATGTTCCGGTTTTGATAGGGAGCCTCAAAATCAGTGGGAAAGCACATATGACCCCTATCATGATTCATATTCAAATGATCATTATCAGTATCAAAATAGATCATCACTAAGATGTCGTAGTCAGAGTGAGCTACCAAGCGATAGTGATTCGATGGAGGTGCCTGCTAAGTCCTGGCATAGTCGCCTGAGCATTGATCTCTCGGATACTGGATTCAGCTTCCAAAAATTTGGATCATCACTTCAGCGCGCTAAATCTGCCTTAGAGGTTGTTTGGAATAAAATGGACTCCAGAAGTACCCAAAGTCTGAGTGAAGATGAAGGAAGAGGCAATTTTATGGGCCGCTTCAGGACCTTGTCTCAATCTACGGCAGATGAATCGTGTGCTACCCTCGATTCTGATGTGTACTATGAGCCTTACTATTACAGAGCTGAGGAAGATGAGACCAGTGAGCAGCTGGGAGAAAATGAAATGGATTATGTTGAGGTGATGGAGGAGGTGCTTGCAAAATTGGAAAATAAAACATTTCCTAAAGAAAATGATGAACAGACATCATCACCTGAGCCTTTAGAAGAATTTACTGCTCCAGTTTTAAATGAAAGCAGTTATGAGATCCCTTGTGATACCAACAGTATTGATGAAGATATAGAGCCTACAACTGAAATCTTAGGAGAAGCAGAACCAGAACCAGATGAAAATCAGATTGTTCCAGAAGAACGATCAGAAGATCATGAAAATCAGGCCATGCCAGAGGAATGTTCTACAGTTCCAAAAAAAGTTAGAATAAGACCCACGTTCAAACAAGCTGCTTGCAAAGCATATAGACAACAAGTATCAGAAATGGAACAGAAGATACTTTCTGCAGGTATTGATACTAAAACTATAGAAATAATGTTTGGGTAACATTTGCTAATCTGTATATGGAAACCTAACTAAACTCAAAAATTAAATACAATGTGCACCATATTGGCTATTGAATGACGAGACTCAGATTTGAACTCTGTTGCTGAGTTCCTGAGATCAGTTACATTGATGTAGCGAAGTAGGAGGAGAGAATCATTTGGGTTGCTCTTGTGCACCTCCTGCTGGCAGGTTCAGCATGCCATTGGTAGAGGCTCGAGAACAGGTTGCCACCTGCCCTTTTGGCCACCATGGTATGCCGTGTGAGACGACCGAGGAGAAATATAAGGAAAAATAGAGGGAACTTGCTGTAAAGAAAGAACAGAAATGTAGTTTTAGTCTGTAAGTTGCACATTTGAAAAATAGGATAGCAATGCACTCAAACTTTTATTGCTGTCCAGAATCCTGAACTTTTTAGTTGTATGTTGTTTTTTAATTACACTATCATGCAGAAATAGCAACTTTTGTTTAGCCTGCAGGCTTTCTTTTTCCTTTTATATTTGATTTACTGTAAAAGTGGTTTTTTTTTTTGACTCCTCAGGTTATTAATTATGTGGAACAAATTGTCTTTCTAAAAGATGTAGGCGATAATTGTCACCCTGACTAACACTAACTCTTGGTTATTTTCACTTGCATTCAAGACAATTAAAAATGTTCAATTCATAAACAAGGGTTAAGAGTTCATCTTTGCAAAAAGTACTGCACTTAGACAAGTAAAGAGTTTTACTGATTTAAATAATTAATGATTTGATGAGTGTGGTAAATGTTGTGAGCTTTATATCTCATTGGATTTTTGTTTCAATTCTGTGTATAAAATTATACCATACTTAACTGTTCAGAAATCCAGACACTTAGCCCACCTGAGCTGATACTATTATTAAGGACGTGGTAACAGGGCACTTAGAAAATAATAATAGGATTGGGCAGAGTCAACATGGATTTATGAAAGGGAAATAGTGTTTGACGAATCTGTTACAGTTTTTTGAAGTTGTAAGTAGCAGAACAGATAAGGGGGAACCAGTGGATGTGGTTTATTTGGATTTTCAGAAGGCATTCGATAAGGTGCCACACAAGAGGTTATTAAACAAAATTGGGGCCCATGCGGTTGGGGGTAATTACTAGCATGGATTGAGGATTGGTTAATGAACAGAAAACAGAGAGTAGGAATAAACGGGTCATTTTTGGGTTGGCAGGCTGTAACTAGTGGGGTACCGCAAGGATCAGTGCTTGGGCCTCAGCTATTCACAATCTATATCAATGATTTGGATGAGGGGACCAAATGTAATATATCCAAGTTTGCTGCTGATACAAATCTGGGTGGGAATGTAAGTTGTGAGGAGGATGCAAAGAGGCTTCAGGGGGATATAGGCAAGCTAAGTGAATGGGCAAGAACATGGCAAATGGAATATAATGTGGAGAAATGTGAAGTTATCCACTTTGGTAGGAAAAATAGAAAAGCAGAGTATTTTTAAATGGTGTGAGATTGGGAAATATTGGTGTTCAGAGGGACCTGGGTGTCCTTCTACATGAATCACTGAAAGTTAACATGCAGATACAGCAAGCAATTAGGAAAGCAAATGGTATGTTGGCCTTTATTACAAGAGGATTTAGATGTCTTACTGCAATTATATAGTGCCCTGGTGAGACCACACCTTGAGTATTGTATACAGTTTTGGTCTCCTGATCTAAGGAAGGATATACTTGCCATAGAGGGAGTGCAACGAAGGTTCACCAGACTGATTCTTGAGATGGGGGGATTGTCCTATGAGGAGAGATTGAGCAGACTAGGCCTATAGTCTCTAGAGTTTAGAAGAATGAGAAGTGATCTCATTGAAACATACAAAATTCTTACAGGACTTGACAGGATAGATGCAGGGAGGATGTTTCCCCTGGCTGGGGAGTCTAGAATCAGCGGTCACCATCTCCGAATAAGGGGTCAGCCATTTAGGACTGAGATGAGGAGAAATTTCTTCACTTAGAGGGTGGTGAATCTTTGGAATTCTGTTCCCCAGAGGGATGTGGAAGCTCAGTTGTTGAGTATATTCAAGACAGAGATCGATAGATTTTTGGATATTAAGGGAATCAAGGGGTATGGGGATAGTGCAGGAAAGTGGAGTTGAGGTAGAAGATCAGCCATGATCTTATTGAATGGTGGAGCAGACTCAAGAAGCCGAATGGCCTACTCCTGCTCCTATTTCTTATGTTCTTATGTACTTGTCATTTTCAGGAGTGTATAAAAACAAAGAGATATTTTTAATGCAAGTATTTTAATCTGCTTCCAATTTGTGAAAACATATTTGTTTCTTGTTTCATCCTTTTCAAATATACAAAAGCACCATTGTTCCCCCCCCCCGAGCACCTGTATTTGTGTTTGGGTATTGTCAGGTTTATATTTAATAATGAATTGATTACCTTATTCAGTTAGCTGTTATTATCTTGGTACTTCGATTAGAAAACAAATATTGTGAATTATTATTCACAATAATTCTAATTTTCCAGAATTTCCATCAGCTTAATTGTAATATTAGTTTGAAGGAGGCTAAATAAAGTATGTTATAGTACTAAAATAATTTCTGTAAATTGATTTTGCACTTGCTGTAATAGGACCATTTAGCACTGCTTAAAGTTTTAGAGTAATATACTTTTAATGGCTAAAAGCTCAGAGAGATGAGCAGCTGATAGATTAACATTTAGAAACATAGAAACATAGAAAAATAGGAGCAGGAGTCGGCCATTCGGCCCTTCGAGCCTGCTCCGCCATTCAATATGATTATGGCTGATCCTCTAGCTCAATACCATATTCCCGCTCTCTCCCCACACCCCTTGATGCCTTTTGTGTCTAGAAATCTATCTGTCTCCTTCTTAAATATATTCAGTGACTTGGCCTCCACAGCCTTCTGTGGTAGAGAATTCCATAAGTTCACCACTCTCTGAGTGAAGAAATTTCTCCTCATCTCAGTCCTAAATGTCCTACCCTGTATCCTGAGACTGTGACCCTTCATTCTAGACCCCCCAGCCAGGGGAAACATCCTCCTTGCATCCAGTCTGTCTAGCCCTGTCAGAATTTTATACGTTTCAATGAGATCCCCTCTCAATCTTCTAAACTCTAGTGAATACAGGCCTAGTCGACCCAATCTCTCCTCATACGACAGTCCTGCCATCCCAGGAATCAGTCTGGTGAACCTTCGCTGCACTCCCTCTATAGCAAGTATATCCTTTCTTAGGTAAGGAGACCAAAACTGCACACACTACTCCAGGTGTGGTCTCACCAAGGCCCTGTATAACTGTAGTAAGACATCCTTGCTCCTGTACTCAAATCCTCTTGCAATGAAGGCCAACATACCATTTGCCTTCCTAACTGCTTGCTGCACCTGCATGTTTGCTTTCAGTGACTGGTGTACAAGGACACTCAAGTCCCTCTGTACATCAACATTTCCCAATCTATCACCATTTAAATAATACTCTGCCTTTCTGTTTTTCCTACTGAAGTGGATAACTTCACATTTATCCATGTTATACTGCATCTGCCATGTATTTGCCCACTCACTCATACCATAGAGTATGGTGAATACAGTAGTGTACACTGCAAACCATATACTTTACACTCTTACCTTTACTATTACCCACTTAGCCAAACACAGACTGCTGGAGAAGGCAACAGATTTTTTTTTACAAATTAATTGGAGATAAAGAGGACATATCACAGCCAGGCAAATGACATTTGATAAATATCTCCACAAGGAAAGTTGACCAGATAACTCACGAGTGGAAAATTTATTTTACAAATCAATTACGTCATTACTGTTCATCGTTGATATAATTTTATATATAATATATAATGGTGAATCCCTTTACAACTCATCATCCTGTCTCTCCTGTATCATTACTTAGTGGCTGCAGACGAAACAACAGCATCATGAGACTTGAAGTTTCATGCAGCATTCACTGGGCATCAGAGCATTACAGGCAGTAATCTCAGGGTTCAGGTGATGAAAAAAACATTGAAGTTTATGATGTTTAAACTCTCAATTGAATTCCTGTCTTGTAATCCAGTCCCATCCTATCCATTATTCTCTACATAACACTTGTATTTCTTTAACTGTGTTCTTTTAAATATAAATTCTTGTTGCTTATGCAACCGAAAGAAAATCAGTTGCGCTTGTTATTATTAAGAGAACACTGTTAAGCATATATTGAAGCAGTAAGCATGTCGATCTCTATCCACTGATTTTTGTTTACTATCTTAAACTAAATAGGAAGGCTTTCTGATGTAATATTTTTCTTTGAATATAATTTAAAATGTATTATCTCACTGTACTACAGCTGGCTGCTTAAGGAGGTTCACTGGAAGGTCTAAAGTGACCAACCTTTACAAAATCTTCTGATTGGGTCAGTGGTGTGCTCTAGTACAATGTAAAGTTGCTATGAGTTTGTTTCTAGTTTCATGATTGTTTAACTGTAGCTTATATATAATCATATGTAGTGTTTCCTCTTCAAATGTTTCTCACTCTTCTGTTACATTCCAGAGTCCTTTGTACGTACTTATTGATCTAAAAACCCTTCCGATTTGTACTCAAAGTTGCATCTGTTAGTTTAGAAACACGATTGGCCTTGCTACCATTACATAGTAACAGGAGTAGGCCATTTAGCCCCTCAAGCCGGTTCCACCATTCAATTAGATCATGGCTGAACTGTACCTCAACTCCATTTACCCACCTTTGATCCCTATCCCTTGATGGCCTTACCTAACAAAAACCTGTCGATCTCAATCTTGAAAATATCAATTGTCCCAGCATCCACAGTCTTTTGGGTAAGAGAATTCCAGATTTCTACTACCCTTTGTGTGGAAAAAGTGTTTCATGATATCACTCCTGAATAACCTAGCTATAATTTTAAGATTGTACCCTCTTACTGTAAGAGGCTGTTACATAATCTCTTGCCCTAATTCCTCTGAGTTATTTGGAGTTTCTGCACAGCCTCCTTATTCATACTGACTAGGTGTGCTAATGAATACCACAGATATAATACAGAAATATATGGGGTAATGTTAGGTAAGTAATGCTGTTTATATAGGATAGCTTACTAATAATGAAGCTTTAAAGGAGTCCTTTCATGAGTATCAACGGTCATAAGTCATGGTTCCTGCTAATCATTTATGATAACCCAGAACACTGGCAATACAATGTCAAATACTACAATATTGGTTTTATTGCATATATATACTTCAAATCACACTCAAAGACACACCTAGCGATGACCTTGCATTTATCAGGTTCTTAGTTGGAGCAAACATCTTCTAATATCCATACAGGAAAAAAAATCCTTTGTCTATTATATTCTTTCCACAGACAAAGTCATAGGGATTACATGATTTTTTCCCATGGGATAAATACAATACATGAAGGAATTTCCCCCCATGGAGTAATAGAACCAATAACTGTACTAACGATAATGTGAAACTATTTGCAGTTTTCCTTTTAAAACCCAAGCCGGTATTGAGCTAAGCTGAGTAAAATAGTCAGTACCTGAAAAATTAATAAAATCATCACAACAGATGTTCTATTTAAATACTTCATTACACGGCACAAAAGACAAATGAGAATATCTCAAATGTGGAGCATAATTTTTTTTATTCATTCACTGGATGTGGGCATCGCTGGCAAAGCCAGCATTTATTGTCCATCCCTAATTGCCCTTGAGAAGGTGGTGGTGAGCCGCCGCCTTGAACTGCTACAGTCTGTGTAGTGTAGCTACTTCCACAGTGCTGTTAGGGAGGGAGTTCCAGGATTTTGACCCAGCGACGATGAAGGAACGGCGATATATTTCCAAGTCAGGATGCTGTGTGACTTGGAGGGGAACTTAGAGGTGGTGGTGTTCCTATGCATCTGCTGCCCTTGTCCTTCTAAGTGGCCAAGGTTACAGGTTTGGGAGGTGCTGTCGAAGAAGCCTTGGCGACTTGCTGCAGTGTATCTTGTAGACGGTACACACTGCAGCCACGGTGCGCCAGCGGTAGTGGAGGGAGTGAATGTTTAAGTTGGTGGATGGGGTGCCAATCAAGCGGGCTGCTTTGTCCTGGATGGTGTTGAGCTTCTTGAGTGTTGTTGGAGCTGCACTCATCCAGGCAAGTGGAGAGTATTCCATCACATTCTTGACTTGTGCCTTGTAGATGGTAGAAAGGCTTTGGGAGGCGGGAGGTGAGACACTCGCCGCAGAATACCCAGCCTCTGACCTGCTCTTATAGTCTGTATTTTTGTGGCTGGTCCAGTTAAGTTTCTGGTCAATGGTAGGGGATTTGACGATGGTAATGCCGTTGAACGTCAAGGGGAGGTGATTAGACGCTCTCTTGTTGGAGATAATGCGGAGATGCTGGCGTTGGACTGGGGTGGACAAAAATGAGAAGTCGCACAACACCAGGTTATAGTCCAACAGATTTATTTAAAATTACAAGCTTTCGGAGCTATCCTGCCCCTTCTTCAGGTAAAGTTACACTGAGTGAATCTACAAAAGTTCACAGAATATAAACACAGATACTACAGAGATACAATCTTTCCTTACATCAAAGACACACCAAGAGCACAGCCAAGACAATGAGATGTGTCCCAGGGGGTCCAACATGTCAAATCCTGCTGTCTGTAGCAGATCTCTCTCCATATCCCTTCCTTTCTCACCGTCCTTTTTGGGGTTTGTTTTTTTGTGTTTGTTTTTTAAAAACTGGAAAGACAGACAACGATGTCAAGTCACGTTCTGTAGCGTGACATGAACCCGATATCCCTATCGAGGCCGTCCTCATGAGTGCGGAACTTGGCTATCAGTTTCTGCTCGATGATTTTGCGTTGTCGTGGTTTGTAGATTCACTCAGTGTAACTTTACCTGAAGTAGGGGCAGGATAGCTCCGAAAGCTTGTAATTTTAAATAAATCTGTTGGACTATAACCTGGTGTTGTGCGACTTCTCATTTTTGTTGGAGATAGTCATTGCCTAGCACTTGTGTGGTGCGAATGTTACTTGCCACTTATCAGTCCAAGCCTGAATGTTGTCCAGGTCTTGCTGCATGCAATCTGAAAATAAAATACAATCTGAAAACATGTCTATTGCTAATATGTACATATTAGCATACATAGTTATTCTAATGAGATAACCCCCTACATGTATTAGCTTCTGGTGTATGCAATGTCTAAATAATGTTATATAATCTATATACTAATAGCAGTCTCCAAACCCAAAGCTGGGTGTACAAATAATAACAACATACTATCTAGTTTTATACTTGTAGCTTCATACCTGTTAGCTACAGTATTTTGGCTTTAGTTACCATTTTCACCTTCAGGAACAAATGCTCACTCCTGCAGCCTCCTCAATATCTATGGGATATCAATAGCATAATGGGATAAGGTAGCAATGCCATCTGGGAATGCAGAGCAACTAAAATGTTTGTTGTTTTTCCTTTGCGATCTGTGTATTGTCGTTTATACTTCCTGTAACACCGAGGGAGCATCTCTATGTCAACTCTTGAGCTGGTTATCTCACCAGAGGATTGTGAGATGGGTTGGTGTTGTCCTCCTGCAAGTGACAGTTTCAGATTGTCATTTGGCCTGGAAAGTAAAATTCTGCTTCTGCACCGCCGGTGCACGCCAGGAGCATATGCAGTGAGATTGTACACCTTCACTACATGATTTTCCATCCATTAAAATGAATGTGACAGGAGTGCAGAAGCAGAAATTTTGTTCATTTTTTCCAAGTGCCAGTTAGTTTTCTTTAACCAATTAACTCCTTCAGAGCCAAGGCAGACCAATTCTGAAACAGGTATAGATATGTTTTTCCAGTGCCCAAAAATTACCATTCTGGGTAGAGTCAGGAGAATCAGTAGTAAGTAGTCTTTTCTTTTTCAGCAAATGAGCTCCCCACTGGAGGTTCTTCGGTATCAGTAGGGGTTGGTCCAAAATAATCCGTTTCTCCATGATCTTAGAGATGCAGCATATGCATCCATTGCAAAATCCTTTCGATGTGAAATACCTGCATAACGGGTATGTAAGGGTTTCTTGCTCTTCTTTGCATCCCTCGCTACCATTATCTTTGAAGACATAAGAACTATTCAATCTGGAAGGAGCCCAGTGGATTCTGTATACCATTTTTCACTTCTGTCACATCTTTCATTGGGCAAGAGAAACATTTTCTTCCATTTGTCCTTTCAATTGACCCATAACAAAACTGCCCCTAAGGCTATTTCTCAGATCCAGTTAGGATTTTAGTATGAATTATTAGGAACAGTTAATACAGGTGGACTGCAATATGTCCTTGTTCTGAAGTGTGCATCAGGGATATCTATTCAGGAACATCAGCCTCCAGGACAGTTTTTATCTCACAGTGCAATTGGAGAAATCAAAAAGATGCTTTTTTTGGAAGGTCAAATTTAGTGTACAATTGTTTGCAGACTTCAAAGTGCCAATCCTAGCAAAAGTGTTACATAGAAACATAGGACCAGGAGTAGGCCATTCAGCCCCTGGAGCCTATTCCACCATTCAATTCGATCATGGCTGATCTGTATCATAACTCCTTATACCAGCCTTGGTTCCATAACTCTTAATAACCTTGCCCAACAAAAATCTGTCAGTCTCAGTTTTGAATTGTTCAACTGACCTCGCTTCAACAGCTTTTTGGGGAGAGTGTTCCAGATTTCCACTACCCTTTGTGTCAAGAAGTGCTTATCGACATCATTCCCGAACAGCCTAGCTATAATTTTATGGTTATGCCCCCTTGTTCGAGACTCCCCCAACCAGAGGAAATAGTTTCTCGCTATCTACCCTATCAACTCCCTTAATCATAAACACCTCTTAATGTTCTATACTCCAGGGAATACAAGCGTAGTCTATTCAACCTGTCTTCATAATTTAAACCTTTTAGCCCCGGTATCATTCTGGTGAATCTGCGCTGCACCCCCTCCAAGGCCAATATATCCTTCCTGAGGGTGCGGTGCCCAGAACTGAATGCAGTACTTTAAATGGGGTCTAACCAGAGCATTATATAACTGTAACATAACTTCAGCCGCTTTGTATTCCAGCCCCCTTGAGATAAAGGCCAACATTCATCAGCATTTTAAATTATTTTTTGTACCTGTCCACTAGCTTTTAGTGATTTCTGTACTTGGACCCCTCAATCTCTCTGCTCCTCCACAGTTCCTAGCTTCTCGCCATTTAGAAAATACCCTGATCTATTTTTCTGTGATTCAAAGTGGAGGACCTCACACTTCCCCACATTGAACTCCATCTACCACAGTTTTGCCCACTCACTTAATTTATCAATATCCCTTTGCAACTTTCTATTCCCATGTACATTATTTACTGTGCCACCTAACTCAGGGTCGTCCTTCATCTAAATCATGTATAAATATAGTGAAAAGCTGAGGCCCCAGTACAGATCCCTGGGGGACACCACTAGTCACATCCTGCCCATTAGAGTACATACCCATTATCCCTACTCTCTGTCTCCTACCGCCAAACCAATTTCCGACCCATATCAATAGGTTGTCTCCAATTCCATGCGCTCTCATTTTTGTTAACCGTTCTGTCTTTTGCTCTCTCTCATGTTGACACTTGTTAATAATTACTCATTTGGCCTGAGATTATTGAGTGGAAGCAGAAAGTCATGGGTTCATGCCCCACTACAGGACTTGAGCACATCAACTAGGCTGCAGCTCAGGTGCAATGCAAAGGGAGTGCTGCATTGTCTTTAGATGAGATGTCAAAGATATTTTGGTATTCCAGTGGACATTCAAATCTCCTGACATTATTTGAACAAGAGCTCTCCTGGTGTCCTGGCCAACATTCCCTGCTTAATCAATGCCATTGAACCAATTTTGTGCAAAGCACTTTCAGACATTTCAACAAAAGCATTATGTGGATGCGAGAATTATTATTAGGCAACCTGATAAGAGTTTTAGATTCCTAGTTAAAAAATGACTTGAGTGACTGTGAACTGGTTGTAATTGCAAAAAGCAAAAGTGAATATTCTTTCTTTTATTTGTTCATATGGGCAATACTGGCAAGACTGCAGTTATTGTCCATCTCTAGATGTAATTGTTGGTACAACTAAGTGGCTTGCTAGTCAGAGGGCATTAAGATTCGACCGCATAGCATGGGACTGGAGTTGCTTGTAGACCAGACCGGGTGGGGGTGACTGGTTTCATTCCCTGAAGGGCATGAGTGAACCAGTTAGGTTTTCAGGACAATCCAAAAGGTTTCATGATCATTGTTTTGGTGCTAGCCCATAAATGACCCGACTTATTGAATTCACTTTCACAATTTGCCATGGTGGGATTTAAATTCACGACCTCTACACTACCATATCTGTATGTAGAGAGTTTTTCATGATATAGTTCAATACCAGTGAGCCCTTGCCCCAATCTCCTCCTTTGCAAGCATCAGCGTGAAGAACTTACCAGTGGACACTTGCCCCACCTGTTTAAAATGTGTAGGTGAGGTTTTTAACTGTTAAGACAACCAGTTTCTCCCCCCCCCCCCCCTTTCATTTCTTTTCCTCTCTTTTTCTTTCCTTTTCTTTTCTTTTCCTTCCTTCCATCCTTCCATCCATCCTTCAATCCTACAGTTAGTACCGTAAAACTGGTCTCGTACAAATAAACAGGCAGCAGCCTCCCTCAGCGCACTATGCCCCAGTATCAACCCTGTGCCAGCAATGATAAAGACAGTTGAACTAATCTGATTTCTGTGACGGTCTTGTAAAAATCCATGGCTCTATAAATCAAAGTTATAGCCTAGAGTTTGTCTGGTATATGACTGTATGCCCCTCCCAAAAGACAGATTGCAGTAAATGCATGGAATCCCACAAAGAGCTGTGTTATTAAAGTATATATATAACCTGATTTGCCAGGCAAATTAATGTTCCAGTTATATTTCACATTTGACATTAATACTACATGATGTTTTCATTGGAACAGTGCCAATTGTTCTGTACAATGTTGTTGATTTCACAGAAATAGTGCACTTTAGTGTTCATACCAGGACCACCTGGAAGAACATACGAACATACGAATTAGGAGCAGGAGTAGGCCACTTGGCCCTTCGAGCCTGCTCCGCCATTCAGTAAGATCACGGCTGATCCGATTATTCCACATTCCCGCCTACCCCCGATAACTTTTCACCCCCTTGCTTACCAAGAATCTATCTACCTCTGCCTTAAAAATATTCAAAGACTCCGCTTTCACCGACCTCTGAGGAAGAGAGTTCCAAAGACTCACGACCCTCTGAGAAAAAATTTCTCCTCATCTCTGTCTTAAATGGGCGACCCCTTATTTTTAAACAGTGACCCCTAGTTCTAGATTCTCCCACAAGAGGAAACATCCTCTCCACATCCACCATGTCCAGACCCCTTATGATCTTATATGTTTCAAACAAGTCACCTCTTATTCTTCTAAACTCCAACGGATACAAGCCTAGCCTGTCCAAACTTTCCTCATAAGACAACCCACCCATTCCAGGTATTAGTCTAGTAAACCTTCTCTGAACTGCTTCCAACGCATTTACATCCTTCCTTAAATAAGGAGACCAATACTGTACACCGTACTCCAGATGTGGTCTCACCAATGCCGTGTATAGCTGAAGCATAACCTCCTTACATTTGTATTCAATTCCCCTCGCAATAAACGATAACATTCTATTAGCTTTCCTAATTACTTGCTGTACCTGCATAGTAACCTTTTGCGATTCATGCACTAGGACACCCAGATCCCTCTGCATCTCAGAGCTCTGCAATCTCTCACCATTTAGATAATATGCTTCTTTTTTATTCTTCCTGCCAAAATGGACAACTTCACATTTTCCTACATTATACTCCATTTGCCAGATCTTTGCCCACTCACTTAACCTATCTATATCCCTTTGTAGCCTCCTTATGTCCTCTTCACAATTTACTTTCCTACCTGTCTTTGTGTCATCAGCAAATTTAGCAACCATACCTTCAGTCCCTTCATCCAAGTCATTTATATAAATTGTAAAAAGTTGAGGCCCCAGCACTGATCCCTGTGGCACACCACTCATTACATCTTGCCAATCAGAAAATGACCCATTTATGCCTACTCTCTGTTTCCTGTTAGTTAGCCAATCTTCTATCCATGCCAATATGTTACCCCCTACACCATGAGCTTTTATTTTCCACAATAACCTTTGATGTGGCACCTTATCAAATGCCTTCTGGAAATCTAAGTACAGTACATCCACCGGTTCCCCTTTATCCACAACACGTTACTTCCTCAAAGAACTCCAATAAATTGGTTAAACATGATTTCCCTTTCACAAATCCATGTTGACACTGCCTGATTACTTTGAACTTTTCTACGTGCCCTGCTATAACGTCTTTAATAGTAGCTTCTAACATCTTCCCGATGACAGATGTTAAGCTAACTGGCCTGTAGTTTCCTGCTTTCTGTCTCCCTCCCTTTTTGAATAAAGGAGTTACATTCGCTATTTTCCAATCTAATGGAACCTTCCCCGAATCTAGGGAATTTTGGAAAATTAAAACCAACGCATCAACTATCTCACTAGCCACTTCTTTTAAGACCCTAGGATGAAGTCCATCAGGACCCGGGGACTTGTCAGCCCGCAGCTCCAACAATTTGCTCAGTACCACTTCCCTGGTGATTATAATTTTACTGAGTTTCTCCCTCCCTTCCATCTCCTGATTTACAGCTATTTCTGGGATGTTACTTGTATCCTCTATAGTGAAGACCGATGCAAAATACCTGTTCAAGTCAACTGTCATCTCCTTATTTTCCATTATTAATTCCCCAAACTCAGTTTTTATAGGACCAACGCTCACTTTGTTAACTCTTTTCTTTTTTAAATATCTATAGAAACTCTTACTATCTGTTTTTATATTTCTAGCTAGTAATTTTGTACCACTAGCTCCATGCATCAACATACTCAGTGAGCCAATTGTATTCTTTTCAATTTCTCGTGATAGAAAAGAGCTGTTTCCCCATCCCTTGCAGCACATTTCCAGCTTTAAAAATGTTACTAGCAATTGAAGACTGGTGAGCAGAATTCCTTGCAAGCAATTGAGTGTGGATGCAATGCAGGCAGCTCTGCATTCCGCAACACGAGAGTAGTTCATGGAAGCAGTATAACTGTTGCCACCTGCTCTTAAAGCTCTTCAAAGTGCCTGGTGCGCATTATGTGTAGTGGCAGTGTTACAGCCATGGCTGATGCTGTGCCATCTATTTAACACATTTTGTTATAGACCATAAACGCTCATCGTTCGGTTCGCGTACTCCCCCAAAACATTTTTTTAAATCCAAGGCTTTCTTGGTAGTTGTGTACTGTTACCAAGATGTAGGGCTCGATTTTGCCAGGCCCAAGGAGGCGGGATTGGAGGCGTGTGAGGTGTTAAAATCGCAAAAAATGGCGGGCGGCTCCGATCCCGCCTCCAGCCCGCCTCCGAGCTGTTTTCCCAAAATCGGGGTTTCAGACCCAAGAGGCAGGATAGGCCCTTAACAACCAGTTAATTGTCCCTATAATCCCATTTTGAGAGGCCTTTCTGATTTTAACACCTTTTCCCCCGTCCTGCACGTCTCCTCTGGAACACGCCAGTTAATCCTGGCAGCCTCACAAGTGGATTGCTTACTAACAGCTGCAGCTCCACCATTAAAAAGGAGTTTTCGCCAATGATCATTTGCAGGTGGCAGAACTTTGTTGTCTCAGGTCTGGGGGAACTTTTAGCAGATATACTCATTGTTGTGGAAGTTTGGAGCCTGACACCCGTCTCCAGTGTGATCTCCTGGGACACCCCTCTGGCCACCTTGACTGAGCGCTTCCTCAATTGAGGCATATACCAGAAGCATGGGAACCATTTACTTCCTTTCCTCCTGGACATCAGATTTGGATGAAGACCAGCCGCGGCAGCAGCAGAACCATGAAAAACAGCACCACTAACAGCAGCAGCAACAACAGGAGCGCCAAGCTGCTGCTCACCCACCTGAAGCTGCATAGGCCAGAAGGCGCCAGTGCGCGACCACATTGCTGCCCGGGATGCAAGGGACGCACTCATGTTGGCCAGATTTGCTTAGCCTACACAATCAAATACTTTTGCCTCGCACCTTCTTATCAGAGCATCAACAATGGACAAGAACCTGTGGATTCCAATCACTCTGACAACCATACTGACAATTACAAGTCGCTCTAAGCCCTCAATGTGGAAGTCCCATTTGTGAAATGACACAGGCCACAACTTCAACAGTTTGCCATCAGAATTTTTTATCACAACAAACTGATGGCATTTCAAAAATAAACACAACATAACACCCAAGTGACTACCCTTGTGACTACTTGTGCATTATCTTCCTCTTACGCGTGCTCCTACGTGGTGCTTCCCCTGTGGCTTCAGCAGATGTGGAGGCCCCTTGCTCACTTTCTTGCTGCTCCTGTCTCGACACCTTTGGCAGCCGTCCTCTGGGATTGCGAACCTGTGAGGGCTCGGCAACAGTCTGCTGCTCCTGCGGCTGTGCAGGCGATGAGACACCCATCTCAGTTGGGTGAGGACTCTGGTGGGGCTCTGTCCGAGGGCTTTGCAGTGGCATGGTCGTGTGAGCGCTTGGAGAGGAGCCCCCACTTCCTTGTTCTCTGCCACCAACATCTCTCTCATGGGTCAGCCCCACTTCAGAGCTAGCAAGTGGCTTGACAGCATCTTGCTGCACTTCAGGGGGGCCATGAGGACCCTTTTCTGCACTGGAAGTCCTACTCCAGAGGACTTCCATGAAGGTCTGGTTTCTATGCTCAATAGCTGACCATCGCTCCTCAAGAGATGCCAGTCTATTCTGAACAATGACCATGTTTTCAACACTCTGGCGACTTAGCTCCTCCACGGCCGTAGCCATCCTCTCCTCTACCGTAGCCATCCTTTCCACGGAGGTTGCCATCCTTTCCGTGGTGATACGTTCATGCGCCAATGCCTCCACAAAGGCTCTGCTCATGTTCGCGATGGACTCCTCCATTCACTCCACACTCGCAGCGACCCTAGAGACAAAATCTGCCGGAGACAAAACCTGCCAGAGACTCCTGCACCTGTTCCTGGAGTTCCAGCACCGCTCTCCTTCTGGATGGACCCGGAGGCACAGGGTCGACATGCAGCTGAGCCGAACTGGCAGAGTCCTGCGCCCTCCGACGAGGACTCTCCACTGCTGTCCCTGTCTCCACCATCTGCTGATGCTCACTTGTGAGCTGTGATACACCAGGTGACAACACTACTCTATCTCGCGAAGGTCCCACCGAGGTGTGAGTGTCTGCGCTGATGCTGGGTGCGCTGAATTCTGCTGACGCTACGCCCTCAGAGGTTGCAACTTCCTCTGAGGAGACTTGAAGTTCAGGCTGTTCCTCCTGGACAGTGGGGACGGGGGCTGTCGATGGTCCTGTGGGGGAGTAAAGGAAAGAGTTAGAGATGTGAGGTAAAGGTTGCATGCACATTGAATTGTGCAGATGATCATAAGTCAATCTGTTAGAGCATCAGAATCATTATCAGCCACTCATGCGATGTCAATGAGAGAGATGAAAAACTATTCTGTCACCAGCTTGCTGTGATGCACCCGTCTGTCAGTCCCCCACTTGCGAATCTTCCTCGACACCGGCGATTTCCAGGGCCGCCTCCTCCGAGGTGGTGAGCTGGGCTACTGAGGATGGCCCTCCTCCTGTCCTCGCTCTTTCCCTCTTATTGTGGGCTCTCGTTTCCTGCAATGAGGGACACAAGTGGAGTTTGAGTGAGAATGAAGGAGTGAGTGTAGAGAATCCATAGCATAGATGCTTAGAAAGAGACAAAGGGCCTTCCCTGTGTGTTGTAAGTTGTTGTCATTGCATCACAGTGATAGGGAGTGTGAGGGATGTATGGTCGAATAGTTAAGTGACTGTGACCATAGAGAGAGAGGGAATGGGTAGGGTGCAGGGATGTCAGTGTCAAGTGGAATGTGGAGGAAGAGGTTGGCATAGCAGAATGCTGGTGAGGAGAGGCGATAGGGATCAGATTGAGGGTGATGGGAAAGTCATACTCACTTTTCCTGTGCGGAGAAGGTCATGAAACCTCTTCCTGCACTGCAGCCAGGTTCTGCGGCACATAGAGATTGAGTTGACCTCCTGGGCTACTTGCATCCACACAGCTTTAGTCTGCTGGGGAGGCTTTTTCCTCCCTGAGGAAGGGAAGAGCACCTCCTTATTTGATCTTGCTCCCTCCACCAGAGCTTGGAGGGAGGCCTCATCGAACCTTGGAGTACACTTTGGCCTACTGCTAGACATAGTTGCTGAATGAAGCGATCACAACAATGGGCATAAAGCTTGCAGTCTCCAGAAGAAGCAAGGCTGCTTGCAGGCCTTAAATCCAGCAGCATTGATGACATCAGCGGAGGCGACTTTCTGTATGAAATGACTCATTGAGCCAGGGGTTTCCACACGCTGGAAATCAAGTGCCCAATTAGGGCAAAATCGCACTTTTTTCCCACTTCACATCGGAGTCGGGGTCTTGACACAAAAACCACCTGACACGGCCCAGCCCGCCCACAATGGCAAAATCCAGCCCGTAGAGTCTGTATTTATAATATTCTTCCATTAGCATTTTCTTGATCACATCAAAAAAATATCAAACCCAATTTAGCTCTGCTGAGAAGCACTAGGATATGAAAAAAAATGGTTCCTCTCCCAGTGGAGAGCTTTTTATATAAGCAGCCAGTCTTGCTTACTTCTCAGGAAGCATAAAATTGTCAATTTGGCTTCTCCAGCTCTAGTGATTGCTCAATCCCACAGGTTCAGGGTCTCAACGATTCCAAACAGGAACTGAACTAGGCAACTATCTTTCCCACCTTCTGTGATCTGTGATTCTCAAGTTGTTTAATCTACCATTCATTTTGAAGTCTGTGCTATAGCTGACTGTTTGCCTCTCGACAAAATCTGAAATGAGCTCTACAAAGTCGCCCATCTTTCAGATGTTTTTGCACTGTGGTTGATCATGTAAAGCTCTGCCTGCAGGCTGAGCATACCTGTTTGATCCGTTGGAAGTTAGATCTCACTCTGTGGAGCGACCCATTTCCTCCAGCTTTTAAAACCTTGCCCTTTCTAGGTTCATTGGTTACTTGGTGTCAGTTCAGTAGTTGGCAGATTTTGGAGGACAAAAAGAAAAATCCCCAAATGCTAGTAATCTCCATCAGGTCAATCATCATCTGAAAGAGAAAGACAGGCAAAGGTTGGGAGGTGGGTGAGACCCTTCCTTGGAACTCTTTATTTTGGTAGATTTGTAGCTCCTCGCAGTGTCTAATGTTTGTTAAATGCTCGGTAGAGTTAAAGTCACATTGGGAATCCAGGAGATCAGATTGAATTGTGGTTAGTTATGGCAGAACTGAAACATTGGTTGGCCATTTTAGTTAGGGACTCCGTCTGACTTTTGAGGCAAACTGTTGTAATTATCCCTTGTAACTTCAGGAGAAACAAGGCCCAGATCATACCCTGCAAAAAGAATCCTGGCCAAGAGTTTCCACTTTGGGCACAATCAGCGATCCAGGCACAAATTGAGCTGCTTTTGAGAAGTATTTCCCCCCCCCCCCCGCCCCCCACCCCTCAAGTTTCCGCTCAAACTCATTTGCATATCGCTGAATGTAAATTCTACCATGAACCAGTGCAACCAGGCAGCATTTCAGAACATTTTCTTTTGTAAACTTGCATTAAAATATATTCCTTGATATATTTAAGAGTGGTAACTTGGTGCAGTTTTATTAATGCAGCTGAAAATGGGTTTAATCACAAAAAATATGCATTTTTAATTAGAGTTTCTAGTCCCCCACCTGTGAGTAACCCGATTTTAACTAATTGAAACAACAACAGAAAATGTTGAAAACAGTTGTTTCAGATTTCAAGCATCCGCAGTATTTTGCTATTTAAATAATTGAAAATTACTTTAAAAAACTATACAGAACCATTTGCTAGTTACAGTAGTTTTTTAGTAAATTAAAAAAAATATTTAAAAGCTTTAAAATTTGTCGATTGGTGTCCTTGCACCAAAAAAAAGCTTAATTTTAAGAACCTCTTCAAAGACCTGCAAACGGGTGTAATTAGCAGAAACTCACAAGGCTGATTAATTTGATCACGGCCGGTTTTGTGGGCGGGGCCGGCATCGAGCGCGATGTTGTTTAAACCAGCGCAAAAGATCGCAGAAACTTGGTTTGCGCGGAACGAAATTTGCACTTTAATCCTGCGCTCTTTTGTGCTGGTTTGGCTGATTTCAGGCGAATTGTGCTGAAATAAACCAGCGGAAACTCCTGCCCCCTGTGACTTACTGATCGTGCTAGTAAACCTCATTCTGAAACAAGTATGGTACATACTACTTAACCAGATCTGTATTTTAATGACCCTTAACTTAAGGAGAGGAGCAGTTATGTGAAGGCATAAAGGTTAATTCACATTCTGTAAAATGAATAATCAACATCGCCAAGCCAAATGAGCAATATTGCTCTAATCCTACTATACTGTATTTACTGCTCCCTGTAGGGTCTCCACAGGAGACCAAATACAGGTTTAGATAACTGCTTTGCTGAACACCTTCATTTTGCTGCCAGTGTGTGCCTAAGTTCCCTGTGCCTTGCCACTTTAACTCCCCCTCCCATTTCCATACTGACCTTTTTGTCTTTGGCCTCTTACACTGTTCCTCCAAAGCTCAATCTGAGCTCCAGGGACGGTATCTTATCTTTCTCCTGGATGCTGTACAGCCCTTTGGTCTGAACTGACTTTAGTAACTTCAGACTTTAGTTGTATCCTCCATCTTTCTTATAGCAGGAGATGCTGGTGATATGACGAGGGGGGGGGAGGGGAGGGGCGGTGCAGTCGGTGTCCAAGAGGAGGAGAGGTGGTTTGACATTTGGAATGGAGAGGCCCGCCGTCAGAATGGAGCACTGGTGGGTGGGTCTGTGCCCGTGGTGTTGGCTTGTTTGTTCTCTTTCTGGAATTGGCGGACCCATTGCATGTTGCCAACATTTTCTGTTTTAATTTCACACCTGACCTGCAGGCTTTCTGTGCTTTCTCTTATTTTCTCACCTTTTCCATGGGTGTGCCTTTCACTGCTTTAGCTATGCCTGCATTCTTTGCTTCTTTAATGTCTATAATTTCATTAAAGCTTCTTTCCATCGCCTGACTGATCTGTAAAATCATAATTTCACCAAAACTCTCTTTTCTGTTTTTCCCCCCCTATGCTGCCCTCCATCTATTTTCTGAGGCTGTTAAGATGCTTGTACATCTTTCATTTTTCAGTTCCGAAGCAGGGCCCAGCCCAAAACATTGGGGCATAAATTCAACATTGTTGGGCCCACATTACGGGCGTAAATCGGACACAACGATGAAGGATTTCGCGGAGCGAATGCCTGCGCCCAATTTGCACGAGCGGGTGAACCTGAAATGACGCAGTTCAATCTTACAGCATGCAAGCTCAGACTCAACAGCGTCCCAATTGGTGGTCATTAAAACTGTGCGTCACTGCCAGCTGCACTCGGCCCTTCCCATTTGTCGCCACCCCTCTCTCTCCCCCCCCCCGCCCCCCCACCTTTGGACTTACCTGCAGTCTGGCCTGACGTCTCAGCTGGCCAGAATTCGAAAGACGTCCCAACGTAGATTGACAGATTCATTCCAACGAATTTTGGGTGGTCCTCGAGCCTCTGTCACCTCTTTTAGGCCCCATTGGCTTCTCTGTTCTCACCACAGATGCTGGCTGACTTTCTGTGTTTTTCCAGCTTTTTATGTTTTTGTTTCAAACTAAATAGCATCCTTGTTTGTTTTATGCAATTGTTCCAGCCAGCATAACGATTTATTTTTCCGTTTTTACCGCTTGAACACAGAAGGATAACTTTTGCGTTGGATAAAGATGCAATGTAACTAAATCAATTCCTGCCAGACTTTTAGCTATTAAAGATGCATTTACTTGTTTTATGTGCTATAGTTATTTGTACTTACAGCAAAGAACGTGGAGCTGCTGCAAAGAACCATTTAAACAAATTCCAGGCGTGTGACCACTTGCTAAATGAAAGTGTACTACTCTAACAAGCTAAATGAAGCGAGAAAGCCCTTTTATCAGTACATCTGTAGATCCAATTGAAGGATCTCAGTTGCTATCTCTCTTTATCATCCACAGGACAGATATTATACTGTACTCGATCAATTTTGGTGTGGTGGAGTGGCCACATATCGAAGAGCTAGGGTTGTAGCACTGCTTCAGGAGCAGTGGAAGGACCAGTACCATAGGTGTGAGGAGGTTGAAATTGAGCCCTTCTTGGCCAAGAAGACTGCATTAGTTCAATGAGATGGGAATGCCACTTTTGATGTTGCATCAGCAGGGAGCTTAAGCAGCCTATCTCCTAGTCCTTTGTGTGGTCCACACGAGAGTTTCTCATCAGCTCGGACATTTCACACAGCCCTTGATGAGCTTCAGATTATAAATACCAATGGGGGACTATGATTCTGCAGGTATTATGTAGATAATGGACCATTCTGCATGCACATTATACTCAAATCAAGGCCCGTAATTTGCGGTTGTAATGACGGTGAAAATGTCTGTTCGCCATCATTACTCTGTGAAACTGACAGCAACTATAGGCGTCTGCACATGCACATTTAAACATAGAAATCCAGAAGTTGCTGTCAGTGATAGCCTGCTCCTGTTGTAGTCTTCGCAGATGGAATCAATTAAAGTCACTGAATTGACATGAACTTCTACTTTTTATGCAGTATTCATGCTGTGAAAACCCTTAAAAAAAGTTAAGTCTTGTTGGATGAAGGGTAACTGATTTTTTTAATAGCATACTAAGTCATAATTACTGCTGAACAACCTCTCTAGCCCTGAAAAACTAATTTTATATTTGTGGAATGTCAAATTTCTCCATTATGGTAAAAATTCCATGGTTTTAAAATAATAAAAATTATTTTTTTTAATTTATTTATGATAGTTCAGCTTCTACCTTAATCCCATGTGTATGTCCCAATCTTTATTTTTCTCGCTGTAAAATGATTAAAAGGTGAAGGATAATCAGTGCATTTACTTCCTGGTTTGCTGTCTCTGAGAATTCTTCATTGTGATTGGCTGCTTTGTCTCCTCAATGACATCACTGTTGCTGGATACCAGAGATCCCCTATAGGTGACGCCAGAATGAAATTAACGCCGGGAAAGGTGAAATCTATGCCACAGAGATTGCTAGATTTTTGTGGGCAGCTTTCCTTCGAGGTCAGCAGCGAGCACCGTCACTTCACCGCTGACCGCAAAATCCGGGCCAATGCCATTTTTCCTTGATTCACGATACTAGTGTTGTATTGAAGAAGTACTGTGTGTTTGTTTTACTTCAGCTCAGATAATCATATCTTCTTCTTTGTATTGTCTTCTCGCTATTCCAAATGTCATATGCCTTTACAAGCAATCATATGCCACTCAGTTCATTTTGGGTTCATTGCATTCTAATTATTTTTAGACATGATTTCTGCCACAGTGACAATCCACTTATTCCTCTTGCACAGCAAATAGCTTGGCACTGTTGAACCAAGCCACATTTGCTTTAAAGAATTTTGAAAGGATAATTAATTTTCAGTTACATTAGGTCTGATTTTTTTTTCCCACCTATTGCCACTATTTCCAGTACGAATTCAACAGATTTCTGCCGGAAATCATAAGAGTGAGGTTTTCCTCCAATTCTGATTGCCATTATTAACGGGTTAGGAATCGTTGAGCCACAAAATACTGAATGCACTAACTTGTGCAGGAGAACAGCTCCATGAGTGTCAGCAGACCTCTGGCATCTAGCATTGACGCAAACACACACACACTCACTCACTCATACTCACACTCACTCACTCACTCACTCACTCACTCACTCACTCACATACACACTCACTCACTCACTCACTCACTCACTCACTCACTCACTCACTCACATACACACACTCACTCACTCACTCACACTCCAGCAGTGATCTCTGGATAGTAATCAGGAACCGGAACACTGGCTGATTTCTCACCCCCCCACCCCCCAGTAGACGCAGAGTGACACCATTTTCTGCAACACTGCGATTAGCAAATAGGAAGCAAACATACTGGAACATTGGAATAACTATTTCCTTTTTGTAACCTTCCAACCGGCATTTGCACTGCCTTGCAAAGATACAATCTGTTCAACTTGTTAAACCAGTTAATTTTCACATCATGAGATATTACATTTGAACTCTTGAAGCTGCTGCGCTGGTTGCTCATGAACCTTGAACAGTATAATTATATTGGTGTAGCTCATCTGTTGTATATGTATAACATAGCACATCAAAAGTGCTGAGCTTTACTCAATAGAAACATAGAAACATAGAATCTAGGAGCAGGAGTAGGCCATTCGGCCCATCGAGCCTGCTCCGCCATTCAATACGATCATGGCTGATCATCCAAATCCAGTACCCTGTCCCTGCTTTAATCCCCACAGTACACATATCCCACCCTACCCCTGTAACCCCCTAACATATCCCATCCTATCCTCATAACCCCACATATTTAATCCCCCCTAACACTAAGGGTCAATGTTGTTAATATTTTAAGAAGAGCAATTGATTTTTGGGAGAGAACTCTACTACGGATGTATCCAGAGCTATTCCATTTTCTATATTCCTATGTAATGAATTTGTAAGTGTACAGTATTGGTCTCCTTATTTAAGGAAGGATGTAAATGCGTTGGAAGCAGTTCAGAGAAGGTTTACCAGACTAATACCTGGAATGGGCAGGTTGTCTTATGAGGAAAGGTTGGACAGGCTAGGCTTGTATCCGTTGGAGTTTAGAAGAATAAGAGATGACTTGATTGAAACATATAAGATCCTGAGGGGTCTGGACATGGTGGATGTGGAGAGGATGTTTCCTCTTGTGGGAGAATCTAGAACTAGGGGTCACTGTTTAAAAATAAGGGGTCGCCCATTTAAGACAGAGATGAGGAGAAATTTTTTCTCACAGAGGGTCGTGAGTCTTTGGAACTCTCTTCCTCAGAGGTCGGTGGAAGCGGAGTCTTTGAATATTTTGGACACCATCCACACCTTTGATTGCCGTGATTATCTCTCTGCCGAGGTGTGATAAAGGGCAGTTGGAAAGATTAACTGTAATCATCTGGCAGTGTTCTCTGACTATATATGCTGTGCCTATATGCATCTCTTCACTTCACCTGACGAAGGAGCAGCGTTCCGAAAGCTTGTGATTTCAAATAAAGCTGTTGGACTATAACCTGGTGTTGTGCGACTTCTCGAATATTTTTAAGGCAGAGGTAGATAGATTCTTGGTAAGCAAGGGGGTGAAAAGTTATTGGGGGTAGGCGGGAATGTGGAGTAATCAGATCAGCTATGATCTTATTGAATGGCGGAGCAGGCTCAAAGGGCCGAGTGGCCGACTCCTGCTCCTAATTCGTATGTTTGTAAGAAAATCAACAAAACTGGGACTGACTGGCACTGTATGCAAGAACACTCGAGGGCCGATTTTAGCCTCCTGTACCCGATGACAACGGGGGTGGGTGTGGAGTTAAAATAGCGGTAAAGTACTTGCTGCTCCGTTCTCGCTCCGCCCCCGCAAGGCCGCCATTTTAACTCCCGGATTTTTGGAAGCATCTGAAGTGCGCGGCGCAAGTAGGCATCACTCCAGTTACTCTGTAAAAGTTGGGGTCCTACGACACAATTAGGACCTGACACGATTTTAACCCACAATCGCGCAAGTTGCCGGACTCGTCGGTGAAAACTGGCGGCAAGCAGGAGTGGGGTCAGAAGTAGTCCAGGAAGACAAGTATTCCTAATTATTTTTAAGGTCTCCTTGTGGGCCAGGAGGAGTGGAAGTGCTCCTCCGGGCGTCACAAGGAAACCTTGGGCCTCTCCTGCCCCATGCTTCTCTCCCCCTGCCTCGACCCCGCTCCCCTGTGACCACCCCCTCAACCACTTACCTTCGTGCCAGGGACCATTGCCATGTGAAATCCCGCTCCTGCCTGCTGGCCAGGTAGTGGGTTCAGGCAGAAATCCAAATGCAATTCACTGCCCAATCCCTGGCCTTAACTATTAAAACTTCTGTGAAACAGTTACCGGTCAAATACCGTCAGTAAATCCAAGTAAGTTATATCCACTGGATAACTTCATCATTCAGAATCGTTTTGATGATTTTTCCAGAGAAAAAATTTGAAGAGTAAAATGACCCTAAATGTTCTATTTTAAAAACAGTGTTTTAAAAGCATTCCTGCAAGTAAAAATAAAGCGGTCTGAGACAGTAGGTAGTTAAGATGCTGATGAGCTAGCTCTGATGTTGTTTCTTTATAAACTGCAAATAATAAGCAACTCGGTAGCTTGTCTTTGCATTTAATGGATGCCTCATACCCATTGTGTTGGAAGGTTTTTCATCTCTTTCTAATTGTGAACAGTCAGGAATAAAGTAGTTATAGACATTTAAAAGGCAGTTATATCAATTGAACTGAACCCGATTATAACTATTGCCCTATATATTCACATTACAGTGGAATAAAGCAGCTTAATAGCTCAAACCAAACCTCGCCTCAGTATTAACTTGCTCAGCTGTCCGAGAGATTGAAGAAATACACGTGCAAAAGATACGAATATCCAGTTCAGGTCACAAGGGAGTTCCATTGTTACATCCATAGGTCACACTATCACACAAGTAAATATAGGGCAGTATAGAGCTTATATTGTCCATGAAGATACGTTCACGTTACTGCTCACACCACCTGCTCCCTTGACCCCTTCTGTTCGCAGCTCCTGATCATCCAACTTCCCCTCCTTGGTGCCATCATTGTCAATATCATCAGCCAGTCCCTACATTCTTCCAAACAGCTGCCAACCTCTTCAAAATCTACTCTCAACCCCTCAGTTCTCTAATGCCCCATCTCCAACCTTCTTTCGTTCTAATGTCCTGGAACACATTGTTGCCCTGCAATTATACTCTCTCCACTCCCTGTTTGAAGCCCTCAACTCACTTTCCACCCAATCCAGCCACAGCAATGTGACCACAGAGGTCAAAGTCTTCAACGGCAACCTATATATTGAACTTACGGCCCTTCCTCAGCCTCCTTAACTTCACCATTGCCGTGAGCACTTTTGATTCCTCAAGCATTTGTCCTCCACAGCCCACTCTGGCACTGCTCTCTCCTGGCTTCAATTCTAACTGTTACATTATAGACACTACACTGCTTTCAATAGTTTCTGCTCCAATGCCTACTTGATTACCTCTGGTGTAACTCAAGGTTCCATAACCAATGTCCCTGCTACCTTTCGGTGATATGATCTGGAAGCAGGAAATCCAGCTCTATCACTCCACTTTTCCATTGACTCTATGGCTGTTGCCACTCTCTACAACCGCCTAACCAACATTAGGACCAGGGTGATCCATAATTTTAGCCAGCGTAATGTCAGTAAATTTAAAGCCAAGCTCTTAGGTTCCCACAAACAGCTACGTGCCCCAGGCCTTGACAAAGCCAACCTCCCTCCCTGGGTGCCACCTCCAGCTGGGCCCAGATGACTCTTGCGTACTGCTAGACCCAAAGCTCAGCTTCCTCTCCCACATCTGATTTATCGCTTTCTTTTAATCTGTGAAACATTGCCCTCTGCCATGGAAACACTAATCCACACCTTTACCAACTCGAGGCTGGACATCTCCAATTTTTTTCCTCACCAGCCTCCTCATTTTCACCATCGATATACTAATTATGCAGGATTCCCGTGTTCTCCACCAAATCCACATCACCCCTACCTTTGCCAAGCTCCATTGGTACCTTATGCCCCAGATAATCTACTTTTGAGATTCCCATCCCCACTTTCACATACCTTTTAGGTGTTGCATCTCCCTACTTCTGCAAGTCCTCCAACTGCATTTCCCTGAATGCATCCTCTGCTCCCCCAACATCAGTCTACTTCTCAGTCGTCCCTGTCTATGCTCCACCAGCACTGGCCATGCTTTCTAACATTTTGCGCCTTCCTTCTAGAACTGTCTCCCTCAGCATCTCTGACTTGTTACCTCCCTCCTTGCCTTCAGAAGTCTCCTGAAAGTAACTTAGACCAGTGTGGACTTGGTGCTGTGGGTGGGTTGGGGTGGAAGATGATTGGGTGGCTTCAAATGGGGAGTGGTGGGAACATAATTGTAAAGCAACAACACTTTCCAGGGCTCTTCGATCTTGCTTTTGTTCCCAATTAACTCCTTTCTTCCCTTTTTTCCTCTTGCCTTGTTGCCCACTTCATTGTCAATGTGTCAGCTGACCTAAACTGGCTCCCAGTCTGACAACACCTCAATTTTAAAATCCTCATCCTTGTTTTCAAATCCCTCCATGGCCTTGCCCCTCCTTATCTTTATAACCTCCTCCAGCCCTGCAAACCTTCGGGATCTCTGTGCTCCTCTAATTCTGGCCTCTTATGCATCCCCAATTTTAATCGCTCCACAATTGGAGGCGGTGCTTTCAGCTGCCTTGGCCCTAAGCTCTGGAATTCCCTGCCTAAACCTCTCCGCCTCTCTACTTCTCTCTCCTCCTTTAAGATGCTCCTAAAAACCTACCTCTTCGACCAAGCTTTTGGTCATCAGTCCTGATGTCTCCTTCTGTGGCTCAGTGTCAAAAATGTTTTTTTATTGATGACGTTCTTGTCGAGCACCTTGGGACATTTTGTCACGTTAAAGGCGCTGTATAAATGCAAGTTGTTGTTGTCCAGTACTTTGTAAAGAGCTTGGAGATCTCTGCACCTGAATAGTGCTATAGATGTACACGGTGTTACTGTTTTTAAAACCATGCTGACTCTGCTTCTTAAATACCATTAGTATCCTGTAAAACGTTTTCATGCATGTTCAATGAATGTTAGGCTAAGTGGCACATTTTTCAATATTGGGATATATTTGTGATCCCTCTGATTCTCTGTACAGCTCCTCTATTTGTGGAGCTCAGAAAAGTATTAACTAAAATCTGCCCTATTTCCTGACAGAATCTGTAGTGCATGCCATCTGGTCCAGGTGCCCTGTAGATATTTAATTTCTAAAGATCCTTTGTGACACATGGTTTACCGGCCTCTACATATGCTACAGAAATCCAAGCCAAAAAATGAAATGGATCTATAATTTGTCCACTTTCTTCTTTCATTAAATATAGCAACCATTTCCTAATTCTTGTATGAGGTTGAGCAGGTTGGGCCTATACTCATTGGAATTTAGAAGAATGAGAGGTGATCTTATTGAAACATATAAGATACTAAGTGGGCTCAACAAGGTAGATGCAGAGAGAATGTTTCCCCTTGTGGGGAAATCTCGAACTCGGGGACATAGTTTCAGAATAAAGGGTCGCCCTTTTAGAACTGAGATGAGGAGGAATTTCTTCTCTCAGAGGGTGATAAATCTGTGGAATTCTCTGCCCCAGAGAGCCGTGGTGGCTGGGTCATTAAATACATTTAAGGTGGAGATAGACAGATTTTTACAAGATAAGGGAGTGAAGGGTTATGGGGAGCGGGCAGGGAAGTGGCTTTGAGCCCAATATCAGCCATGATCTTATTCAATGGTGGAGCAGGCTCGAGGGGCCAAGTGCCCTATTCCTGCTCCTATTTCTTATGTTCTTATAACAGTGCCCTATCACTCCTCCAGGATGTCTCGAAGCACTTTACAACTGAGTCAGTGTTTGAAGTGCAGTCACTGTTGTTCTGTGGGAAAATGAGGTAACCAGGTTGATAAGATCACACCAACAGCAAATGATGAATGAGCAGATAATCTTGTTTTTGGTGATGTTGGTAGAGGGAGGAATATTTGGGCCATCAGGAGATTTCCCACAGGTCAACTAATCTGTTGTGATGGACTGCTAAATATTGCCTCTGTCCTTGTAGCATGCTTCATATGTTGCTTTAAGTCGCATTGCCTCTTTGAAACTGTTTCTCGTTACACCCCTTTCCAGTTGTCTCTGGTTGTTGGCATTTCCCCCAAGATTATTCACTTTGATTCTGTTTCCTGAATTACTATTTAACTTTCCATCTACCTTTCTTCCTTCACTTGGTTGCCAGCAGTTGCCAACTACTATTTTGTTGTCCTTATCATTACTAATTTCAGCAGCCTTCCTTCTGCTGCCTGATCTGCCCCTCAACAGCTGTTGTTTCTTTCCGTACCAGCTTATCTGTGCCTGCTCGTTATATGAGCAGCTTAGTTTGGTATGAAGGCTACAACTGAAGAGGGGATTTCTGAATTCTTCTCCTGCTAGAATTCTCTGGCCATAAGTACGATTTTGCTCTTATTTACAGCAGGCCCTTTAGCTTCTTTTCTACCCTGTAGGTTCTTAATTTCTGCTTCACAACACCGCTGTCAACATTCTCTGTGTGGCTCAGGGCCAGTTTGCTGCAGTTATATACTCAGACTAATAAATACGATGACAGTTTGTGCTTGTTGCCACTAGAGTTCAATCATTACCTGAGGTGCTCTATCTAACTTCTAGCCTGACACTAAGGAAATATCATTACAACTGTAATGTGTATTGACAGGCGAATGGGCTATCAACACTCAAAGTCGCAATGAAGCATTTTTTCCTTCACTGGACATTTCAGTTTCCTGGCCATGAGCTGGCAGAATCAACCTTCCGTAATTAAAATAATATTTTAAGTTTTTTTCCCCCCCAGTAGACTGTGTATGAAATGTCTATATTTGACTCTTTATTACATATATATTAGGGGCCTCCAAATGTAAATCAAATGGCTACTTTATCTGATCGTTCCTATTAGACAAATAACATTAATAGTATATAATGACCTCATAGTTTGACTGAGGACGTAGCTTCACTCCACTCCCCCCCCACCCTCCCCTCCCCACTGCCTCCTGCCTTCCTTTCCTCATTACCAAACAGGTTTGTTTGAGTGCGGAGCATAATTGACTAAAAAAAAAAGCAATTTGTTCAGAAACCGGTTCGCAGTCAGTTAAACAGATCTTTGCTCATAAAATTTTTCTCGAGTTGGAAGACTGCTAAATGCTGAAGGCACGAGCTGGAACTAGATCAGCTGTGGGTTCAGGGACAGCTTTAAGCCCGTGGAGTTTTGTGGTCTAGATGACACCGGATATGAGCCATATATATAAAATTCTGAGATGCATCCCTTTCCTCTTCCGTCTTTTTGGATTAAAACTTTGGGTAGTGCCCTTCTACACTCAGTGGCCAAACTTCTCTCTCCCTGCCTTCATCACACCTTGAATGACAAATTGGTCCTCTGTACAGTTGGGGGACTGTTGTGTTTTTGATATGTCTATTCTGTCTATGATGTGGAGATGCCGGTGTTGGACTGGGTGGACAAATGTGAGAAGTCGCACAACACCAGGTTATAGTCCAACAGTTTTATTTTAAATCACAAGCTTTCGGAGCGCTGCTCCTTCGTCAGGAAGTGACTTCACCTGACGAAGGAGCAGCGCTCCGAAAGCTTGTGATTTCAAATAAAACTGTTGGGACTATATTCTGTCTATATCAGTGAACTGCTGTTCTTGATTGGTTGAATTATTAATAAGGTAACTAGAGGAAAGGGAAAACTTGTGTATATTTATGTTCGTTGCACTGACATTAAAGGAACTGAACGTTCACTTGTTTGATACAAAGGGCATGATCTTGCCAGCCCTGGGGAGGCGGGTATGGAGGTGGGACTGCCGGGAAAATGGCAGAATCTGGGGGCTGGTGCCCAACCCGCCTCCAACCCTGCCTCTGTGCCGTCTTGCCAGGTGGCGGGTAGCCGTCCCGCGCCGGGTCCCGTCTCCTTGGAGGCGGGAAGGGGATTAGTGCCACTTATCTGCCTGTTAACAGGTAGTTAACAGGCAGATAAGAGGATTATCCCCATTTTACCCACACAAGTGCGGGCTTCCCGAAGGCTCCGAACCCCGCCCGGGTCACCGAGGAGAGCAGTGGGTCTGCGGGGGTTGGAGGGGTGCAAAAGTGCGCTGTGGAGGTAAGTGATGGGTGCAAGTGTGGAGAGGTGAGTATCTGAGGCAAGTGGAAAGTGTTAGAAATAGTGTACTTACCTTTGTTTCTTCCTGCAGGCTTCAAGAGTTGGGTATGCGGAGAGTCTCGCACCTCCGCGGCAGAGATGACAGATGGCCGCTGCATTCTCCAATGCAGCAACCATCTAATTTCTGCTAAATAAAGAGGTTTGATGAGTCTTGAATTCAAGAACTCATAAAACTACAGAGAATGTCAGTAGTGTTAGGGGGGATTAAATATGTGGGGTTATGATAGGATGGGATATGTTAGGGGGAATTAAATACGTGGGGTTACGGGGGTCGGGTGGGATATGTGTACTGTGGGGATTAAAGCAGGGACAGGGTACTGGATTTGAATGATCAGCCATGATCGTATTGAATGGTGGTGCAGGCTCGACGGGCCGAATGGCCTACTCCTGCTCCTAGATTCTATGTTTCTATGTAATGTCAGTGTTTGATAGCTTCACAGAGCTGTCAAACGATGACAATTCATCTGTCAAAAATTTTTGACAGATGAAACGTCATACGTTGACGTTCTCTGTAACCGGCTTTCCCTTAATTGGCCTGCTAAGCCCGCTGGGCGGGCTTAACAAGGTCAATCAAGGGAAAATAGCGTGGGTTGGCCAGAAGTTGATGGAGGCGGGACTGAAACCTGACAAGTGGGAGTCCCGCCTCCAAAAGCTCCCCATTGACAAAATCCAGCCCAAAGTATCAAATTAATGAGAAAAGTGTATGTATAATAAAAATATGGGTGAAATTTGACAGTGATTGTTCAGGATTGAGAATGACCCTCTAAAATGAGGGTGATTTGGAAGATTTGTATGTGTTCTTCTACTAGCAGCTTTGGGGGGGACTATGAGAGTTTGCTTAGCATGACAGGCTTTCTAACTTCGATTTAAATAAAAATATTGGAAAATGTGAGGATTTATAGAAAACCATGCCTGCATACTTTTTTTTTGGCAAAAAAACAGGAAATTTGAGGATCAGATGGCTGATTGAAGAATGAGACCAGAGGTCAAATCAATCCATGAACCCACCCTCCATTCCCAGTTCTTCTCCTTCACTTCACTTCCTTCCTTCCAGTCTCTGCTATACTGCTAGTCTATAGCCCACTCCTCACTCGAACATGTGCTCCATTTCTTCCCGCAGACCTTCACTTTCCAGATTTACTCTTCATTCCTCACAATCGCATTCAGTCAAGTGTCCACACCTATTTTTGTCCTGTAGTTTTTTGTGTAATTCTAGAAGAGAGAGAGAGATGTGAAGGGAAATAGACAAGACAAAAATAATTTTTGAAAAACACTTTATTTAAAAGTGTATGCTTAATAGTAAAAAAAAAATAATATTCTGGTAGTAAAGCTACCTGTCAGTGGCATTATTACCATAATATTACAGTATTTCTTAATCTCATGTTGTGAGCACCAAAACCTTTTTTTAAAAAGTCAACCCAGGAAAAGAGAAGTCCCTGGAGCTGTTTATGCTCTGAGAGTTGAAGCTTTGATAAGTGCATTGGTGACCATGGAGCACGAAGACTTCTTCAGTAACTGAGGAAACTGTGAAGAATATTGCGCCCCTTCTTTCGCACTTAATCATTTAATTTTATTTTTTGTTACCACTTAATCAGTTTACACTGATACCTCTCCCTTGCCTCTCAGCCGTACACCCCCTCCCTACATCATCTTTCTGAGGCTTGTGTTTAAGTTGAGAAATACTTGCCGAAGTTTCTGTCCGACACTGACATTCACTGATCATGTTTCAAAATGGAAGCTATTTTAACAGTAGGTGCTATGAAACAGAGTCATGGAAATCTTTAGAACTCTTGTGCAGCATTAGCAGGAGCTTATACAAAGTCACCCTAGATGAATGCATGCTGCCACCCTAGCTGCGCTTTGTTTATAAAATGTAATTGGCACTCAACATGAAGAGCAGTGGCTGGGCGAAGCATTTAAATAGCACTGTGACTGATACTTTTGTTTCTTTTTTCTCTTCCTCGTTTTTCCACCACTTTTCTCCTGCTCTCCTGAAATGTTTACTTCCTGCTGGGGTGCATTTCCACAGGCACCTGGCCGAACTTTTGCACTTCGCTTAAGGGGCCATTATTCAAGCGCAAGCCTGGACATCGAAGAGCGATTTTTAACCCTGCCCGCTCGGCGGTATGTGAGCAGTTAAAATCGCCCGTGGGACTCGCCCGCCAACGTCCCACGCCAATCACGCAAGTTCCGATTTTAACCTGCTGTTCTGAGCAGGTGATAGAGACACCTGCCTGGAAATATGCAGATGTGACTCCAATGTTGTCACCGGTGGCCTGACTGCTATAATAACCAGAGGCTTGCATGGGAAAGCTGTTGGCCTCAGGCCAACCTAGTGGGAAGAGTAGTCAGGGCCAGAAGAGGCAAAAAGATAAGTCTTTTTAGTTTTTAAAAAAGAAATTCCTTGTGAGGGTAGGAGAAGCAGCAGTGCTCCTCCAAGCTCCACAAGGAAAGTTTAGGCCTCCACTTCCCTGGGCTTCCCCCCCTCAATTGTGAAGCCCTTCCAAACCCCTTCCCCATCATTTACCTGAGTGCTGGGGACCGTTCTTTCATTGTGCTCCAGTTGCCGCTTCCCACTCACTGACTGACTGAAGCTATGCACCTGAAGCCGGGGGGGGGGGGAGTTAAAACCTCCCGGACCTCATGCTGCCAAGGTCAGAATAATTTGTGGTGCCCGCACCCAGCCCCGTCCACCCGATTCCCACCCTAAGTTGGCATTTAGGCTTCAGCGTTTGACCACTTGGAGCATCACAGCTGAGTCCGATCCTATCGGCATCTGTTGCCCATATATGATGCACCCGAGCAATTTTCACCTCCCTAACTCAGGGACGCTGAGGCTAATTGCAGCGCCCCAGCTGAGATCAGCTAACTGAGCACAGACTGAGGATTGATCCTGGAACCACTGTGGTCTGTATGGTGCAGCTGCTCACTTGCATAGCCGCCTGAGCATCAGGGGAGCCTATCTTTCTTTCAAAATGTGTTAATCCAAAAGAGATTAGTTGCAATGGTGGCTAAGAATTGGTGTAAGGAAACACCAAGCTATAACAATATTATATCGACATTGAACAAGGTTTTCATTTGTGTGACATGAACTGGTATCTGAACAAATTTCCCTGTAATATGTTGTTCCCAGTAACAAGCTCCAAGTGTAATGCAAAGTGTAAAGGGAGTGTTTGTTGGGGGGAAGTACATTATTGTAGTAAAATCTTAGTTTCGAATGTTGTTCAGCACTGAAGCTGGGCACTTGGAATCCAGCACTCCTGTGGCATTGTTGAGTGTTACATGGTCAGATATTAGCACAGGAAGAGTGCAATTGCTGCAATGATCCAGGTAGGCAGTATAGCCATTGGAGATCAATCAGCAAAAACAACAGAAGTAAGTTTTAGCTTAAGCTTTTACCACAAATGCAATTTCTTTCAGCCTTCCCTAGAATATTCCTTCTACTTTTTGATAGCTTTTAAAATTACTCGGGAGTAATTTCTAACGTGAACTTTAGGCCGCGAATTTAATGGAGGAGGCGGTTTGGAGTCGGGTTGGCTGGTGGGTGGGTTCCGGTCCCGCTGCCGGTTTCATCTGCTCCCCAATACCGATTTTTGATTTAAGCGGCCTTATTAAGGCCACCGTGCGCGCTACCCAGTCCAATGAGTGGGATCGGGTCTGCTGCTCGCCTCTGCCGACGTCACTCATTCAGTTGTTTTTAAAGGGCTCCATACAGCCCTAGCTTCTCGTTTGGTTTCTGCTAGTCTGGGAATGATGACTACTGCAAGGGCAAAGGCTTCGCCAAGATTTGCTGAAGACTCCCTCCAAGCTCTTGTGGAGGGAATAAGAGAGCGCAGGGACATTCTGTTCCTTCGCGATGGCCGGAGGAAGCCTCCTCAGCAAACAAAGGCATTAGATTTTCGCTACCGACCCGCCTCCAAACCCGCCGTCTGAGCTCGATTAAATTTGCAGCCATAGTTTTACTTTAGGACAAGGTAAATTGCCCCAAGTAATTCAAAATGCCCAGTTTGAGATGAATAAGGAACAGAATCGGGCTTTATGGTTGTTGAGTGCTAGGAGCAGCACTCCTGCTCCTCGTGGCTCCACATTAAAGTGGGTAATTTTTTAAAACTTACCTTTTTGGTGGCGGCCTCCAGTGTTCCCTTTTTAAAAAAATATTTGTTCCTGGGATGTGGGCATCGCTGGCAAGGCCAGCATTTATTGCCCATCCCTAATTGCCCTTGAGAAGGTGGTGCTGAGCCACCTTCTTGAACAGCTGCAGTCCATGTGGTGAAGGTACTCCCACAGTGCTGTTAGGGAGGGAGTTCCAGGATTTTGACCCAGCAACGAAGAAGGAACGGCGATATATTTCCAAGTCAGGATGGTGTGTGACTTGGAGGGGAACTTGGAGGTGGTGGTGTGTTCCCATGCGCCTGCTGCCCTTGTCCTTCTAGGTGGTAGAGGTCGTGGGTTTGGGAGGTGCTGCCAAAGAAGCCTTGGCGAGTTGCTGCAGTGCATCTTGTAGATGGTACACACTGCAGCCATGATGCGCCGGTGGTGGAGGGAGTGAATGTTTAAGGTGGTGGATAGGGTGCCAATGAAGCAGACTGCTTTGTCCTGGATGGTGTCGAGCTTCTTGAGTGTTGTTGGAGTTGCACCCATCCAGGCAAGTGGAGAGTATTCCATCACACTCCTGACTTGTGCTTTGTAGATGGTGGAAAGGCTTTGGGGAGTCAGGAGGCGAGACACTCGGGAGCAGAATACCTAGCCTCTGACCTACTGTTGTTGCCATAGTATTTATGTGGCCAGTCCACTTAAATTTCTGGTCAGTGATGACCCCCAGGATGTTGATGGTGGGGGATTTGGCGATGGTAATGCCGTTGAATGTCAAGGGAAGGTGGTTAAACTCTCGCTTGTTGGAGATAGTCACTGCCTGGCATTTGTGTGGCACGAATGTTACTTACCACTTATCAGCTCAAGCCTGAATGTCGTCCAGGTCTTGCTGAATGCGGGGATGGACTGCTTCATTCATTCTTCTTTAAGAACCCTCGGTTAGACCACACCACCCAGTAATCCTGAACGGTGCCTGTTGCATTCAGGGCAAACCAATTTCTGTTTTGGGTCCTAAAACGGGCATTAATTAGGCTCCTTATTAGCATATTGAAGAGGCCTAATGCTTGTTTTAGGCAGCTGCCAGGGACACCTCTACAGCCCAGAAACGGGCACAACGAAAAGCAATTTCACTCCCCATGAGTCAGTAACATAACTTTAAAAGCTCTAAATTCACTGAAGTGAGGGGACGACTAAAGCAAATAGATTGGGGGAAGTTGTTCGACAACACATCAGTCGAGTAAACGTGAAATAGCTTTTAAGGGTATAATGCTGAGCAAGTAGGATATATACATAAGAAAATCAACAAACTCAGACTAAACAAACTTGACCCTAAACAAAGCCAAAAAACAAATTTAAAGTGATATTAATAAAACTCTGCACATCCTGCAGGGTGAAAGGGGAAGGGGTCCATTGACATAAATATAAGAACATGTTAAAAAGGTGATCAAAGGGGCAGAGAGAGACCTAGAAAAAGACATAGTAGCAGGGGCTAAATATAAAAGTTAAAAATTCTTTCAATACTACAACAGCCATAAGGCAGTCAGAGACGAGGCGAAAACCATGAAAGATGTAAACAGGCTCAAAACTGAGGACGAGCATAAAATAGTAAATATTCTGAATGATTACTTCCCCCAAGTATTCATCAAGGAAGATGTGAGCAACATGCTCTTCCCAAACGGAAATAACATAAAACAAAATCAGTGACTTTGATATAAACTATATGGAGGTCCCAGACACGCTAAAAGAGTTCAAAACAAATAAATCAACGTGGATTGCTGATATCCCAGATTTCTGAAAGAGACCAGGGAGAAGATTTGTGATGCATTGACGACCTTTATATGAGGCATGTCACTGAACATTGAGGAGCTATCAATAGTCTGGAAACAGATCAGTGAGGTTCCCATGTTCAAAAAGGGTGACAAAATGAACGCAGGCAACTACACGCATTATTCTCACTTCCATTACATGTAACATTATGGAATCAATTATCAGGAGTAAATTTGAGAGTGATTTGTACAGTAATAACCGAGTAAGCAGCAGTCAACATGAATTCAAAAGGAGGCAACCCTTTCTGACCAACCTCTTTGGCTTCTTTGAATAAGAAGTGGCAGCCCAAGTTGACTGTAGAAAGCCCCATGACACAGTGTACCTAGATATCCAAAAGACTTTTGATCAAGTTCCCCATGAGAAACTGTTAAACGCAAAGCATTAGGAATTCAGTGTAAACACTGGGAATGTATAAAGAACTGGCTGAAGGATCGAAAACAATGGCCCTGAATTTCCGATCAGAGGCGTCCTGCGAGCGGATGCCTCCGATCGGAAAAATCTACGCACTTACCTGCTGGCTCCGTAGTCCCGAGACTTCCGATCCTGGGCCTCTGCTCTACGAAATGCACAGAGGCCCAGGTATCCCAGGGGCGCATGCGGTTCGCAAGCGCCCCTGGGATCATGTGGGCCATGGGGAACCAGGGAATCCCCCTTCACACTTTTGACAGGTCTCTACGCACAGATCTGTCAAAAGTATGAATAGGGATCGCATTTAAAAACACAGTTGAACATTAAATACATTTTTTTTAAATCACGTATTTAAAATTAGTTAAAATTACATTAAATATTTTAAACAAATTTAATTTTTTGAAAAAAATAATTGAAGTTTTTTATCAGGCTAAAAATAAACTTACCTTTTTTAAAAGTATTTTTAAATTATAAATGACTGAAAAAAAATTTTTTTTTATTTTTTAAACTCATGTTTCAGCAGTGGAGCCAAAAACCCTGGAGTCATGTAAGAAACAATTGGATGCCACATGAGGAGATTTGAAGATCCTACTGGATGGAAAACTTAGAGGGGCTGAATGGCTTTCCTCATCTGTAACAATCTTGTGATCTTGTGACTTTTTGTTGAAACACACATACCTCAGGATATATATTTGTGTTTCAGCAAAATGTCCAAAACAACTTTGTACAGCCGGCCCATAAAGCAGAGACAATAGTGTGACTATCCTACTCTATCTGAATACTGTCCACTTCAACAACTGCAAGATTCAATAGATCCAAATAGTAAACTAATATTTAGTTGCTTTAAAAAACTCTTTGTTTGCATTTTGCTTTCCCCTGCCCCCCCCCCTCTCTTTGTGTCCCCATGCACCATTTCCAAACTGATAGAATCAGCACACAGTTCTCTTTGAATTTCTTAAACTGACCCTGGAGTACAGAATTAAAGAGAGTATGGTCTGATCTCTCTGCGGAATAGTGCATCAGTTCTGCTCTACACCACTCTAATGGCCTAGCTGAGATCAGGAACTCACCATGTGAGGAATCGTAGGTGCAAACCAATTGCTTAACATTCCATGACAGATTCTTAGTGCATCAGCGTGTACTAGTAAATGGCTTCTTACTGGATTTGGGGCTCTGTGTTTTTGCATTTTTATTTCCATGCTGAATTTGTTTGATTAGGTATTCAGGCAAGCATCGGATAATTATATTGATGTTGTACCGAGCACCGTAGGAGACCATCAGTCATAGTAACTAAAAACTTTAAAACTTATTTTCTCGTAAGAAGCCATTTACTAGCACGCCGTGCACAAATACACTGTGTAATGGAATGTGATGCACTTGTGACCTGCTTGGCATGCACCAACTGTTACTGAGGGTCATTGAAATATAATTGTGGGGTTGATGTTACTCTAATAAATTAATATATTATTTATAAACATAATGGCCGAGGTGCAATTCGCCTGAAATCGGCCAAACCAGCGTAAAAGATCGAGGAATTTTAAGCGCAATCTTTAAAAAAAACATTGAGCTGGAAGCCGCCCCGCCCACAAAATTGGCCGCACCCCCAGATCGAAATAATGAGCATGGCGAGTTTCCGCCGATTGCAACCGTTCGAGGTGGCTCTTCCAATTAAGCTGGTTTTATTAGGCGCAAAGGTACTAGTAGGCACATTTTAACAAAAAATATTTAATTTACTAAGAAACTGACTAGTGTACACCAGTGAAACTAGTAAATGGTTCTGTGCATTTTTTTTTAAAGCAGTTTTCAGTTATTTAAAATCAGGTTACTCACAGGTGGTGGACGAGACACTCTTTTTGAAAATGCATTAAAAATATTCATGCATTTAAGTGCGGTAACCTGGTGCAGTTTTATTAATAAAGCTGAAAATGGGTTTATCACAAAAAATAAGCAAAGAAAAATAAGCACTTCCTTTCTATTACGCTGCCCGATTGCGCTGATTCATGGAGGATTATACGTTTGTGATTATGCAAATGAGTTTGAGCAGAAACTTGAATCATAACTTCGTTTCGGAAAAACATGCTCAATTTCAAGCAATTTCAAATTATTCTAATTTGAGTGGGACATGATGATGGCAATATTGGTTTAAGACAGTTGGCACCTATGATGGAAATAGTCTCCGCGATGCTCGGACATGATTATTCTGAAATTCAACTTCAGAGCCAGTGGAGCAGGTCAAGGGCTTTCCATGCTTGGACCATTGAATCTTGTCTTGATAAGATTCAGCAGAGATCTGGAAAGATGATAATGCATGTGGTGTGAATATCAAACAGCTGTATTGCTACATCTTGTATCAGATTGTTACTTTCAGGTCTCCTGATGGCTCAGCACATTTATGCTGTAAGTAACTGAACCACACAGTCAAAGAGGACCCTAATATAAAAACAGAAAATGCTGGAAATACTCAGCAGGTCAGGCAGCATCTGTAGAGAGAGAAACAGAGTCAACGTTTCAGGTCGATAACCCTTCATCAGAACTGGAAAAAGTTGGAGATGTAACAGGTTTTTAAGCAAGTGTAAGGACAGGGAGGGAGGGGAGGGGAGAAAAGAACAAAAGGGAAGGTCTGTGATAGGATGGAAGGCAGGAGAGATTAAGAGACAAAAGGGATGATGGTGCAAGGTAAAAGGAGATGGTAATGGGACAAGTTAAGAAACAAAAGATGACTCTAGATGAAGTGTAAATTGCAATGGCAGAATGATCGACAGCTGCCAAGTGAGAGAGAGAAAAAAATATGATAGGGGCAGAGGTTATGGTCTGAAATTGTTGAACTCGATGTCGAGTCCAGAAGGCTGTAAAGTGTCTAATCGAAAGATGAGGTGCTGTTCCTCGAGCTTACGTTGAGCTTCATTAGAACAGTGTAAGAGGCCGAGGACGGAGAGGTCAGAGTGGGAGTGGAGCGGAGAATTAAAGTGACAGGCGACTGGAAGCTCGGGGTCACCCTTACGGACTGAACGGAGGTGTTCCGCAAAGCGGTCACCCAATCAGCGTTTGGTCTCCCCAATGTAGAGGAGACCGCATCATGAGCAGCGAATACAGTATACTAAATTACAACCTAGGACCCTAGGTTTGTTCACCAATCTGTACTGCGTTAGCTGATCTTAAGCATCAGAATTGACTCAGTTAGTTAGTCCTCTTATTTCTAGGTTCAAGCCTGACTCCAGGCTGACACTCCAGTGCAGCAGTGAGGGGTGCAACATCTCATCTGAAGGATGGCACCTCCAACAATACAGCCAGTCAGGCTACATGAGGGATCCACTGATACTTTGTTTTAAAAAGCTTTATTTGGTCATTAATTTCCTTTTCTCTCCTGACTGTTTGCTGACAGTTCCCCAGGAACCAGGAACCCGGAACCCATTGGACACTTAAAGGGACATTATTCATATATGAGTCTTACAGTGAGTGGCAGCAGGCTATTGGATCAAGGAACCAACACAGCCATACTTGCTCCTACAGTTTAGTATTGTTGGAAAGTGCCATCCTTCAAATGAAACATTCCACCTAAGCTGGAGTTCAGGTGTATGTTAAGGATCCATGGTACCATTTGAAGAGGAACAGAGAATTCACCAAGTGCCCTCATCAACTTTTCGACTTCAACCAACATCTCCAAAAGCAAATTAACTGCAGTTTTGTCAGATCTTGCAATGTGCAAAATAGCTGCTGCACGCAACCATCTAACAACAGTCAGTGCAATTCTAAGTAATTAATTGTATGTGGAGCATTTTGAAATATAAAAAGCAAGGGGTAAAAATTGGAAATGGGGCGCTACCTTCGGCGGGGTGCTAATTTTAGCGCCCCGAAAAAGTTAGCACCCCCGTGGCCGATTTTCCTCGGTAGCGCCCCGAGAGGGAGGAGGGGCGGTACTGGAAGTGCCCCGCGTCCCTCTTGGGGCGCTGTGAGCCAATATCACGGTGCTATGTGCCGCGGTACTGCAGGCCTCCCTCCCCTTATTAAAGGGGCGGGCCCTGGCGCAGCGCGTCCCGGCGCCCAGCTGGGCCACCAGGGATCGGGAGTGCTGGCAAACGAGCCCGGCACTCGAGTGCCGGGCTCACGGAAAGCAGCCGGCACCCCACGGGGGGGCTTCACGGGGGCCGGGGACAGCAACGGGGGCAGGTGCTGGCGGGCGGCTAGCAACTTCCCCTTTAACTAGCGCTGCCCCGGCCGCAGGTAGGCCCCCCTGACCCCGACCGACATAGCGTCCGGCGGTAAGTCGGGGGGCGCTACCCAATATTACAGCCGGGGCGCGAGCGGGGCGCAGACGTCATCAGTTAGCGCCGCCGCTAACCTCCCGCTGAATTTCGCGGGAGGCGTTAGCGGCGCCATGCCCAGGCGCTAGTTGATTTGCGTCCCGTTAGCGCCCTCTTAGGGCACTAATGGGAGGCGCAAATCAACCGAATTTAGCCCCCCAAGTCTTTTATTTTCAGCTGGGGAGCAGTAGGGCTTCACTTGGTATCAGTGCTTGAGTTACAGAGGGAAAAAAATGGTTCGAGCTCCCACTGCTGATTGTTTTTCGGTGACAACTTCTGGAAATGTATGTCGTCGAATGTGTGATGAGATTGGAATCAGGCATGACTGTAATGCCACCCTCTGGTCCAATAGCCTGCTGATACTCATTGCAAGGCTGACACGTGAACAATTGCCAATTTGGTGGGCTTCTAGAAGGTTCCTGTCACCCATGGAAATGTATCCCAGCAGGAGTCACTGTCTTCACTGGGAGGGTGGGATAAAATTCCTGACAAAAATCATTTAAATAAAGTATTATTGGATCCTGTAAGCAGCACAACTAATCTCATTGCTTTTACTTATGACTGTATAGTAATATTGTCCCAGAAATTTATGGGGAGGTGGGGAGGGAGCGAGGGCGACTTGTAGGAACCGAGAAACCTGGAAGTAGGGGAAGCGCGGAGGTCGTACCTAATTTTTTATCTGTTTCCCGGCTGGCAGCTAGCTAGATTGAGAGGTTGGCCGACTATCGGGCAGGAAGGCCTGTGATACAAGGCTGCAGCCGGGGACCGGAGAGGAGGGAGGGAGAGATTGCAGGGGGAAGGGGGAGCATGGAAGAGATCGTGGGTTGGCATCGGATCACGGGGGGGGGGGGGGGGTGTTGATGGGCGATCGGGTGCCGGCATCGAATTGTGGGGGGGTTGGCCTGCAGATCGCAGGGTGACATCAGATTGTGGATTAGCCTGGAGATCATTGTGGGGAGGGGAATCGGATTGTGGGGTGGGGGGGTGGCAGGGGGAGTGATGGGAGATCGTGGAGGGGTCGTCCTGAAGATCGCTGGGGGGGGGGGGGGTGTTCTGAGATGGCAGGGAGGGAGGTCAATCGTGGTAGGTTAGCTTGGGAGGCCAGGGAGAAGCACTCCTGTTCCTCCTGGCCCACAAGCAGTGCTGCAAAAGCACTTGTCTGCTAGATCTGGCACTTCTTGCCTCCCTTCAGCTGCTGGTAAAACCCGGCCTGCAGCCATTACATCTAAAAGGCTGCTAAAATCTAAGGCATTCCTGACTCGCCTCTCGAGAGCAGGTCACTCGCCTGCCCCCCAACCCGCGCCAGTTAAACCGGAAGTAGGTGCGTTTGCAGCGGGTTGGGGTCAGGTTTCCCATTTTTAAGAATTTAACCCCCAACCCCCCTCCCACCCATCCTGAGGGGGTTAAAATTCGCCACATTGGGCTGGATTTTCATTGACCCGTGGAGTCGGGTTTGGAGGCGTGTGGGGGGTTAAAGTTGCAGATTCGGGGGTCCCGACCCCATCCCGACTCCATTCCGCCTCCACGCAATTTTGACAAAATCGGTCGCGGGGTTCCCGACTCCGTCCCACCTCCAAGAGGCGGGAGAGGCCATTAAAGCCCTTAACAAGCCCTAAATTGGCTCTGTAATGCCATTTTGAAACGTTTTAGCTAGTTTAACCCTTTTCCGACGTGAAGTACTTCTGATGTGAAACACGCCAGTGAAACCTGGTGGGAGCACAAGTGGATAGCTGACTATCAGCTGCAGGTCCACTATTACAACGGAGATGTGATGAAGGTAGTAGTAGTATTAGGTCTGAAAGTCGCCTCTGATGCTGCTGCATTGAATGTCTTCAGAGACTGCCTGGGAGGACTTGGTTGCAAACAAAATTCTCTCTCTCTTCTCTCTGAGATGCTGCTCATTTTGCATCCAGGTCCTCTCACAGCAAAGCAGGCCAGGCAATCTCTGAGACCAGGCAGTCTCTGACCTGCAATGATGACATCATCAGAGGCGACTTTCAGACTGAAACCACTAATTGGTTCATGGGTTCCCACATGCTGGAACTCAATTGCCCAATTAAGTGAAAATTGCATCAATCTCCCACATCCAATTGCAGGCGGGTGGATAACACGAAATGCGGATGACACGACCCCAACCCGCCCCAGTATCAAAATCCAGCCCATTGTGTCTGACCAATATTGATTTATTCAAATCATTATGTATTTTCTTTATAGTTCTTTCCAGCTGGGTACTTAGTTTTAAGAGGGATGAATAGTGAGACTTGTAAGAAGAAACATCTTGTTGATTGTACATCAATTGATGTGTTAGATTATTATACCACACTACTCTTCTCATTTTTATGTCTTCTTGTGTAATGTTGAGACACATAAATGGAAATGCCGTGAATATCTAGAAATGATCTCCCTTGTGTGGCTGACATAGAATAATAGACATAAATGAGTTACAGAGCAGTTAATGTATCAAGCGTTCCTGAAATAACAAATACTCGATGCATGTTTTATCCTATTCAATATCTGGCATATTTAGATGAATTATTAAAGATTAATTGGTTCTTGTTGGAATTTGGTCATAATTTGCAGGAAATTTTGCAGGCTTCATGAATATATTATCTTGAGGTTATGTCACTTAACCGAAATGGAATGTCATGCAACTTATGCTCATGCTTTGAGAATTCTAATTTGTTCTGTGGCACTCGGATTAATGTCAGAATTGTCGGATTGTGACATCAGCTACCATACAGAAATTTATTTGCAGCTTTCAATGATATTAATGTACGTTTGATTGCACGATCCAGCGGAGTTCGTCAGGTTTATATTTAGAATCTGAGGCCCTCCATACGTAATTCTGTACATTTTCAAGATTATAAGTTATAAAGGTAATCAGAAAATGACAAAAAAAAACATTTCATTTGACCTATTTAATTTCCATTTGGTTCTGCACGTGTAATATATCGTAGTATTTAACAATGACAGGCTAGAGCTGAGACTTATAGTGGATTTACATTCATTTTACCAGGAAAGAACCAGAAAATGTTGTTATGTCAAGTCAAATGGAACTAATTTATACAGTGTGCCCATCAATTATCATACTTGATCATGAATGGCGTTATACTTGTTGGTTTAGCTTGCAGATACTTCGGGTTAAGCAATAGGTGACGCATATCACAGTGCATTACCACTGAAAGCTTCATGTTTCTTTTGAATGGTTCAGAAACCTTTCACATCTGTGCTGCCGTAAGTAAAATTGAAGCAGGGGCTCAGCTGAAGTAAAAGAGAACTGGATTCAGCAAAGAAAATGTTTCATCTGTGTTTGTAATAGATGTCAAATGGTCAGATTGAGCTCTTCAACAGGATCTCAATAAAGCAAAGTGGATAGGCTGAATGACATTTTCCCATTTCTACAATCTAATTTTCTTGGGTATATGACAAATAAATCCTCGAGTGAGTCTCTTGGTTGGATATACTCATTCTATTGCGGACCAGTATCTCTGTTCTCTTGCTGAATCTAAATTTAACTCAATTCTTTTTTTGAATATTTTGACTGAATCATTGTTTGTTGTTCTGGGCAGAGCTCTATTCCACATGTGTTTAAATTTTAGATCCTTTGACCCTGAAATTCCAATGGGGTTCTACCAGTCTGCTGCCGCCACTTGGGTGGGAGATTGGCAGAACCGCCAGGAAACTGGTTACATTGGCTGCGGGCTGATAATCGTTGAGATGGTAATTACAGAGAGTCAAATAATAGTTTACTGAAAATTATTTTGTTATAGACTTACAATTAGCTCAAAAAGAGTGAAGCTGCAGCTTTTACATTTAATATGAGCCTCTGAAGGGACTGCCTTTTAGATTCTGCTATATTGCCTTGCCGCGGAGATTTGAAGATGCTACAGTGTCTCCGTAGTGTTTTAATGAAAGCCTAGATATTGTGTTTTGTGTCTCGGTAGATTCTGCCAAAATGAGACTTGGCGGGTGATTTTGCCAATGGGGAGCTTTTGGAGGCGGGACTCCCACTTGTCGGGTTTCAGTCCCGCCTCCATCAACTTCTGGCCAACCCACGCTATTTTCCCTTGATTGACCTTGTTAAGCCCGCCCAGCGGGCTTAGCAGGCCAATTAAGGGAAAGCCAGTTGCAGAGAAAGTCAACGTATGACGTTTCATCTGTCAAAACTTTTTGACAGATGAATTGTCATCGTTTGACAGCTCTGTGAAGCTGTCAAACAGTGACATTCTCTGTTGTTTAATGAGGTGTTGAATTCAAGACCTCATCAAACTTCTTTCTTTTGCAGAAATGAGATGGTTGTTGCATTGGAGAATGCAACGGCCATCTGTCATCTCTACCATGGAGGTGCGAGACTCTTCGCATACCCACCGACTGAACCTGCAGGAAGAAACAAAGGTAAGTACACTTTTACTAACACTTTGCACTTACCTCAGATACTCACCTCTCCACTCTTGCACCCGTCCCTCACCTCCACAGCACACTTTTGGACCCCTCCGACCCCCTACTTGCCTCACTGACCTGGCGGGTTTCAGAGCCTTCGGGAAGCCCGCACTTGTGAGGGCAAAAAGGGGATATTCCTATCTTCTGCCTGTTAACTACCTGTTCACAGGCAGTTAATTGGCTTTAATCCCTTCCCGCCTCCAAGGAGACGGGACCTGGCGCGGGATGGCTACCCACCTCCTGGGAAGATGGCATGGAGGCGGGTTGGGGGCAGGTTGGGCACCCGCCCCCAAATTCTGCCATTTTCCCGGCAGTCCCACCTCCCCAGGGCTGGCAAAATCGCCCCCTAAGGTCCTGAGACTCTTAATTTTACGCTCTGGTGCGGATTTTGTTTACAGATAGGATCCAGACACCCTTCAAGATTGGAGTCCTTTTGGTAAATACTCCATCAGTAACATATATGGCCCAGAATTTGTGGTCGGGATGACAGCGAATTGGCAGCGTTTGCCGTCATTCTGCCTTTGAAACTGACCACAACTTCGGAATTTGGCACATACGCAGGTGCATGTAGAAATCCCGAAGTTGTGGTCAGTCATTGACAGCTCCGAAACAGGCTGCGCTGTGTGTTCTCCCCCCACCACACACACACACACACACACACACACACACACACACACACACACACACACACACAACCGGCAATCTGTGTAATCGGCCAAATCAGGGAAACTGACACAAACTTCGGCTCTTCCGCAGTCAGAACGCTGTTAAATTCCCCACTAAAAGTTAGACCCAAAGGGATTAGGTGTAACTGGGGTTTTGACAGTGTTATTGCTGCTTAACAAATGTTAAGGGCCTGAAAAAACTAATTTTAATTTTGTGCAGTGTGAAATTTGTCCATTTTAATAAAAAAATTACAATTTTTAAGAAACTTTACAAAAAATTAATTTTTTTTTTAAAAGTTTGTCAATCTTTATTTCAGGTTTGCCTTTTTACCATGAGAGACCCAATCTTTGTTTTGCTCTCTCTATTTTAAAAAGTTAGAATTTTAAGAGCTTACTCACTTCCTTGTTTACTGTCTGTGAGAATTCTGCCTTTTGATTGGCTGCTTAGACAGCCTGTTGACGTCACAGCAGATCGCAGTAGGGGATCCCCACTACAGTTCGTTGATTTGAATTGAAGATCGGAAAACCCAAAGTTCTCGACACAGGGATCGCAAGATCCTTGTGCGAAGCGTACTTTGTGGCTGGTAGCGAAAACTTTCGCCTTGCTGCTGACTGCAAATTCCGGGCCAGAGGTTCATCTCTAGCTGTGAACCGTGGAGACTGCTGAAAGTTTGACTGCGTTGCTGAAAGGTTGAGTGCTACTCCCTGCTATTTTTTATATGTCAATAAAGTTAACAAACAGCAAGAGATGACTTCATCTGAGAATCGTACAAGCTTTTTTTTAAAAAAAGACTGAATTGTGAATAACCCTTTAGGATTTATTAGTAGTCCATCCAATATCAATTGCTGTAGGCTTGAGTCATCTAGAATTGGTGCTGTTTGCCCTCATAGTATCTGAGTTACGATTTTACCAAAAGGATTTTTGGAAATCACTGTGTAAAAAAAAATGTTTTTAGTGCGCCATGTTTTTTGGATCTAATCTAAGCAATTTGAGATTATCTTTTGAAGCGAAAGTGATCTGTAATTAAAGTAAAGTAAAATGGATTGTATTAGACCCACTGGTGAGATGTTTTGATGTAGCACTTTATTTTTTACAGCTACCTTGTTAATAGAGAATCTACAACCCCATTTTTGAACATGCCCCAATGTTGAGCTCAAGAGAACAGCACTATAAAGGGGCTCTACTGTGGGCGGGGGGAGGAAAATCAGGACATACTGGGGTAGATTTTTAACTTGCCGTCCAGGCGAAAACAGGCGTTGCGGATCGACCACCCGTTGTAGAAACTGCTCAATTTTCATTTCCACAATAGTTCAGAGTTTGAACAATGATGATATGCTGGTCAGATTGCAAAAGCAAAGATTGATCTATTTTGATTTTATTAAAACAGTACTTAATTGATCTTTTGCCCAAATGAAATATCTGGATTGCACAGATTAGCAATAGACTCTAGATCTGTCTGTACAGTGTGGATATGAAAAGCGAGTATTGTTTTCTTTTGCAAAGTTTGTGATAATGAGAATTTTTGACTTTGATTCCATAAGCATGCCTGCAGAAATATCATGTAAAGTTTAGTGCTCATTTCAAAAGAACAACAATACGTAGAAAAAAAACTCCCAAGACGCTTCACAGAGACATAATGAGACAACAATGGACACCAGGCCAAAGAAGGAGATATTAGGAGGGATGCTTGGTCAAGGTGGTGAGGACCTGTGGTTGCATGTTCAGCTCAGATCTGACTCCCATGTCCTTTCCATCCCACAAGAAGCCTCTTTTTCAGATATATTTATGTTTCTGAATAACCCGATGCTTTCCAGGCTAAAGAGTCAAAAGAGACTTGTGCTATTAACAGAGAATTGTAGCCTTCACTCGATAAAGTAACCGATATATTTGCATTGCAATGTTTGCTACCCTGTAATTAATTGAAGTTGCATATTTTTGTATGTGTGGCCACGTTAAACAGGCAAAGTTGAAGGCACTTTATCTAAATGCACGTAGCATTCACAACAAGGTGGATGAATTAATGGCACTAATAGAAGTAAATGGGTATGATGTAATTGGCATTACAGAGACATGGTTGCAGGGTAACCAAAGCTGGGAACTGAATGTTCCAGGGTACTCAACATTTAGAAAGGACAGACAAAAAGGAAAAGGAGGTGGCGTAGCACTGTTAATAAGGGATGAGATCGGTATGGTAGAGATAAAAGATCTTGGCTTGGCAGATCGTGATGTAGAACTGGAATCAGTTTGGGTGGAGCTAAGAAACAGCAAAGGGCGGAAAACATTGGTGGGAGTTGTGTATAGGCCACCAAACAGTAGTGGTAATGTAGGGCACAGTATCAATCAAGAGATTAGAAGTGCATGTAACAAGGGCAATACGGTAATCATGGGGGACTTTAATCTACATATTGACTGGGCAAATCAAATTACCACTAATGGTGTGGAGGACGAATTCTTGGAATGCATGCGAGATGGTTTCCTGGATCAGTATGTGGAGGAACCAACCAGGGAACAGGCTAATTTGGATCTGGTACTGTGTAATGAGAAAGGGCTAATCAATAATCTTGTGGTAAAGGGGCCTTTAGGGACAAGTGACCATAATATGATTGAATTTTACATTAAGAATGAGAGTGATGCAGTCCAATCTGAAACTAAGGTCTTCAATCTAAACAGAGGAAACTACAAGGGTATGAGGGACAAGTTGGCCATGGTAGATTGGGAGACTACACTAAAAGGTATGAAGGTGGACATACAATGGCTAACATTCAAGAAATAATGCATAATTTGCAACAAACATATATTCCTCTAGGGCATAAAAACGCAAAAGGAAAAGTGATCCAACCATGGCTAACAAAAGAAATTAAAGCTAGTATTAAGTCAAAGGAGGAAGCTTATAAAGTTGCCAGAAAAAGCGGTCAGCCTGAGGATTGGTATCTTTTTAGAAATCAGCAAAGGGGAACCAAGAAATTGATAAAGAAAGGGAAAATGGAATATGAGCACAAACTAGCGAAAAATATAAAAACGGATTGTAAAAGCTTCGATAGGTATGTGAAAAGGAAAAGACTAGCAAAGGTAAATGTAGGTCCTTTACAGTCAGAGAAGTGAGAATTTATAATGGGGAATGAGGAAATGGCAGAGAAATTAAATAAATACTTTGTTTCTGTCTTCATGGAGGAAGACACAAAAAGCCTCCCAGAAATACGAGAAAACCAAGGGTGTGGCGAGAATGAGGAACTTAAAGAAATTATTATTAGTAAAAAAATAATACTAGCAAAATTAATGGGACTAAAAGTCAATAAATCCCAAGGACCGGATGACCTACATCCTAGGGTTTTGAAAGAGGTGGCCATTGGGATAGCGGACGCATTGGTTGTCATCTTCCAAAATTCTATAGATTCTGGAATGGTTCCTGCAGATTGAAGGATAGCAAATGTAACCCTGCTATTTAAGAAAGGAGGGAGAGAGAAAACGGGGAACTACAGACCTGTTAGCCTCACATCAGTAGTTAGGAAAATGCCGGAATCTATTATAAAGGATGCAATAACTGGACACTTAGAAACTAATAGTAAGATTGGGCAGAGTCAACATGGATTTATGAAAGGGAAGTCCTGTTTGACAAACCTATTGGAGTTCTTTGAGGATGTAACTAGTGGAGTAGACAAAGGGGAACTGGTAGATGTGGTGTATTTGGATTTTCAGAAGGCCTTCGATAAGGTCCCACACAAGAGGTTGGTGAACAAAATTAGGGCACATGGAATTGGGGGTAATATACTAGCATGGATTGAGAATTGGTTAACAGACAGAAAACAAAGAGTAGGGATAAATGGGTCTTTTTCAGGATGGCAGGCTGTGACTAGTAGGGGTACCGCAAGGATCGGTGCTTGGGCCCCAGCTATTCACAATCTATATCAATGATTTGGATGAGGGGACTAAATGTAACATTTCCAAATTTGCTGATGACACAAAGCTAGGTGTCAGTTGCGAAGAGGATGTGAAGAGGCTTCAAGGGGATCTCGACAGGCTCAGTGAGTGGGCGAGAACATGGCAGATGGATTATAATGTGGATAAATGTGAAGTTATCCACTTTGGTCGAAAAAACAGAAAGGCAGAGTATTTCCTAAATGGTGAAAGATTGGGGAATGCAGATACTCAAAGGGACCTGGGTGTCCTTGTACATGAGTCACTGAAAGTGAATGTGCAGGTGCAGCAAGCCATTAGGAAGGCAAATGGTATGCTGGCCTTCATTACAAGAGGATTTGAGTACAGGAGTAAAGAAGTCTGTCTTCAATTATATAGGGCCTTGGTGAGACCACACCTGGAGTACTGTGTACAATTTTGGTCTCCTTACCTAAGGAAGGAGATACTTGCCATAGAGGGAGTGCAACGAAGGTTCACGAGATTGATTCCTGGGATGGTGGAACTGTCGTATGAGAAGAGATTGAGTAAACTAGGCCTGTATTCTCTTGAATTCAGAAGAATGAGAGGGGATCTCATTGAAGCATACAAAATTATTACAGGGCTTGATAGGGTGGATGCTGGGGAGTCTAGAACCAGGGGCCACAGCCTCAGGATAAAGGGTAGGCCATTCAGGACTGAGATGAGAAGAAATTTCTTCACACAGAGGGTGGTGAATCTTTGGAATTCTCTACCCCAGAGGGCTGTGCAGGCTCAGTCATTGGGTATACTCAAAACAGAAGTCGATAGATTTCTGACTAGTAAGGGCATCAAGGGATATGGCGATAGGGCCGGTGAATGGAATTGAGGCAGAAGATCAGCCATAATCTCATTGAATGGCGGAACAGGCTTGAATGGCCTACTCCTGCTCCTATTTCTTATGTTCTTATCCATTTTCCTTCTTCAAATATACAATGTGCTTTGAACAAAATCAACGGAAGAAATGTAAGTCATCACCAGAGCTACAAGTTTCCAAATGAGTTTATTTGCAACACCTCTAATTGTAAATGTAACAGCTGTCTCTTGACAGGCATCCAACTTCTTTAAATTCCAGTACATTGTGGTACTTAAGTTCCCATTTAGAACACTTAACAGAGGAATCAGCCAAATTGCAAAAATAAATCTTCTGTACTTCTCACTAATTCTCTCAGTTTAAGTAACCCATTTAAGAATTTCTCTGACCTTTTGATCCTCTCCCCCTTCTCTCATAACTAACTGCTTCAAATAGGCACATTCAGATCTGACACTTTGCAATGGAGGGAAATAAATTGGAGCCTATTCCATTGGTCAAAAGGAAAATTGTTCTCAACACTCAACTGTAGCACTAACCTAACTATAAAATGTTACGCAGTGAAAGGGAGTAAGACTTCTATTTCCGTTAAGGTTTATCAGGTCTACATTGAGACTGTTTTATGCTGATATGGATATTACCAGTCTACAAAGAAATCATGGAAGAAATGCAGAAAAGATTTAGAAGACAATTATAATGGAAACCTGCTATATATGAACTTATCTGACTATAAAAGAAAGAGATGTTAAAAAAACCAGGAGGAGAATCTTCAAATATTCTTCCCTTTGTTTTCTCTGTGGGAATATTGGATTTTGGTAAAGTTTTGGCCAATTTACCACCAGTTTTGGCAGATTAAGTTTTCTGCAACGTTAAATTTGCCAATTTGTGAAAGCACAAGGTCAATTTTTAAGTTGCTGTAACAGCCATAACTTTAGGCTACCACTGGGACGTTATTTAGATGTCTCATTGGGGGGAAAAATGCTTTTTATTAACTAATAAAAAGCTACACTGCAGCAGATGGGGAGATTCCAGCTTGCGCAGAACAAAGGATGGCCCAAATGACCACTTTAGCATCTCCCCTGACTCCATCAATATTATAGGAACAGGAATGGGCCATTGAGCGCCTCGAGCCTGTTCCGCCATTCATTGAGATCATGGCTGATCTGCGACCTAACTCCATATACCCGCCTTTGGACCATATCCCTTAACACCGTAGGTTAACAAAAATCTATCAGTCTCAGATTTAAAATTAACAATTGACCTGGCATCAATTGCCGTTTGTGGAAGAGAGTTCCAAACTTCTACCACCCTTTGTGTGTAGAAGTGTTTCTTAACTTCACTCCTGAAAGGCCTGGCTCTAATTTTTAGGCTACGTCGCTAGTCCTAGACTCCCCAACCAGCGGAAATAGTTTCTCTCTATCTACCCTATCTGTTCCCCTTAATATCTTGAAAACTTCATCAAATCACCCCTTAACCTTCTAAATTCCAGGGAATTGTGTAATCTCTCCTCGTAATTTAACCCCTGGAGTCTGGGTATAATTCTGGTAAACCTATGCAGCTCTCCCTCCAAGGCCAATATATCCTTCCTAAGTTTCCAGAACTGCTCCGAGTACTCTAGGTGTGGTCTAACCAGGGCTTTGTATATCTGTAGCATAACTTCTACCCCCTTGTATTCTAGTCCTCTAGATGTAAAGGCCAGCATTCCATTAGTCTTTTTGATTATTTTCTGTACCTGTCAATGATATTTCACGTACGTACATGGACCTTCAAGACTCTATGGACCTCCACTGTTTTTAGCTTTTCACCATTTAGAAAGTACCCTGTTCTATCTTTTTTAGGTCCAAAGTGAATGACCTCACTTTTGCCTACATTGAAATCCATTTGCCACAGTTTTGCCCATTTACTTAATCTATTAATATTGCATTGTAATTTTATGCATCTATCTACACTGCTTATAATGCCGCCTATCTTTGTGTCATCGGCAAACTTGGATATGACTCTCTATCCCGTTATCTAAGTCATTTTTAAATACAGATCCCTGAGGGACACCACTCGTCACATCCTGCCAATGTGAGTACCTGCCCACAATGTTCCCTTTAATTTTTTATTGGGTGCGCGGCCCTTTTAAGGGGCTGTGTGGCCCATTCAAAATACCGCGCATGCGCAGTTTTTCCTATTTAAAAGCCAGTGAGCCGAGCAGAGCGCTTAAGGGAACATTAACTGCCCTTTATCCCTACTCTCTGTCTCTTGGCACTCAGTCAATTTCCTAACCAGCTGAATAATTTTCTCTCAATTCCAAGACCTTCAATTTTAGCTAACAGTCTCTTATGAAGGACTTTATCGAATGCCTCCTGGAAGTCCATGTAAATAACATTCCATAGACATTCCCGTGTCCACTACTTTAGTCATCACTTCAAAAAATTCAATCAGGTTCGTCAGGCATGACCTACCCTTCACAAATCCATGCTGGCTCTCTCTGATCAGCTGAAAATTTAACGTGTTCAGTCACCATATGCTTAATTATAGACTCTAGTAATTTCCCGACAACAGATGTTAGGCTAACTGGGTCTATAATTCCCTGGTTTCCCCCTCTCACCTTTCTTAAATAGCGGTGTGACATGCGTAATTTTCCAATCTAAAGGAATGGTTCCTGAATCTGGAGAACTTTGGAAGATTATAGTTAGGGCAATTGTAATGTTCTCACCTACTTCCTTTAAAACACATGGGATGGAAACCATCTGGTCCTGAGGATTTGTCACTCTTTTGTGCCATTATTTGCTGAATTTATTAAACCTGTGCAACATAGAGTGATGATTTGCTTCTGGAAGTTAAGGCAGTAATATTAAATAATTACAACAGACTTTTGTACAAGTATTATATTCCTCTCAGTGGTAGCATTTCTGTCATTGTTGTGAATGAACCAAAGAAGAATTTGAACCAGATCTTTTTCTTCAAAAATACCCACAAAAGTACCATCAGATTTGTAACCTGGAAGCTAACTCCCAAAATGTGTTGTACCTTTATTGTAAAAAAAAAAGAGATTTCCAAAAGTAATTTTAGATTTATGTGAGCATTGGAACATTTGTCAATTCAAAAGAAACACTGAAGTAAGGTATCAGGTGTTACAAAGCTGCAAGTGTGTGCTTCATCCTGTTATGCCATCACCACAGTTCTTTCCAAAGCATGTTTTTATTGAGGTTTGCATTCTGACTTCTGGACAAAGTTGTGGATATTTTTTGGCACTGGTATTTTTTTCCCTGAAATCTTTGGTGTCGTCAGCCATCTACTGAAATAGCTGAAGTTAATGTTCATATAATGCATACATATTCTGATATTCTTTTACAACATATAGTGAAATAAGTCATGAAATAGCCTCTGTTTAATAGAACAATGATGCTATGCATTTTCTGTCATTGTAGATCGGTTTTGGCTTCACAGGGATGCAAAATTATTTTAAATATTTGTTCTCTGGATGTGGGTATCCCAAAGCTGCATCTTTATTGCCCATTCCTAGTTACCCTCAGAAGGTGGCGGTGGGCTTTCTCCATGAACTGCTGCACTCGTTGTGCTGATGGTTGTCCCACGATGATGCCGGGTAGGGAATTCCTGTGCTGAAAGGGGTGGCTATTGGGCCCAGTGTGCATTATGATTCAGTGTTGTCCATCAGGCTTATTGAACATAGTGTTACCAATACATTGTAGGAGAAAGTCTTGGAGTGCTTGTGCTTCAAGCTCCTAAATTCCAATTATAACACAAGTTTTGTAGTCTGTGATGGTCTCTTCTTGTCAATGTTTAAGTTTATCTGATTAGCACTATTGGTGCTTAACAGCTTGATTTTATAAGAACATAAATCATGGAATGAGAAAAACCCAACGGTCTCACTCCTTCCTGTACGATATAGCCTATTGTGGACTCTAATTCAATGCAGTCTGCTGAGGAAAATTTCTACAGAAGTAGTCCTTTATTGCCAAAAATAACCAAGTAGAACTGCCGAATATTCAGCTTATTTAAAGCTTGTGGAATCCTATCCTTAAGCAATAAAAAAAAAAGTACTTAATAATCCAATTCTCTTATGAAGTGCTTCTTTGCAGAATATTCAATAACTTTGTAGAATCCATCAAGCAGTGCTTTGTTTTATAATTAATAATTGTACATGACAGTGATCTAAATTGTGTTACAAGTGAGATACGCTAATTGCATCAGAAAAAAAAGATCAGGCTCCAATAGTGCAGCCCCAAGTAAATGGCGGCAGGTCTACCGCTCTTTGGGTGCGGTGCAAGCCTGGATTTAACTGAGCTAACCTCGCGTCGTAATGCAAGGTGAGCTTATTACCTCGGCACTCCTGGTGCACAACGCACACCACACTAGAAATGTACAAGAGCCAGGTGCTGCAGGTTGCATTATAATACGCGCTGCGCTTTCGACAGTTAGCAGACCTCCGCGATACATAATTGTGAGCACCGGCGCCAATGCACAGCAGCAAACTCCAGATGTTATTGATGAACACACACGGCAGCTGAATTCTTCAGCCTATCACCATCTGGGGGATCAACTGGAATTGTGTAAAAGGACAGCATCAAAACAGTTTTAATTAATGAACAGTTTCAGGAACAGCTTGCAGTTCAAAATAAAATTAAGCAAACATTAAGTTCAAATCAGAGTTGTGGGTCAAGGTGACAAATATCATGAATATATTTATGAAGAGACTTGTTTTTAATGTTATGGTAAAAGGTAATAATCTCCAAAGGCAGTTAAATTTGGAACTCCACCTGGATTAAATGGCATGTTACAAGGTGGTTTTTTTTTAAGTGGAGAAGATAAACATTGAAATCATTAGCTTTTGCTTCTTTCACAATTAGACAGTACAATGATTGGGACTGAATGCTTAAATCACGTTTAAATAATTAAGGTTTTGTGCTTAAAATCGTGACAACATACCAGTAGCAGCTATTTACTGTGCAGGAATTTACAGCGTTTTAGTTCATTTTTTCACCAACTTTATCATTTTTGGAGCTGTTTTCCATTGGTTTAAGTTTACATTAACTTAGTTTCCATTTAAGTAATTAATAGCGCATGGGTTCATGACTGCGTTAACTGGAGTATTTCTTCATTCTGTTTATTCTGTAATATGAATGGACAAGCAAATTATATTGCTGCAGAATACCGCATATCTAACATATTATATCCTCCTCTCCTTGGTTCTTTTTCAGATAACAGTTCTGTGGATCAACAGGTTCTAAATTGCTGTGTTTCATCTTTCATAAAGTATCATTTGAATTTTGTTGCATTTTTTTATGTGGTTTTCGTAGTAAAGATGTTCATTTCACATCCTACTTGTATCGCATGGAACCCACCTTTACAAATACATGATATAATTTCTCTAATTTGTCATATGTTCCGTACATGATGCATTTGTAAACAGGACATTTATTGCTGAAAATAAACTTCCACAAACATACTTTTTCATAATGTATTTCATATATTATAAGTGCAAAAAGAAAAAAAACATAGAATGTCTCATAAAACTGCACATTCATTGTTTAGGACTCCATAATGTTTACAGTTATTTATTTGTTCTTTATTAAAGGCTCAGCTATCAAGTGGAAATGTTTTTGATGCAACTACCCTTTCTAGCTTCAAGGCCCTGGGAGGGTGAGTTCAGTTTATATTCTATGTATTACTAAAATTGATCTCATATCAGGAATGTTTTGTTTTGTTGGAAAAAAAAACCCATTAAACAACTAAACAAAATCATTTTTGGTGCTTTACTTTTTATATCTCTATCTTGAATCATCTTATTCCACAATATAATGAGGCAGAAATTCCGATCCCTACGGGTATGTACGCGCTGTGTACTCACCCGTAGGGACATCGGAAATGCCGGTTTCAGGCATGCACTGCGCATGCGCTGGAAACCGGCATTTCCGATCTGTCAAGAAAGCTCTTGACAGATCCTCCGGCTGCCCTGGAGAAGGGCCTCTGCGGGGGGAGAGTTCCGCTTTTTGGAGACCCTCCGCCCACAGAAAACACTTACAATTCTTGCGCCTGTAAAAGCAGGTGTAAGGCCTGCTTTTACCAGGCTAAGAGTTGAAGAAAGTAAAAAAAAAAAATTTTTTTCCACTGATTTATCATTTTAAAATACTTTAAAGAAAGGTAAGTTTATTTTTAGCCCCGTTAAAAACTTTAATTATTTTTTTCAAAAATTTTAATTTTTGTTTAAAATAGTTAATTTATGTAATTTATAGTCATTTTAAAAATGTGATTTTTAAAAAAAATGTATTTGAAGTTTTACTTATGTTTTGGGGGAGATCTCTATTCATAGATTTGACAGGTCTTCCTGTCAAATCTATGAATGGAGATTCCCTGCTCTGATTGGCTCCCCATGGCCCACGTGATCCCAGGGACGCTGCGAACTACCTGCGCCCCTGGGATACGCGTGCCCTGCACACCGGCAGTTTGAAGAGGCACAGCAACGGAACTCTGCGCCTCCCGGGAGCCCTCCGGTCTAGGCGGAGATTTTTCCAAATCGCAGCCCTCTGCCCGCGGGAGGGCTGCAAATGGAATTTCTGGGCCAATAACTGTTACAAGTTCACCAAGCTTCCCGTGTACTCTTACATTGCTGATGGCTGAGGCTGAATTGGCAAATCTGTTAGTTGAATGGTTATGGAGATGTTATGGAGGTATGAAGGAGTATCATTTAAAAGGTTCCTTTGCAAGATTTATTGATACAAGTTCTAGTTTTGTTCATATTTTGCACATTTCTGAAATGTTTGGTTTATCACAGCACAACACAATAATCAGACTCTTTTGTGCAGATTACGTTGCAATGAAGGTCAAACTTGGACTTTTAGGTGGCAATTCAGATTGTTCCTAAAATTCAGTGGGCTTGATCTATCCACTTTATTCTCTCTAGTCTGAGTATACAAAAAATGTAAAAGGTAAAACTGAGTATCTATATCTCTTACATATCATAGGAGCTATTTGTTTAGAAACTATAGCTTAAAAAATTAATGTTAATGAATTGCCAGACATACACTTAATGCACTCTTTGTTCATATTAGTAGAGGCATTAGCCCATTTAAAGTAGTTTAGGTTCATATTATTTATTCTGTTTATCCATCTGATGTGGGAGCAAAACTGAATAACATTTCCATCATCACCAATTTCTGTTGTTAAATATAGGATTCTCTGGTATAGCATATATATAATTTAGTATATAATAGTAGCTGTCCAATTCCATTATTCTTGGTAAGTCAGATGATTTATTTTTTACATAAGGGCAGGAGTGTTATACCGTGTAACACAAAATGTATTAGTATTCTGTTACTGTGGATCTGAGTCCCTTTAAGGTAACTGTCCAATAGTTAAGTAAATAGTGCCCCAGGTTTTTTTTTGGCCAGGGAGTTTTGCAAATTGGAATGTGCTTATGAGCTTCAAGCTCCAGCTGAGAAACAGATAGCATTTTAAGATTGTTTTGCATCTGTTAAACAAAATGTTGCAATTAGAATACAGACCTTAAGATCATTCAGAGATTGATCAGCAACTTTTAAAATTGGAATACGCTCGTCAGTTGCAGGCTTCAGCTCAGAAGCACGCAGCATTTTAAGACTGTTCTGCAAAGTGTGATAATCTGCGAATGCAGATGTGTGATATAGTGGCATATCTGAATCTTCACTCTCTATTGCATATTTATATACTTTATGTATCCTTTGCAGAGGCACAATCAAATTTGTTGATGCTAAGTCAGGTTACTTACCAAACCTGGAATCCGAATATAATTTTCTGTAGATTTGAGACTTGAGCCTGTTCAATCCTTCTCTACCTCGGAGTTCAGAAAGTAGACTTTGAGTCCTAGGCCGTAGTAAGGGGCCGAATACACTGCGGGAGTGTATCGGATTTTTTGTCCATTAAAATCAGTGTCATAGAATGGTTACAGCACAGAAGGAGGCCATTTGGCCCGTCGAGCCCATGCCGGCTCTCTGCAAGAGCACTTCAGCGAGACCCACTCCCCCGCCCTTTCCCCGTAGCCCTGCAAATTTTTTTCCTTCGGCTACTTACCCAATTCCCTTTTGAAAGCCACGATTGAGTCTGCCTCCACCACCCTTTCAGGTCGTGCATTCCAGATCCTAACCACTCGCTGCGTAAAAAGTTTTTCCTCATGTTGCCTTTGGTTCTTTTGCCAATCACCTTGAATCTGTGTCCTCTGGTTCTCGACCCTTCTGTTATTGGGAACAGTTTCCCTCTATCTACTCTGTCTCGACCCCTCAGGATTTTGAATACCTCTATCAAATCTCCTCTCAACCTTCTCTGCTCGAAGGAGAACAACCCCAGCTTCTCCAGTCTATCCACGTAACTGAAGTCCCTCATCCCTGGAATCATTCTCGTAAATCTTTTCTGCACCCTCTCTAAGGCCTTCACATCCTTCCTAAAGTGCGATGCCCAGAATTGGACACAATACTCCAGTTGAGGCCGAACCAGTGTTTTATAAAGGTTCATCATAACTTCCTTGCTTTTGTACTCTATGCCTCTATTTATGAAGCCCAGTATCCTGTATGCTTTTTTAACCGCTATCTCAAACTGTCCTGCCACCTTCAATGATTTGTGCACATATACCCTAAGGTGTCTCTGTTCATGCAACCCCTTTTGGATTGTACCCTTTAGTTTATAGTTCAGTGGACGGAATATCAACAACGTTGCTCACGATATTCTAATACATCCTTGTGCAAGGTGAGGACTCAGAAAATCTTCTGATCTGATATCACTGCTTAGTGTGGGTGAGCTAATGAAAGTGAAGGCTTGAGAAATGAGGCAAACACAGTGCAGGGCCTTGTCGATCACAGTTAGTGAGCCCTGGCGGAGGAAAAGTGATGACATTACGGAAGCTGTGGTGAGAAAAGTGGAGTCATCAGATCGGATACAACAGAAATGGGGCAACTAAGAGAATGGTGAGAAGAAATATAATCCAAGTGGTTGTGGAAACGTCTGTCGGCCTGTAATAGATACATATGGAAGGCCTTCTAACGAGATGGAGACACAGCCGGTCTCCCAACCACTACTTCCATAAACTTCACCTCAGCCTAAACTCTGCTGCCTGTATCCCATCCTGCACCAGTTCCTGCTCATTTATCACCCCTGTTCTCGCTGACCTACATTGGCTCCCAGTTACCAGTCTGAAATTTATAATTCTCATGTTTAAGGGCTTCCATGTCCTTGGCCCTCACTAACTCTGTAACCTCCTCGATCCCTGCAAATACACCCTTCCGCCCCTCCCCCCCTCCCCAAAACTCTCGGCTCCTCTAACTCTGATCTCTTGTGCATCATCTACTTCCTTCTCCCCAACATTGGTCACCGTGCCTTCAGCCATCTAGGCCCCACACTGGAATTCCCTCCCTACATGCCTCCGTGGTGTCGTGATTGGAACTTCTTACTCCAGGATTCCTCTGCCATAGGAACAAATCAGTACCAATTTTCTGAGATGGTCAATGTGGTAATGGCTGAGTTTCCAGTGGTCCCAATACGTGACATTACTTGCCAGTTTTTACATTGCTCTAACCATTATTTTAAATGGGCAGAAAATTGGACAGACTCCATTACGGGCGTAGGATCATACTCACCTGAATTTCCTCCGTGCGCTCTATTATTTACATCCAAGCGCAAAAGAAAAAAAATCTGACCCCAGATTTTGCTCTCACAGAAGCTTTTCCCTCTGAGAATGATCTGGTATTCAACCAACCAGCCTGTCCCTCATTAGTGATCCTGATGGTTTATCAAATTCACGTCTTACTTGAAGCCCTTAATTTAGTTGTGCACTGATCAATGGTTTCTCTCATTTTCTACATGAGAAAATACTGTGCTTTCCACAGGTCAGATTTCATTCAGGATTTCAGTATCTCTCCAGCTTATTCATTATTTCATCCAGTACCAGATTCCCCTCTCCTTCAAAGTTGAATCCAGTGAAATTCTCCAGTCTTATGCACGAACATGGATGCTTTCATCTTTTCACTTTTTTGTTTGATTTGTTTGCAGCAGCCATGAGAGCAATGTGTTGTTTGAACCTTGTCCAAATTTCTGCACTGTGGAAGGCAATGGCCCTGAAATTCGCCTCTCCGGCTTGCCGCGGGGGTAAGGATCGCGCGCGCACTTACCTACCGCGCTTGCCGTTGACCTCTGGGCCCACGGGAACTTCAGCTCCTGGGCCTGCTCCAAGTGCCGGCGCGCAGTGCTTGCGTGTCCCAGGGGCGTAGTTAGTGCGATGCGTCCCCTGGGATCACGTGGGCCATGGAGAGCCAATGGCAGCAGACCATCTTTCATTCATAGATTTGACAGGAAGACCTGTCAAATCTATGAATTGAAATCGGCCCCAAAAGAACAGCTAAACTGCAAATAATTTTTTTTAAAAACCATCACATTTATAAAATAACTATAAGTTAAATAAATTAACTACTTTAAACAAAAATTTAAATTTTTGAAAAAATTAAAATACTTTTTAACAGTGCTAAAAATAAACTTACCTTTCTTTAAAATATCTAAAAAAGATAAACCTGTTGAAAACATTTTTAAATTATAATTAATTAACCACTTACCTTGTTGAAAACGGGTCCTGCGCCTCCTTTTTAAAAGCGCGGGTTCTTCAATACTTACCCTCCCGTAAAAACCTGAAAAAAAAACTAAGTTTGCTGCGTGCGCGCAGCCTCTACCGCACACGCGGTTCACCTATGAACCGCCCCCTTCACCAGACCGGAAGTTCCGGTTTCCCGCGCATGCGCAGTGCATGCAGGAAACCGGCACTTCAGGACGCCTTACGGGTGAGTACACAGCGCGTACTCACCCGGCAAGGACCGAATTTTTGGCCCATTAGGCTGCTGTTATCACACCAAAAAAACCCTTGCATTTTCCTGCCCTGATTTGGAGCAAGCAGCGAATGCCAGACAATAGTCCCAGCTGGTGTTAGAACAGCAGCAAAATAGGTGAACCCAGAAATATTGGTGGGTGGGGGAGGGTGGTGGTGGCGGGGAGGGGGGCATGGAGAAAGGAAATATTTCTTTAGTGGTTAAGTTGTGTTGAGCATTCGGGCCTGGAATTTTTTTTGTATATGATTGAGTTTTATTGGCATTTTCATAAATACATAACTTGCACAAAGATTGGGAATTTGGTTTCCACAAATGTTTACATATGGATAAATATTCAAAACGAGCCACAAATTATCAATTCAGTTTTGTACGTGTTTGTGTAGCTGAATAGAGAATTCCTGAAAAATGTATCTTGAAGAGCTCTTCAGTGCCTGACCCATGAAGGGCTTAGTGATTCGATCGTGACAATAATGATTTTTAATAGTGACTGCACGAACACTAGATATTTCTTCAGGGGCCGATGGTTGAGGGGAAAACTGGTTCAATATTACATTACAGTCTAATCCCGAATTGAAGGAGCCTCACCATCAGGATCTGTGTTTAAAAATCCAAATAGTTAAGAGAATTATGATTTGTTTTGGTTTGTTTCATCCATCTCCGTCAGTCTTTGAATCTTTTTATTTGAACAATGCTGGTATCAAGGGCATGAACTTGAAGGAGTTCCTGAGACTGACAGCATGAGGGAGCTGGATTAATGTTCGTACAGGTATACTCACTAACACCAGCAGTCGAGTATCAATTGTGTATGTTATTTCAGCTACTCACTGTTTCAGGCTTATGGACCCATTTGAGATGGTCCTTTTGATTATACTCATTGCTCTAAAAAGTAAGGTACACTTATACTGTGGGAAAATGTGCAGTGGAACACAAAATATAGCATCAAAAATATTCTTTTTTATGGGTAATTTTGCTTCTTTCCAATTCTCTCCTTTTTCTCCCCTCATTTCCTGAAATCACAATTCAGCTGGGGTAACATGGACATTGGCAGCCCTGCTGTACCTTACACAAGTTATCACATGTGAACTTAGTAGAGAGCACCGGCAGGCTGTGTACCAAGGGAGGCATCGCTCATTTTCCATCAGGGGTACTGGATAGCAGTTAGGAGCAAGAACACTTGTTGATTTCATTCCTGCTTAGCCCAGGACTGCTGAGGCCAATTGTGAAAACCTCAAATGAAAATGGCTAACTTGGCACAGACTAGGGGGGCGAATTTCAGTTACGGCCCCGTTTGGGGGCGGTAATCGAATTATCGCCGGAGATTTAGCGCCTGGCGCGGAAGTACCGCCCCGGCTGCTAAATTCGGCTTACCGCCCCAGCAAGGAAGCGGAGCGCTATCTTGGGGCGCTCCACTTCCTCTTTGGGCGGTGTTGGGGGCGCAAAGCACGTTAGCTGCGGAGCGCTCCGCGGAGTGCTGATGTGTTTCAGCGCCCTTCCCCTTCCGTTAAAGGGGCGGGATGCTGCGAGCTCTGCAGGGCCTCCGATGGCCCACACTAGTCCACCAGGGTGGCGTGGTGCCGTGGCTGCAACCCGGCACTGAGACACAGTGCCGGGCTGCGCGATGGTGGTCACGGACCACGCCAAGGGCTGCCCCGGAGGTTGGCCAAAAAAAATAAAATGGCGGCATGGGTCGCAGCTGCACCTCCCTTTCATTAGCGCCCCGCGATTGGAGGTTGGCCCGGCTCGCGATCCGCGAGGCTGGCGCTGTAAGGGATCGCGGCACACGGCGGTGACGTCATTGCCAGAGGCGATAAGCCTTTTGCGCCCTGTTAGCGTCCCCTGGAGGTGCTAATGGCAGGCACAAAGGAGCCGAATTTTGCACCCTAGGAATCAAATCTGTGACTTTCCTGGTTTGTGTGGCTTAGTGCTACATTAAGCATTGCTTTTTCCCAAAAGTTCTTGGAAGACTTTTAGTCTGTTCAATATTGTAATGGTCCCTTTGAAAGATATTCCAATAATAGGCTTAAATTGATGAAATGAGACCCAAAGATGTTAATCAGAATGGTTGTTACATATTTTTAAAAGATGATGAGACTCTCTCTTTAAGTAGCACAGCAGCTTACGTTTATTTAGCTATCCTCGTGTAAAAGAGCACCTCAGATGGCTCTACAAAGAGGAGAGGTGGACACAGCAGGAAGTGAATGAAATTTTTTGCAAAGGATGAGTTCTCAGAAGGTTTTTGAAAACCGGGATCGGAGTCGCAAAGTGGAGTGGTTTGGGAAGAGGGCAGGAACATGATCACTGATTGATCAACTTCCAGGGTGGGGTAGAGAACAAGCAGTAATCTGGACTCGAAGAACAGATGGGGGCAGGGAGTGCATGGCTGTAAGAAAATACTCAAATAGGGTGAGGCAAGGCCATGGAGGGAAAATGTGGATGAGGATTTTGAAACTAATTCATTGACGCGCACGGAAGCCTTGGCAAGGACGGGGTGATAGGTGTGTGGGACTTATTGCAGGAGAAGAATTGGGCTGCAGCATTCTGGTTCAAATGACATTTGTGAAAGGTGAAAGCTAGTGAGGTGAGCATTAAAAAAATGATCCTCGAGGTGATGAATGCACAGATGAAGGTTTTAGCAGGACATTGAGCTCATCGTGTGACATCAATTGCAGAGCAAGCTTCAGATCAAATAAGGGATATTGTAATAGATCATTGCACTGTACAGTAATTTTCACAGTCTGGTCAAAGCCCTGAAGCATGATGCACTGCACTAATATTTTATAATATATGCTTTTTTTTTTGCACGTAGAATGTAATTTTTTTTTTTAGCAGTGGTAACCTAATTGCGTTTAATCGATTGGACTACTTGGTAAAGTAACTGTAGTTTGACCCCATTCCTGCACTCAGCCCACCTCCTTTTTCAGCAGTTGAATATTTCAATTTTATATTTGGGACAAGACTGGGGCTTATTTTACGTATTTTTGGTAAAGCTTCAAATATTGAAATTATTGCACATTGGTTAAGGAAAAGAGGTTCCACTGGGGGAAAAAAAGCTATATGCAGCATCTTATTTTATTGATGATGTACCTTTTGATAAGAACAAAAGGAAGTGTGAAATGAGATAAAGCGATAAAGCCGTCAAGCCCTTAACACATTGCGTTCATTCCTTCCAAAAACTGCACAATCTTCACTATCATAGACTTTACACATCTTAGTTATTTTCAGAAAGAAGTAAATTACTACAAATAAACTTAAAATCAAATCGAGATCTACATCACATTAACTCCTTTTGTTGGACGTCTGTGCTGCACATGTACTAGGTTGTGAGGGAAGAAAATAAAGCTTGTAAAATATTATCAATGTTATTTATTTCCATGTTTTGGGAGAGGCCTTCCATGAAAACTTTAATAAAGATATTAAAAGACACACAAGACAATTTAATAGGTAAATTCAAATATGTAATTTTTAATGTTTTAATTTTGCTTAAATATCGTAATTTAAACATTAGAATCTTCAGTTAATGAGAAAACTGGGAGATGAAAGTGCTTTCAAAAACATTCGAGTAATTCAGTTGTTTCTCTCTCATTTTCCTTCCTTAATTTTTTTTATTAGCAGATTCTCCTGACTGGTCATTCAAGTTCAATAGTTTCTTATTGGCTTTTTTTAGCCAAATTATTTGCTTTTGATTCAGATGTTCCCTAACTTTTCAGTTCTGATTTAATGCTGTTTTACTTTGAGTCAATCAAAACTTTTAATAAATTATAGATTATTGCACAAGAAGCACCCCACCCACATTGTTAATGGGTGGTGCATGTATCAAGAACCCAGTACAACTCTCTGGACCTCACTAGTCATTGCCTCTTCCACCCACCAGAGACTTTTCTGTTGATCATCACCTTCTACATCATATCAGTACAGTTTTCAATCCAGCAAACTGATTTTTCCATTCATTCCATTAGAATTATTCTAGTAGATTTTGTGCTCTTTAAATAATCATAGTGTTCTACAAAACATCCGACTTTTCGGCATTTTCCATTCTGCCGGTACTTGAAAAATGGGTCTATAATTCTCTGATTCATGTCACACTCCTTTGTGAATATCAGAATTACATTAACCATCCTGCAGTTCTCGGATGCAGTCTCACTATTTATGGAAGCACGACAAAGAAATGAAACCTCACGTAATTTCATGAGGATTTGAGCTTGGTCCAAGTGTCCTGGAGACATTTGAGAGCGAATGTTCTATCTGTTGCTAATTTTTATGCTAATTTATTGTCATTTGAAAATTTGCAGTCTGGATGTATTAATACCAGTTCTCATATGCTGGAGTACATTGAACACAACGATATATCTTTTCTGCCAGCGAATGAAAACATCAATTATGGAGGGTGGATCCAGTTGCCCTAAATCAAGTTGCAAATTCCAAATTGCTATGTAGCTCTCTCTGGCAGTCTGCTAAATCGCACTCGGCCCCTAATCTATTTTAGCAGACTAAAGTTAATTTAATTCAAGGTTTGTTTACTATTTGTCACAATATTTCAGGTAATGAGTGTGCAGACACCATGCTGATGTTTGTGAAGTCATCATATACTCTGATTAGTATTGACCACATTGCTGTGCACTACAATATGTAGAACACACATTTATATAAAAAGAAAGACTTGCATTTCTGTAGCGCCTTTCACGACCACCGGACGTCTCAAAGCGCTTTACAGCCAATGCAGTACTTTTGAAGTGTAGTCACTGTTGTAATGTGGGAAATGCGGCAGCCAATTTGTGCACAGCAAGCTCCCACAAGCAGCAATGTGATAATGACCAGATAATCTGTTTTTGTTATGTTGGTTGAGGGATAAATATTGGCCAGGACACCGGGGATAACTCCCCTGCTCTTCTTCAGAATAGTGCCATGGGATCTTTTACGTCCACCTGAGAGAGCAGACGGGGCCTCGGTTTAACGCCTCATCCGAAGGACGGCACCTCCGACAGTGCAGCACTCCCTCAGTACTGCACTGGAGTGTCAGCCTAGCTTTATGTGCTCAAGTCTCTGGAGTGGGACTTGAACCCACAACCATCTGACTCAGAGGCAAGTGTGCTACCAACTGAGCCACAGCTGACACTTTATGTGTTGTTAGTGAATTATCCTGAATGCACACATTTGAAATGAATGCAAGTGATCATAGAGTCATAGGGGGAAAAATTCGGTTGATTTGCGCCTCCCATTAGCCCCTAAGAGGGCGTTAACGGGGCGCAAAGCAACTAGCACCTGGGCGCGGTGCCATTAATGCCTCCCGCGAAATTCAGCGGGAGGTTAGCGGCGGCAGTAACCGTTAGCGCCCCGCGGCACTGTGCCTCCGGCGATGACATCATTGCCGTGCGCAGCGCCCCCGCGCCCCAGCTGCGATCTTCGGTAGCGCCCCCTGACTTACTGCTGGACGCTATGTCCGACAGGGTCAGGGGGGCCTACCTGCGGCCGAGGCGGCGCAAATTAAAGTGGAAGTGCCGGGCGGACATTTTTGTTGCTGGCCGCCTGCCAGCACCTGCCCCCGTTGCTATCCCCTGGCTCCTGTGCAGCCCCCCCCACCGGGTGCCGGCTGCGCCCCGTGAGCCCAGCACTTCTCTTGAGTGCCGGGCTTTTTTGCCAGCACTCCGATCCCTGCAGTACCGCGGTGCGACGTGCCGCTGCTGCACGTCACGCCGCGATATTCACTTGCAGTGCCCCAAGAGGGAGGCGGGGCGCTTCCAGTAGCGCCCCGCCTCCCTCTTGGGGCGCTACCAGTAAATTTCGGGCGCGGAGGTGGTAACTTTTTCAGAGCGCTAAAAGTAGTGCCCCAAAGGGGGCGTAACCCAATTTTGCCCTAATAGAGTCATAACGGCACAGAAGGAGGTCATTCGGCCCATCGAGTCCGTGCCAGCTCTCTCTCGAGCAATCCAGTCAGTCCCATTCCCCCCGCTCTATCCCCGTAGCCCTGCAAGTTTATTTCTCTCTAGTGCCTATCCAGTCTCCCCTTGAAAACATTGAGTGTGTCCGCTTCCACCACTTCCGTCGGCAGTGAGTTCCAGATCATCACCACTTGCTGTGTAAAAAAGATTTTCCTCACATACCCCCTGTATCTCTTGCCCAAAACCTTAAATCTGTGTCCCCTAGTCCTTGTACCATCAACTAGTGGGAACAGCCATTCCCTGTCTAGCCTATCCAAACCCGTCATAATCGTGCACACCTCTATCAAATCACCTCTCAACCTCCTTTGCTCCAATGAAAACAAATCCAGCTTCTCCAACCTGTCCTTGTTTTTAAGATCCCCCATCCCCGGAACCATTCTGGTAAATTTCCTCTGCACCCTCTCAAGGGGCTTCACATCCTTCCTAAAGTGTGGTGACCAGAACTGGACGCAATACTCCAGTTGTGGCCTAACCAGCGCTTTATAAAGGTTCAGCATAACTTCTCTACTTTTGTACTCAATACCTCTATTTATGAAGCCCATGATCCCATATGCTTTGTTAACCACTCTCTCAATATGTCCTGCCACCTTCAGGGACCTATGCACATTAACTCCCAGGTTCCTCTGTCCCTGCACACTCTTTAAAACTGTGACATTAAGTGTATATTGACTCTGCCAAAATGCATCATCTCACACTTCTTTGTATTAAATTCCTTCTGCCACTTGTCTGCCCATTCTGGTAGCCTTTCTATGTCCTGTTGCAGTCGATTGATATCATCCTCACTCTTTGCCACACCCCCAAATTTGGTGTCATTGGCAAATTTAGAAATTCTACTCTGTATTCCAATATCCAGGTCATATCAAAAAAAGCAGTGGCCCCAGCACTGATCCTTGGGGAACACCACTGTCTACCATCCTCCAGTCTGAAAAGCAGCCGTTTACCACAACTCGCTGTTTTCTGTCCTTAAGCCAATTCCTTATCCAAGCTGCCACTGACCCACCTATTCCATGAGCCTCAATTTTGTTATCCAGCCTTCTATGTGGTACTTTGTCAAACGCCTTCCTAAAATCCATGTGGATAACATCCATTGCATTCCCTTCAATCCTCTCTGTTACTTCATCAAAAAATTCAATTAGATTAGTCAAACACAATCTGCCTATTACAAATCCGAATTTGGCTCTCCTTAATTAGCTTAAACCTCTCCAAGTGCCCGTTAATTTTTTCCTTGATTATTGTTTCTAAAACTTTACCCACCACTGATGTTAAACTGACCGGCCTGTAGTTACTAGGATTGTCCTTACACCCTTTCTTGAACAATGGTGTCACATTTGCCACTTTCCAATCCTCAGGCACCTCCCCTGCATCGAGAGAAGATTGGAAAATTATGGCAAGCCCTTCCGCTATCTCCTCCCCCAATTCCCTTAGCAACCTGGGATGCAAGTCATCTGGACCAGGCGACTTGTCCACTCTAAGCATACCCAGCATTTCTAGTACATCCTGTCTATCAATTTTCACCCCTTCCATTGCTTCTACCTTTTCCACTTTGACCAAAATTTGTCAGCATCCACCTCCTTAGTAAACACTGATACAAAGTACTCATTGAGTATTCTAGCCTTGCCCTGCGCCTCTAAGTATATATCACCTTCTTTGTCTCTTATAGGCCCCACCCCGCCTCTTACTACCTGCTTACTGTTTACATGCTGGTAGAAGATTTTTGGGTTCCCTTTTATGTTAACCGCCATTCTACTCTCATATTCTCTCTTTGCCAATCTTATTTTCATCTTCACATCCCCTCTCAACTTATTGTATTTGGTCTGGTTCTCCCTTGAGGAATTCACCTGACATGCATCATACACCCTCTTTTTTTGTTTCTTCTTCTTCTCTATCTGCTTTGGCTCCCTTCCCCTTCCCTCTTGTTGGAATGTACCTAGCCTGTACTTGGAACATCTCCTCCTTAAAGATCACCCATTGTTCCGTTACAGTTTTTACTGTCAGTCTTTGGTTCCATTTTACCCTGGCTAGATCCTTTCGCATCCCATTGAAGTTAGCCCTATTCCAGTTTAGAAGTTCCACTCTAGATTGTTCCTTGCTTCTCTCCATTGCTAATCTAAATCTTATGATACGATGATCACTCATACCCAAGTGTTCTCCCACAGACACTTGGTCAACCTGGCCCACCTCATTCCCCAGCACCAGATCCAGCAATGCCTCTTCCTAGTTGGGCCAAGAACATATTGGTCAAGGAAATTCTCCTGAACATGTTTCAGAAATTCCTCCCCCTCCTTTCCTTTTACCCTAGCATTATCCCAATCAATATTTGGGTAATTAAAGTCCCCCAGTATCACCACTCTGTAGCTCTTGCATGTCTCTGCGATTTCCCTGCAGATTTGCTCCTCTACCTCCCTCTCACTATTTGGAGGCCTGTAGAATACCCCCAATAGCGTGATCATACCCTTTTTGCTCCTCAACTCTAACCAAATGGATTCTGTCCTTGTTCCCTCAAGAACATCCTCCCTTTCCAACATTACAATGTCTTCCTTAATCAGCACTGCCACCCCACCTCCATTTTTTCCTTCCCTATCTTTTCTGAACACCTTGTACCCGTGAATATTAAGTGCCCAGTCCTCACCGTTTTTAAGCCACGTTTCCGTTATTGCCGCCACATCATATTGCCACACAGCTAATTCTGCTTGTAGCTCACCAACCTTATTCACCACACTTTGTGCATTTACGTACATGCATTCTAAATCCATTTTTGAATTTTTGGTATTCTTTCTTAGTCTGCTCCTATCCAATATGGTGCTACTTCTGCCTCTAGTACTATCTTCTCTAGTACTATCCAACACACTCACTCTTTTATGCACCTTATTCCTCTTTTCTACTCCTATATGCTGGTGCCCATCCCCCTGCTAGTTTAAGCCCTCCCCAACAGCACTAACAAGCCTCCCTGCGCGAATATTGATACCGGCGCTGTTGAGGTGTAACCTGTCCGGCTTGTACAGGTCCCACCTTCCCCAGAAACGGTCCCAATGCCTCAGGAATCTAAAGCCCTCCCTCCTGCACCATCTCTCCAGCCACACATTTATCTGTTCTATCATCCTATTCCTGTACTCACTAGCACGTGGCACCAGGAGTAATCCGGAGATTACTACCTTTGAGGTCTTGCTTTTTAATCTCTCTCCTAGCTCCCTAAACTCTGCCTGCAGGACCTCATCCCTCTTTCTGCCTATGTCGTTGGTACCGATATGGACAACGACCTCTGGCTGTTCACCCTCCCCCTCAGAGTGTCCTGCAGCTGCTCAGTGACATCCTTGACCCTGGCACCAGGGAAGCAACATACCATCCTGGAGTCACGTCTACGGCCGCAGAAACGCCGGTCTGCTCCCCTAACTATCGAATCCCCTACCACTATTGCTCTTCCACTCTTTTTCCTCCCCCCTGTGCAGCTGAGCCACCCATGGTGCCATGGACTTGACTCCGGCTGCACCCCCCAGAGGAACCATCACCCTCACCAGTACTCAGGACAGAATATTGCTTGGAGAGCACGATGCACTCCGGGGACTCCTGCACTACTTGCCTGGTCCTCCTCTTCTGTCTGGCGGTCACCCATACCCTCTCTGCCTGCATGCCCTTAAGCTGCGGGGTGACCACCTCTAGAACGTGCTATCCACATAACTCTCAGCCTCGTGGATGCACCACAGTGACTCCAGCCGCCGCTCAAGCTCCGAAACCCGGAGCTCGAGTTACTGTAGCTGGTGACACTTCCTGCAAATGTGGTCGTCCAGGCTATGCGTAGCGTCCAGGACTTCCCACATGGCACAAGATGTGCACTCCATGGGACTGAGCTGCCCTGCCATGCCTCTATTTAATAGACTAAGAACTAACCCAGCAGAAATAAACTTTAAACTTAACAAAAAACACTCCCCAGCTACTCACCAACCGGCTCCTTCCCTTGTGCCGACGTCACTTTATTTTACTCTGACGTCACTTTTTCCAAAAACTGCTTCTGTTGAGTTGCTGCCACTCAGGACTGCTCCTTTTAACTGCTCCGTTCTCATTGCGCTCCCACCAGGTCCGCTCCTTCCGGTCTCAGGCTCCTGCCGCTCGGGACTGCTCCGCCCCACGCTGCGCTCCCACCAGGTCCGCTCCTTCCAGTCTCCCAGGTAACTGAGCATTCGAGAAACTGTTGTAGTTACAACCTGAAGATGATCAGCCAACATTCTGAATGCTCCCACTCTACACCTGAATTAGGATAAAGCAACTGGTATTGTGGAGAATAATGCTGAAGAAACAAGTGAGAAAAATAAACACATTTTATTTCCGGGACCAAGTCAGTTACAAGATACCTAATACAATAGCAAAATACTGCGGATGCTGGAAATCTGAAATAACAACAGAAAATGCTGGAAACACTCAGCAGGCCAGGCAGCATCCGTGGAAAGAGAAAAATACAGTATACTGTATTCGCTGCTCACAATGCGGTCTCCTCTACATTGGGGAGACCAAACGCAGATTGGGTGACCGCTTTGCGGAACACCTCCGTTCAGTCCGTAAGGGTGACCCCGAGCTTCCGGTCGCCTGTCACTTTAATTCTCCGCTCCACTCCCACTCTGACCTCTCTGTCCTCGGCCTCTTACACTGTTCCAATGAAGCTCAACGTAAGCTCGAGGAACCGCACCTCATCTTTCTATTAGGCACTTTACAGCCTTCTGGACTCTACATTGAGTTCAACAATTTCAGACTATAACCCCTGCCCCCATTTTTTCAGGCGGCAACTGTTGATGATTCTGCCATCCCCATTTGCAACACTTAATCTCTCCCGTCTCTTCAATCCTAGCACAGACCGTTCCTTCCTCCCCCCTTCCCTGCCTCTGCACCTACTTAAAACCTGTTACTTCTCTAACTTTTTCCAGTTCTGACAAAGGGTCACAGACCTGAAACGTTAACTCTGTTTCTCTCTCCATGGATGCTGCCTGACCTGCTGAGTGTTTCCAGCATTTTCTGTTGTTGTACAAGATACCTAATGTTGGACTCAGAATTCCCCAACTGTGTGCACAACTGAATGTATTAAATATACACCTGGATGTTGCCAGACTGCATGGACACCATTAAGGGCCTGATCAGACAAGTACATACCTTCCTCCAGCATTATATCGTTTTGTATTCCACAGATTGTGCTATTTGATTTAGACATGGGCATTTTGTTTTGGATAAACCCGTGAATGACTTTCCTAACACAATGGAATTAATGCTGAGAAGGTGAGGCCTGCGAAGTGTAGTGGGGCTAACACAGAATTTAAAATGGGAAATCGAGCAGAGCTAAGTTTGAATCTGGGGAAAAGGCTGAATGGATTCCCAGTGATGATTAGAAAAGAGACAAGCTCATTGTGAGGTACAACAGTTCAAAAAATGTCTAAAGGTGTGTAGAGGAATTGTGACAGAGCGGGGAAACTAGCAGCTCACAATAAGAGCCATCCAGTTGCAGTTGGTGGGGTGTTTTTGATGTGATGTTCAGAGGGGCTATAGACTGGTGTCGGGATTGATTGTAACTGAAGGGGACTTGTAGGGGTGAAGAAAGAAACCTTCAGATTAGAAATGTAGTTAGAGACATGAGTAATTCCCATATTAAATTGGTCTCATTAAATGCAAAAGGAATTCAAAATCCAATCAAGTGCCTCGAAATTCTCCAGCATTTCAGCTGATTAATGACGGGGAGAGCTTCTTCGCAGGAGGAGAACAAATCTGTAAAGCTTCAGCGGCTTTGAAACCCTGGTGATTGTCAGAAGGATAAACTCCTGCTTCCAAGTCATGTGGGTAAAGTAAAGCACAAGATATGCTTGCAGATGATGTATTATTGCTGTTTCAGAGGCTACAGTGTTCCCTTCCCTACCTGATTTCTTTAATTGGGGATTATGACTTGATTTCAGGGTGCAAGGTTATCTAGGAAAGTATAAGGTCCTTCAATCAATTGGTGCCTGCACATGGAAGATTGATGGATATGATCTTTCCCAATTCTGTAAATCTAAATCTGTGCAAGAATATATCTCTATTATTTAACGTCTTGAGTCTAGCACATGCCCATATTGTATGGGGAAGAAGTGTGCGTCACGCTTCAAAATGTTACAGATGCACTGTCTGCCACACTGGCAGCTGATTGGCTCAAATATGGGGAGCAAAGTAATCAGAGCTCCTGAAATACTGCATCAACAAGCCTGTACAATATCAACTGATCGAGGTCCTTGCCTTTTTTAAATCATGCTCTTGTATATCCTTGGTAATGGGCCTTGTATTCTCCAGTTTCTGTTCACGAATAAGAAGGGAGAGATATTGGCCGGAGTTTTTGTCTACCTGGGCGGGTCTGGTACAGGCGGTGTCCGTAGCGGGTCGCGACCCCGCTGCTGGCTCCATCCCGCTGCTGAAAATGACTTTCCCTTAATCGAGCCTATTAAGCCCGCCCTGCACGTTACCCAGCCCAATTAAATGCTGCGGGTCTGGTGACGTCATTGATGACGCATTTTCAACCAGGATCTTTAAAGGGACCTTGGCCACATTGGATTTAAATGTCAATGTAACCTAGTGCTGTCAGTGCACTACAGCATTGGAGTGCTGCAAACACTGACAATGACTGCACAGAGGCAGAGGGCTGCACCCAGGTTCTCCGATGACTCCCTCCATATGCTTATGAAGGGAGTCAGAGCACGCAGGGACGTCCTCTTCCCTTCCAGTGGGCAGAAGAGACCTCCCCAGGAGACCAAAACAGCCTGGTTGGAGATTGCAGAGGAGGTCACCAGCAGGGATGTGGTCAGGAGGACCTGGATGCAGTGCCGCAAACATTTCAATGATCTCATTAGTTCAGGAAACATGAGTACAAAGTCACACCCACCTTCACCCTGCTGTGCCTCTCATCACATCAACCATCACTCTGGCTTCCCAACCCTACCCCTACACATCCTTACTCACATCAACATACCTTGCACGTCCACCCATCCTTCAACTAAACTAAATATTCCAGGATAAATAACTTTTAGAAGGCAAAATGGAAAAGGAGGAGGGGTAGCCCTGATCATAAAGGATGGGATAAAGACAGTAGAGAGAAAGGATCTTAGCTCCAAAAATCAAGAAGTAGATTCAGTTTGGGTGGAGCTAAGAAACAGCAAGGGGCAGAAAACATTGGTGGGAGTTGTTTATAGGCCCCCAAACAGTAGTTGTAATGTAGGGCAGAGTATAAATCAGGAAATTAGAGGCGCATGTAACAAGGGTAATACAGTAATCATGGGGGACTTTAATCTACATATAGACTGGGCAAACCAAATTTGCAGTAATAATGTGGAGGACGAATTCATGGAATGTATGCAAGATAGTTTTCTAGATCAGTATGCTGAGGAACCAACTAGGGAACAGGCTATTTTAGATCTAGTATTGTGCAATGAGTAAGGGTTAATTAATAACCTTGTAGTAAAGGGGCCTTTAGGGAAGAGTGACCATAATATGATAGAATTTTATATTGAGTTTGAAAGTGACTTAGTTAAATCCGAAACTAGGGTCTTAAATCTAAACAAAGCAAACTACATAGGTATGAGGGGCGAGTTGGCTAAGGTAGATTGGGAAACTACATTAAAAGGTATGACAGTGGATGAGCAATGGCTAGCGTTTAAAGAATGAATACATAATTTACAGCAAATATACATTCCTTTAAGGCACAAAAGCCCCACAGGAAAAGTGGTCCAACCATAGCTAACAAGAGAAGTAAAAGATAGTATTAGATCAAAGGAAGAGGCTTATAATGCTGCCAAAAAGAGTAGTAGCCTGAGGATTGGGAGGATTTTAGAATTCAGCAAAGGAGGACCAAGAAATTGATAAAGAAAGGGAAAATAGAATGAGAGTAAACTAGCGAGAGACATAAAAACAGACTGTAAAATCTTCTATAGGTATGTAAAAAGGAAAAGATTAGTGAAAGTAAATGTGGGTCCCTTACAGGCTGAGACAGGAGAAATTATAATGGGGAACAAGGAAATGGCAGAGAAATTAAACAAATACTTTGGCCGTGATTTTGCTAGCGCTCAGAGGGCGGGTTTGGAGGCGGGTCAAAGGTTAAAATTGTTTAGATTGACGGCGGGTTGCGATCCCGCCGTCAACTCGCCTCCAAACAACTTTCCCTAATGTCGGATCTCCAATTTGCGAATGGACCCGACAGATAGTGGTGGGAAGAGGATTAAGGGCAATAACCTGCCTATTAACAGGTAGTTGCCCGTAGTTGACAGCCTATTTTTGAATTTTGCCGCTTCTGGCTCGGGTTTCCCAATGTCCGGACATCACACCAGGTAAGTGTGGCGTGTTGTGAGTCTGCTGTAATATTTCTGGATTGATGACAGCTGCAGTAGTGGTGTGAAGGATCCAATGTTACACATGGCAAGTCTCAGAGGAAAGAAAATGTTGGGAACTACATTTTTAATACATTTACACTTTTCTTTAGGTTACAAGTTTTTAAATCCATGTCCAGTGCCACCTCATTGGGAGAACCTCTCACCAGTGACAGATCACTTCTGCCACCTCACCTGCAGCTGCCATCTATTCCAGCCTATGGAGGGAGTCATTGGAGAGCCTGGGTGCAAGAGGTCACCTTTGTGCAGTGATTGTCAGTGTTTCCAGCACCTCAATGCTGTCAAACACTGAGAAATCAACTGTCAAAATAAAATTGTGCGTGGTCCCATTAAGGAAACTGGCAGATGACGTATCATCAAATGACGTCATCTGACCCACTTTCTCTTAATTGGCCGGCAAGCCGCAGGTCGGGCTTAACAAGGTCAATCAAGGCAAAATCACGTCTGTGGGCCGGAGGCAGCTGGGGGCGGGACTGGAAGCCGGAAACCACCTGACCCGCACCTAACCCGCCTCCATTAATAAAATCACGGCCTTTGTGTCTGTCTTCACGGAAGAAGACGCAAAAAACTTCCCGGAAATAGTGGAGAACCAAGCTCTAGCGAGAATGAGGAACTGAAAGATATTAGTATTAGTAAAAAAGTAGTACTGGAGAAATTAATGGGACTGAAAGCCGATAAATCCCCTGGACCTGATGGACTACATCCTGGGTTTTTGAAAGAGTTGGCTATAGAGATAGTGGATGCATTGATTGTCATTTTCCAAAATTCCATAGATTCTAGAACGGTTCCCGCGGATTGGAAGGCAGCAAATGTAATCCCACTATTTAAGGAAGGAGGGAGAGAGAAAACGGAACTACAGACCAGTTAGCCTGACATCAGTAGTAGGGAAAATGCTAGAATCTATTATTAAGGACGTGGTAACAGGGCACTCAGAAAATAATAGGATTGGGCAGAGTCAACACGGATTTATGAAAGGGAAATCATGTTTGACAAATCGGTTAGAGTTTTTTGAGGTTGTAACTCGCAGAATTGATAAGGGGGAACCAGTGGATGTGGTGTGTTTGGATTTTCAGAAGGCATTCGATAAGGTGCCACACAAGAGGTTATTAAAGAAAATTAGTGCTCATGGGATTGGGGGTAATATACTAGCATGGATTGGTTAACGGACAGAAAACAGAGAGTAGGAATGAACAGGTCATTTTCGGGTTGGCAGGCTGTAACTAGTGGGGTACCGCAAGGATCAGTGCTTGGACCTCAGCTATTCACAATCTACATCAATGATTTGGATGAGGGGACCAAATGTAATAGATCCAAGTTTGCTGCTGATACAAAGCTGGGTGGGAATGTAAGTTGTGAGGAGGAGGCTTCAAGGGGTTATAGACAGGCTAAGTGAGTGGGCAAGAACATGGCAAATGGAATATAATGTGGAGAAATGTGAAGTTATCCACTTTGGCAGGAAAAATAGAAAAGCAGAGTATTTTTTAAATGGTGAGAGATTGGGCAATGTTGGTGTTCAGAGGGACCTGGGTGTCCTTGTACACGAATCACTGAAAGTTAACATGCAGGTACAGCAAGCAATTCGGAAAGCAAATGGTATGTTGGCCTTTATTACAAGAGGATTTGAGTATAAGTGTAAAGACGTCTTACTGCAATTATATAGGGCCCTGGTGAGACCACACCTGGAGTATTGTGTACAGTTTTGGTCTCCTTACCTAAGGAAGGATATACTTCCCATAGAGGGAGTGCAATGAAGGTTCACCAGACTGGTTCCTAGGATGGGGGGATTATCCTGTGAGGAGAGATTGAGTAGACTAGGCCTATATTCTCTCGAGTTTAGAAGAATGAGAGGTGATCTCATTGAAACATACAAAATTCTTACAGGGCTTGACAGGGTAGATGCAGGGAGGATGTTTTCCCTGGCTGGGGAGTCTAGAACCAGGGGTCACAGTCTCAGAATAAGGACTGAGATGAGGAGAAATTTCTTCACTTAGAGGGTGGTGAATCTTTGGAACTCTCTACCCCAGAGGGCTGTGGAGGCTCAGTCGTTGAGTATATTCAAGACAGAGATCGATCGATGTTTGAATATTAAGAGAATCAAGGAATAAGGGGATAGTTCAGGAAAGTGGAGATGAGGTATCAGCCATGATCTTATTGAATGGCAGAGCAGGCTCGAAGGGCCAAATGACCTACACCTGCTCCTATTTCTTATGTTCTCTCTCTATCTACATTATCACACCCCATCTCACTAGCCGCCCCTCACACTCGCCCTCATCCTAGTGCAATCATACCAACTTACAACACACTAGGAGGCCACTTGGGTGTTTTATGCACTGTTTATGTAAAGTTTCTGTTAATGTGCTGTCAAACATGAAAATCTTTATTTTCAACATTTTCCGGTGTTGGACAAATTTGTGTGCACCTTTGTAAGTGGCTTAGTGAGTTGTAGTGAATGGTGAGATATAACGGTACATCCAGCAATGGTGGTCAGTGTGAAAGGAATGGCTTGGTCATTGCAGGGATGCTTTATGGTGTTGGTGTGGGGTGGTGCCACCCTGTTGCATCATGTGGCAGCCATTTGGGTGTACAGCATCAAGTGAAGTAAATCTGGCCATGATGAAGCCAGCCCTGGCCTCCTGGGCAGCAATGTGCTCGAGTGCTGATGCGCTCTGTCCTGTGCAGCATCAAGTGATTGCGGAGAAAGCTGGTCCTGGTGTGCCTGGTGCTGCTGGTGTTGGGGCTGATCATGGTCAGATTCTGAGGACCAAGGTGAGATAGTATAAACGGCATCCATGCTGATGGAATAGATGGCAGGTGAAGTAGAGATGACAGAAGCAATCTGTCAATGGTGAGAGAGGTTCTTTCAATGAGTTGACACTGTGTGGAGATTTTGCTGGAAAGACTGCAGCCTGCAGAATCGGTACTGGGAATGCAGTGAGAAACAAAAAGTGATCATCTGTCAGGTGAGAGTTTTTATAGTACATTTGATGCTGTCAACTAATCAGCTGGAGCAATGGCCACTGAACTCCCGCCTCAGGTTGACAGACGTGGTTCCCGAGCAGCGTGTTTCCTGTGGCCATGCAGTTAAATTTAAAAGGTAAGTTTAAAACCACTCTTAAGGGTCTGACAACAAGCTACTAATAATTTAAAATGGGTCGCCCGCCTCTGTCAGTCGGGTGGGATCTGCACTGACAGACGTGCCTGGGGGAAAGGCGCGTTGGAGCGGGATGACAGCGGGTTCCCGACCTGGTCCCAAAAATAACAACTTTCCCACCCGACCTGCCTCCGGTCACGCCCACTACCACCCCGGAAAATTCTGGCCATTATGATGGGACACTTGAAGAAAGAAACAAACAAACATTTGTAAAGCACCTTTTCACACGCTTAGGAGTGTGTCACAGACAATTAATTACTTTTAAAGTGCAGTCACTGTTACGTAGGCAAGTTGTGGCAGCCAATTTGTGCACAGTAAGGTTACACAAACAGCAAATGAATGAATGACCAGTTCATTTTTTTGATACTGTTTGAGAAGCATTATTTATGTCAGGCTATCGGATATGAGGAGTTGGAAGCCTGATTAGTTTTCGGTGAAACACAGCAAAGGAACAAACAAAATCCATTTATTCCTGGATAATACTAATGGACCAACATACATCCATTATCTACAAACTGGTGTGTTTAACTCTCTAAGCACTGACTTCTTTGAGGCTTTCAGTATCTATTCTCTGTCACTGTTGCAGGTTTTCTGAGAAAGGCTTAGGGGGCAAAATTAGGTCGCGCCCCATCTGGGGCGCTAACTTCGCCGGGGTGCTACTTTTAGCGCCCCGATAAAGTTAGCACCCCCGCGCCCGAAATTCACTGGTAGCGCCCCAAGAGGGAGGAAGCACCCCGCCTCCCTCTTGGGGCACTGCGAGTGAATATCGCGGCGCTACGTGGAGGGGCCAAGCGCAGCGGGACCCGGGGCCCAGCTGGGCCACCAGGGATTGGAGTGCTGGCAAAAGAGCCCGGCACCTCGAGATGTGCCAAAGGGCTTCCAGTGTCCATGAAATCACACCTCAGCTTGAGAAGAAAAAATTGGGGAGTGGGGGAAAAAAAAAGGAATAAAAATAAATTCCAGATGTATTGGATCAGCTTGTCCTTTGCTGTATGAATCTTTCCCTGGAATTTAAATGGTATAAAGAAAGAATTTGCATTTATATAGAACCTTTCACGACCTTAGGACATCCCCAAGCTCATTACAACCAATTAAGTACTTTTGAAGCTCCCGGTTAAGCAACGCCTCGATTTCAAAATTCTCATCCTTGTTTTCAAATCCCTCCGTGGCCTCGCCCTTCCCTATCTCTGTAATCTCCTTCAGCTCCACAACACCGCCGCCCCCCCCCCCGCCCCCGCCCCCGAGATATCTGCGCTCCTCTAATTCTGCCCTCTTGAGCATCCCTGATTATAATCGCTCAACTATTGGTGGCCGTGTCTTCTGTTGCCCAGGCCCTAAGCTCTGGAATTCCCTGCCTAAACCTGTCCGCCTCGCTACCTCTCTTTCCTCCTTTAAGACGCTCCTTAAAACCTACCTCTTTGACCAAGCTTTTGGTCACCTGCCCTAATTTATCCTTATGTGGCTTGGTGTCAAATTTTTTGTCTTATAATATTCCTGTGCAGCGCCTTGGGACGTTTTACTACGTTAAAGGCGCTATATAAATACAAGTTGTTGTTGTTGTAATCACTGTTGTGATATATTGGTATTGTGGTGAATACTCAGCTTTTAATTTTTTCAATAACTTTTTAAAATATATACATTAAGAACCTATCCACTGAAGGGATTATTTTACTCGTGGCACAATACTAGTGGCCAAGATACGACACGTACGTAATGTGCCAGAGTTATACAGTAAATATTGTTGCCATTACTGTCAAACACACTCATATTACCTGTAGGCAATCTCAGTGCTCGATGTTAAATGAACATTACATTGAATAAAAAAAATTACCATATGTGACATTTGTTATAGATGACACGATTGAACTACAGAAGGAAAGATATTGTCCCTTGGGTGCATTATATTGTATAATCTTCTTAAGTTGTCAAAATGAATTCTAATAACGGCAGCTGCCTGGATATTTGTTGCTGTGCATTTAATACTAAGCCGACCAACTTTTGGAAAAATATAATATGGCATTAGAGATATTGCTACATCTTTAATAGATTTTGTTTAATGAGAAGCCACAGCAGTTACAACTTAAAACAGTTTTCTTCATAACGTGGTTGTAGTTTGTCAGGTGGGAAGGTCTAGGTGAGGGACAGGAAATGTGATTCCATGGGACCCCTATTAGACTTTGTTCTCCCTAAATAAAATATTCCTATTATTGCAAGATATTTCATGTAGTGGCCCATCTGGGAACCAGGGAAACTTCACCCATTAGGGTTCATAAAGTTCAAATGTGTGGTGAGGCTAGAATTCAAACTCGAGTTGTTTTCAACAAATTCCAACACTTCATCATTAGAGCTGCCCAACAAAATTGATAGTACTTTCATTATAAATTCTGTAAGTCGGCAACTGATAAAGAATTGATTTTTCTCAAAACTAAGTTTCTAAGAGACTTCTGTGGACAAACACAAATGAGATACTTCTGATGATACTGTATCCCAATATTGCATGGACTGGTTGGGCCGAATGGCCTGTTTCTGTGCCGTATATCCTATGTAATCCCAATGGTCGACCTTTTTTCCAGCTGTAAGAGATCATTAGTTAGTTTTGAAGTCAGTTACTTTGAATCTGCCGATAGTGCAAGCACAGAGAATTTGAAACCATGGCAGCCATGATTGTGATCTAAATATATCATTAAATTCCAGCAAAAACCAATACAGTCAAGATGGGCAGAAGGGCTTCCTTCTGTGCTGTAAACATCCATGGTTCCATCATTCAATTTTGGAGGCAGGAGCAACATTCACAAAAACTAGGTTTTTTTTCCAAGCTAGTGTTCATTGGTTTTATTTTTCAACCTAGAACATAAAAATGGACATTGGCAACAGGATGGATCTGACCAGGCCAACTTTTCTTACTGGCCTTTATACTCTTATTATCTCCATTTTTTTCTCACTCTCCCATCTCCTGCAAACACTGAAACTTGGGGTACAGTTTCCCGGCTGCTGACAGCTCTCCGGTACCTCACCCAAGTGGTCATTCTTTATGTGCGAGTCCAAACAAGCAGTGGATTAGGAATTGGCTCCAATCCCTCAGCCAAAAAGTTGTAGTTAAAGGAGGCACATTACTAGTACAATACTGAAAGAGGTTGAATGAGAAAAAGATCTAGGTGGTGTTATGCACAGATCACTCAAGGTTCATAACCAATGTAGAGAAGTTGTAGCTAAAGCTAACAGAGTATTGGGTTGTATTAATGAGTCAGATCATATGTGCTTTGGAAAATTTATTATTGACTATCCTGTCTTGCAGGGAATGGCTTTTATCTGTATTTTGTAATTCAACTGATTCATTTTGGCTTGTTTTATTAATGCTGCTAAAAATGTTCATGTTTTTCAACACCCAAGTTTCTATACAAACCTTATTCAAAAAACATATCTGTACCAGTTGGGGCTAGTTACTCTATTATGTTGAAGTAGTTTGTTTAGTTATGGGCATCCTGTAGATATGTCTTCTCTGGTATTATCAATACTTGTTTCTAAGTAGTAGATGTTGAACATAAGAACATAAGAATTATGAGCAGTAGTAGGCCATATGGCCCCTCGGGCCTGCTCCGCCATTCAATAGGATCATGGCTGATCCGAACCTAGACTCACGTCCACTTCCCTGCCCGCTCCCCATAACCCTTAATTCCCTTATCAGCTAGGAAACTGTCTATCTCTGTTTTAAATTTATTTAATGTCACAGCTTCCACAGCTCTGAGGTAGCAAATTCCATAGATTTACTACCCTCTGAGTGAAGAAGTTTCTCCTCATCTCCGTTTTGAAACAGCAGCCCCTTATTCTAAGATTATGCCCCCTAGTTCTAGTCTCACCCATCAGTGGAAACATCCTCCCCGCCTCCACCCGATCAAGCCCCCTCATAATCTTATATGTTTCGATAAGATCGCCTCTCATTCTTCTGAATTCCAATGAGTAGAGGCCCAACCTACTCAACCTTTCCTCATAAGTCAACCCCCTCATCTCCGGAATCAACCGAGTGAACCTTCTCTGAACTGCCTCGAGAGCAAGTATATCTTTTCTTAAATATGGAAACCAAAACTGTACGCAGTATTCCAGGTGTGGCCTCACCAGTACCTTGTATAACTGAAGCAAGACTTCCCTGCTTTTATACTCCATCCCCCTTGCAATAAAAGCCAAGATTCCATTGGCCTTCCTGATCACCTGCTGTACCTGCATACTAACCTTCTGTGTTTCATGCACCAGGACCCCCAGATCCCTTTGTACTGTAGCACTTTGCAGTTTCTCTCCATTTTTAGATAATAACTTGCTCTTTGATTTTTTTCTGCCAAAGTGCATAACCTCACACTTTCCAACATTATATTCCATCTGCCAAATTTCCACCCACTCACTTAGCCTGTCTATGTCCTTTTGCAGGTTTATTATGTCCTCCTCACTCACTGCTTTTCCTCCCATCTTTGTATCGTCAGCAAACTTGGATACGTTGCACTTGGTCCCCTCCTCCAAATTGTTAATATAGATTGTAAAGAGTTGGGGTCCCAGCACTGACCCTTGCAGAACACCACTAGTTACTGATTGCCAACCCGAGAATGAACCATTTATCCCAACTCTCTGTTTTCTGTTAGATAGCCAATCTTCCACCCATGCCAGTATATTACCCCCAATCCCGTGATTTTTTATCTTGTGCAGTAATCTTTTGTGTGGCACCTTATCAAATGCCTTTTGGAAGTCCAAATACACCACATCCACTGGTTCCCCTTTATCCACCCTGTTTGTTACGTCCTCAAAGAATTTGAGCAAATTTGTCAAGCATGATTTCCCCTTCATAAAACCATGCTGACTCTGTCCGATTAAATTATGCTTATCCTAATGTCCTGTTACTGCTTCCTTAATAATGGACTCCAACATTTTACCAACCACAGATGTTAGGCTAACTGGTTTATAGTTTCCAGCCTTTTGTCTACCTCCCTTTTTAAATAAGGGCGTTACATTAGCAGTTTTCCAATCTGCTGGGACCTTTCCCGAATCCAGGGAGTTTTGGAAAATTACCACCAATGCATCCGCTGCTTCTCTCAAGACCCTAGGATGTAAGCCATCAGGTCCAGGGGATTTATCCGCCTTAAGTCCCATTATCTTACCGAGTACCATCTCCTTAGTGATTTTAATCGTGTTTAGCGCCTCCCCCCCTATAGCCCCCCGTTTGTCCAGTGTTGGGATATTTTTAGTATCCTCTACTGTAAAGACTGATACAAAATATTTGTTCAGCGTATTTGCCATCTCCGTGTTCCCCACTACTAATTTCCCGGTCTCGTCCTCTAAGGGACCAACATTCACTTTAGCCACCCTTTTTCTTTTTATATAACTGTAGAAACTCTTGCTATCTGTTTTTATATTTTTTGCTAGTTTACTTTCATAATCTATCTTCCCCTTCTTAATTAATCTTTTAGTTGCTCTTTGCTGGCTTTTAAATGCTTCCCAATCTTCTATCCTCCCACTAGATTTGGCTGCTTTATATGCCCTTGTTTTCAGTCGGATACTATCCTTTATTACTTTACTTAGCCACGGATGGCTGTCTTTTCTTTTACTCCCCTTTTTCCTCAGCGGAATATATTTTTCTTGAAAGTTGTGAAATACCTCCTTGAATGTACACCACTGCTCCTGTACCGTCTTACACCTTAATCTATTTTCCCAGTCCACTTTAGTCAACTCTGCTCTCATGCCTTCATAGTTTCCTTTATTTAAGCTTAGTACGCTGGTTTGAGATCCAACTCCCTCACCCTCCAACTGAATTTGGAATTCAACCATGTTATGGTCACTCATTCCAAGGGGATCCTTTACTAGGACATTTTTTATTAATCCTGTCTCATTACACAGGACCATATCTAAGATTGCCTGCCCCCTGGTTGGTTCAGTAACATACTGCTCAAGGAACCCGTCCCTAATGCACTCTATGAACTCTTCCTCAAGGCTGCCCTGCCCAATTTGATTTGTGCAGTCAATATGAAAGTTAAAATCTCCCATGATTATAGCTGTTCCCTTATTACAAGCCCCAACTATTTCCTGATTTATACTCCGACCAATAGAGTTACAACTGTTAGGAGGCCTATAGACTACGCCCACGAGTGACTTTTTCCCCTTATTATTCCTTATCTCCACCCAAACTGTTTCACTATCCTGATCCTTTGACCCAATATCATTTCTCACTATTGCAGTGATTCCATCCATTATTAACAAAGCCACCCCACCTCCCTTTCCTTCCTGTCTGTCCTTCCTAATAGTCAAATACCCCTGGATGTTTAGTTCCCAGTCATGGTCACCTCGCAGCCATGTTTCTGTAATGGCCACCAGATCATACCCATGTGTAGTTATTTGTACCGTCAACTCGTCTATTTTGTTACGAATGCTGCGTGCATTCAGATAAAGAACTTTTAAACATGTTTTGTGACCATTTATTCCTGCTTTTATCCCCTTTACTACTTTACCTTTATCTTTATATATTCTGTCCCTTCCTGACACGCTCTGGTTTTTAATTTCCCCACTGCTAATTTGCTCTATTGTCTTCTCCGCTGACATTTTTATTCTTCGCTCTCTTGAAACCTCCCCCCCACTAATTAGTTTAAAGCCCTCTCTACAGCCCTAGTTATTCGATTCGCCAGGATTCTAGTCCCAGCAGTGGCCAAGTGAAGTCCGTCCCAACGGAACAGCTCTCTCCCGTCCCAGTACTGGTGCCAGTGTCCCAAGAAGCAAAACCCATTTCTCCCACACCAGTCTTTGAGCCACGCATTTAACTCTCTGATTTTATTTACCCTAGCCAAATTTGCTCGTGGCTCAGGTAGTAATCCAGAGATTATTACCCTTGTGGTTCTGCTTTTTAATTTGGCCCCTAGCTGCTCATACTCCCTCAGCAGAACCTCTTTCCTTGTCCTATCTATGTCGTTGGTACCAACATGGACCACGACAACTGGATCCTCCCCCTCCCACTCCAAGTTTCTCTCCAGCCCAGAGGAGATGTCCTTAACCCTGGCACTGGGCAGGCAACACAACCTTCGGGACTCTCGCTCTCAGCTGCAAAGAACCCTATCTATCCCCCTTATGATACTATCCCCTACCACTACAACATTTCTTTTCACTCCCCCCACTTGAATGGCCCCCCGTTCCACGGTGCTGTGGCCAGGTTGCTCATCCTCCCTGCAGTCCCTGCTCCCGTCCTCACAGGGAGTAAGAGCCTCGAACCTGTTGGACAAGAGCAAGGGCTGCTGCTCCTCCAACACTACCTCCTGGATCCCCGTACCTGCCTCACTCATAGTCACACCCTCCTGTCCCTGACCATGGACTACATCTGAATTAGTTAATCTAATTGGTGTGACTACTTCCTGGAACACAGAGTCCAGGTAACTCTCCCCCTCCCTGATGTGTCGCAGTGTTTGAAGCTCGGACTCCAGCTCATCAACACGGAGCCGGAGTTCCTCGAGCAGCCAACACTTACTGCAAATGTGATCACCGTGAGCATGAATGGTGTCCACCAGCTCCCACATATTGCAGCAGTAACACATCACCTGCTCTCCCATTCTATGTAATTAATTAAATTTATTAATATTTTTTAAATACCCTCTGCCCCGCCTGATGAATATCACACCTTAGAAACTATAAACCACAGAGTTTAAGTTTAAAAAGAGAGAAATACTCACCAACCAATTATTTACCTGCTTTCTGGTGATGTCACACCTTGATTATTTTTTACCTCTCTCCCTCCCTCCGAGTTCGGAGACTGGTCCCGCCTTACCTGGTCTCTGGAGCCTTTTAAACCCTCTGCCGCCGCCTCGCCTCACGCAGGTCCGCCACCGCACCAGGAAGCTGACAAAGATGGAAAAAGGAAGGAACACCTCCTCACTCACCTCACTCACCTCACTCACCTCACTCGCAGCTTAACACTCTGTTCCAATCTGCACTCTGTGACAAACTTCACTCTAGTCTCCTTTATTTATACTGCTGAGATTTAAATAAGTGAGCTCTCTGGCAATTACAGAACCAGATTAGACCAGTTAATTAATTAATTACTCTCACCTGCTCTCCAGCACAGAGCTTGCTTAGCCCTGCCCAAGCCAAACTCGCAGCTTAACACTCTGTTCCAATCTGCACTGTTGCTAGGGAGTAATTTCCTCCTCTTACAGTCCTTCTGCCACATTTAAAATACATGCAAATTTTTATATGACCATTTGATCAAAGATTTGAAGTTCTCTTTTTTTCTTTAAGCTGGGTGCAGTAAAGGTGTTAAGTGAGTAGTATATATTCCTGGATTAGGCAATCCGTATTTGATAAGTCTACTATTCATTTTTAGCACTATGAAAATATTTGCTGTGCGTAATGTTTCCTATTTGTGGCTTAGATAAAACTGGCCCAATGTAGTAATAAATAAGCTTAAAAAGTTAATGACGTGTATCCACTATGCATGTTAAAAATGTGATTAACTGTTGTAAAATTGGAGGTGACATTCAATGCTGTCTTTGGTTTAGATTGAAATACAACTGAGCTTAACCATGACTGTTGTGGTTCGAATATTAATAAAGTAAATCCTCAATAGTTTGAGGTTATTTAGTGAGTGTGATGTATAGTATTTTGGCTAAAAAATAATCTCTAGGACACGTCAAAAAATAAATAATCATAAAAAATTATACAGTCTACTCATGATAATTCGGTTAATTTTTGCACTAAAAAATGAATTATCCAATAATTTGCATTAAGAAATATAAATACAGTGGGAATTTAGAGCTAAATAATTAAATTATAAGATCATTTCAATTAAGTGGAATAGACTGTAATGGTTGAAATGTATTCATAGCAATAAGAAATATATATGTGCAAAATAGAACAGTAATTCTGAAAAATGTTAATTACAAATGACCAAATATCTTTAAAATTCCACGTGCATTTATAAACAATCACAGCTGGGATTTAAGCTGGAAGTTTTAAAATGTTTGAATATTCATTGTAATGGGGTGATGATTGTATGCTTCAATATTAAGCTAAAATGATCAGCCCTTTAAGGAACTGTTGAGTTAATTATTATCTTGGCTGTTACATGAAACATATTTACTTTGCTTTCATTTCAAAGCAAATATTTAGTTAAGACATATGAAGAACTAAATTCTGAAGAGGTCACTGAAAAAAATAAAGTAATGGAAATAAATTTAACACATGATAAATACTAGTACATGGCTTATTCACAAGTTATAGTTATGAAATCATACAGTGCTTTTGATTGTGGCAATGTTTGAGTTTGTCATTTTATTTGTTAATTTACATGCAGGAGGGTGCAATAGTTTGGAAGACCGGAATTGTTTTGTTTAGTTTTCCCTTGTCAGCTTCCACTGAGGGTGTATTTTGTTCGGTTGTAACACAAAAAAACCAACCACACAAACCTTGCTTCTAAAACGGAACCATGCATTCTAACGTGAACGGGTATCGTGAATCTCATGCTCATCAAAATGTGGTACGAAGCTGAAAAGCAAATCTAAAGCTCTTTTGATGAACAGTGAATGTGTTTTTTAAAAAAATGAAGCAACACGCCAGAGCACCTGACATAATACATGACTATGCTGGACAAAATGAAACTGACGTGGCATCAAATGCAAGGGTTTCAAAGGAATCTGAAAGGTACTTTTGTTATAATGTCTTTTGCCTACTACTTCCTATCAAATGTATATTTAGTGAGTGTATAATATGTGGCTACAAACTGTTGCCATTGGGTTGGGCTGAGCGGGGCAAAATTACACTCTGAGTTGATTCCTCGATGGATTGGTAATAAAATCAGCTATGTTTTGGATAAAGGTATTTCCATTATTTCAGTACAGTTCCATCATGTTAAATATGATCTTCAAAGCATATATTTGTTTTTATACATGTTTAAATATTAAATTACTGAAATATAGCTGATAAATATGCACATCTTAAAGCTCCAAGGTAAATTGAAACTAAAAGTGAAACAATCAATTTTGTTTATATTTGTGACTCGATAGTGTATTTTTTTTTGTTCTCCAAAATATGTATTTTAAGGGTCTATCCATAAATGCCAGTGTGACAGTAATGAAGGAAGATTTGATACTGTTCTATCTACATGTAAATTTATGTTTTAAAATCAGGTTTCAAAATTTTACAGAAGAATATTCTTTGTTGTGGAAGAAACAATTCTAGGTGGCTCCAAAGTGTGACTGGTAGACTGAAAAAAATCTCACATTGGGTCGGATTTTGCTGGAGTGAGGCATCTAACAGCGTGCTCAGTTAGTTAGACTTGTTCGTGCATATTTAGGTTTTAAAAAATGTTGCCCACGAGGTTGCTGGAAGTGTGAGCTGATAACAGCGCAGTGAGGGCAACAAGACATCTGGAACCTTGGTGGACAATAGGACAAACAGTGTATCTCCTTGACCAATGAGATTTAAGCATTGAGAAATAAACAGAGGAGGACTGAGAAAGAGGGAAAACTAGAGTGGGTGAATTCAATGTCAAATCAGGTACAGAAAGGGAAACAAAGGCCGGAATTTTCTGGGGGGTCAGCAGGCGGGATCGGTGGCAGGTCGGGTGGGAAAGTGTTTTTTTTTGACAGCAGGTCGGGATCCCGCTGTCAACGAATCCGACCACGATCAGCCCCAACACCAGCAGCACCAGGCACACCAGCAGCACCAACAACACCACCAACCTTCTCTGCAATCACCTGATGCTGCACAGGACAGAGGGCATCAGCACCCGAGCACATTGCTGCCCGGGAGGCCAGGGATGTCCTCATCATAGCCAGATTTACTTAACTTTACGCTGTACACCCTGGCTGCCACATGATGCGCCAGGTTGGCACCACCTCACACCAACACCATAAAGCATCCCTACAATGTCCAAGCCATTCCTTTCAAACTCACCACTATTGCGGGGGGTACCGTTATGTCTCACCATTCACTGCAACTCACTAAGCCACTTCTAAAGGTGCACACAAATCTGTCCAAGAACGCAAAAGTGTTGAAAATAAAGGTTTTAATGTATGACAGCACATCAACAGAAGCTTTACATGAACATTGCATAAAACACCCAAGTGGCTACCCTTGTGTGTTGTTGGTTGGTACGATTGCACTAGGATGAGGGTGAGTATGATGGGTGGCAAGTGAGATGGGGATGTGATAATGTAATTAGAGAGAGAGAGGGATGGGTGGATGTGCAAAGTAAGTTGGTGTGAGTAAGGATGTGCAGGGTTAGGGTAGGGAAGGCAGAGTGATGGGGATGTGATGAGAGGCACAGCAGGATGAAGGTGTGTGTGGCTTTGTACTCATGTTTCCTGATCTAATGAGATCATTGAAAGGTTTGCGCCACTGCACCCAGGTCCTCCTGACTACATCCCTGCTGGTGACCTCTGCAATGTGCAACAGGCTGTGTTGGTGTCCTGGGAAGGTCTCTTCCGCCCTTGGGAAGGGAAGAGACCTCCCTGCCTGCTGTGACTCCCTGCATAAGCATATGGAGGGAGTCATGGGAGAACCTGGGTGCAGCCCTGAACCTCTGTGCAGTGATTGTCAGTGTTTGCAGCACCTCAATCCTGTAGAACACTGACAGCACAACTGTCGAAAGAAAGTTGGCCATGGTCCCTTTAAGGAAACCGGCTGATGACGCGCCATGAATGACGTCACCAGACCCGCTTCCTCTAATTGGACCGGGAAATGCGCTGGGCTGGCTTAACAAGCCCTATCAAGGGAAAATCATTTCAGACAGCGGGATGGAGCCAGCAGCAGGGTCGGAATCCGCCACCGACGTTGCCCGCCCCGGACCCGCCGAGGTGAGCAAATTCCCAGCCAAAGAGAGGGAAAGAAAGATTGGATTAAGAGGGAGAGAGAGAAAAAAGAGACACAAAGGAAAAGTAAGAAAAAAAATGAATTTAAAATTTGCCTGTTTTAAAATGTCCTGAAACAATTCTCAACCTGAAGGAACGAGACTCCACACTCTAGGCAAGAGAAGTTGATTGGCAGTCATTGACAATTATCACATCGTTAAAAAGGTACTTACGCTATTAGGTACTAGTCTTAACTTTCTGTAGCAAGTTAATGGACAATTAATATGCAAATACAGCAACTTCATGAAAAACGCGGGGAGGTTAAGCGCGAGATGCCATTTTTGCGAAGCTAACGGCAGAGCAGCGCAAATCAGCCAGCAACCATGGGGTATCTCTTACTCGCTACAAGTTGCTGGCCGATTGTGCACCAATAACGGCGTGCATTGTTCAGATGCCATTATTGTGTCCAATGTTGCACCTGCAACACTCTTGTTCTGTTCATAAAAGGCAGCTAATTTGTGACTTGACAGACTACCAGGTACCAATTTAAAAATGTACTCCAGCGTGATCAGAGAATTGGGACACTGCTTCCAATTAAGATTTTAAATAATCTGTAAACTGACAAAGCACTTAGTTAATATTCCGATCCCTACGGGTGTGTACGCGCTGTGTACCCACCCGTAGGGACATCGGAAATGCTGGTTTCAGGCATGCACTGCGCATGCGCTGGAAATCGGCATTTCCAATCTGTCAAGAAAGCTCTCAACAGATCCTCCGGCTGCCCGGGAGAAGGGCCTCTGCGGACGGATAGTTCCGCTTTTTGGAGACCCTCCGCCCGCAGAAAACCCTTACAATTCTTGCGCCTGGTAAAAGCAGGCGTAAGGCCTGCTTTTACCAGGATAAGAGTTGAAAAAAATACTTTAAAAAAAAAAGGTAAGTTTATTTTTAGCCCCGTAAAAAACTTTAATTATTTTTTTCAAAAATTTAAAGTTTTGTTTAAAATAGTTAATTTATTGTACTTTCAAGTCATTTTAAAAATGTGATTTAAAAAAAAAATTATTTAGAGTTTTACTATGTTTTGGGGGTCTTCCTGTCAAATGTATGAAGGGAGATTCCCTTCTTTGATTGGCTCCCCATGGCCCACGTGATCCCAGGAACGCTGCGAATTACCTGCGCCTCTGGGATACGTGGGCCCTGCACACCGGCAGTTTGGAGAGGCCCAGCAACGGAATTGTGTGCGTCCTGGGAGCCCTCAGGTGAGGGCGCCGATTTTTCCAGATCGCAGTCCTCCGCCCACGGGAGGCCTGCGATCGGAATATCTGGGCCATAATTTCAGAGCTACCATATCAGCAAAACACAAGATCAATACAGATGAGAAAGGCCACTCAACCAATCTTAGCTCGTCCATCCCGAAAAATCCTAAAATCCCCATCATGGCATCCAACTGTTAAATGATTCAAGAAACTCATCCTATATGTTGATCACTCTTTTTATGGAAAAACTTATTGACATTATTCCTGATTTGCTTTTTACTACTTTGAACCTTTGTCCTCATGTCATGGCTTAGCTTGGTGTAATTTTCTGGATTTGCCTTTTTCATACCGTTTGCTGCCTCAATACCGCTGTACCTTCAACATGGGTTTTTCTCTCCTTGTATTCCTGGCCACAGGAAGTGGATGGGCTCCCCTCTAACTTCATATCTGTTCAGTGATTTTCCAGTCGGCCTGTCAATAAAACAGGTTAACTCACTGCTCCCCTCCCCAGTCCCCCCCCCCGAGAGTGAATTCTTGTCAGACACCCCATGCTGGGCTCAAATGAATACATCATCCTAATGATAGTAGGTGTGGATTTTTGTAGGAAGCCTAAGACTAGATAACAAATTAATAATTGTCTCCAGTGTTAGTTGAAATACATCTTCAATACTTGGCTCATTATCATATGAACTTCTTTTTGTCTCAATAGCTGCATCATATGGCTGTAAGGAGAATTCTGAACCTGTGTGAACCCACTTTATCTTAAAAGTCACCGCTTAAATGTAATTCTTTGCTTATGTAACTATGTAATCTAATTACGCTTACTGTGGGGAAAAATGGACAAACAATCCCAACATGTGACCATCTGCAAAAATTGCAGAAATTTAATGGCCTAGAAACTCAATGACGCAGCACCTGCTTTTCAGGCACAAACCGGCGCCTAAGCATCCAATCTGGCGGGCAGGCGCGCATGCTCATTGCATGCTGAAAGTGCACTGCCCACCATATTGGTAAAGGCAGAAAAAGAGGTGTCCACGACCCATGCCTGGAGCAGGTGACAGGCCATTTTGCATATGCAAATAGGGGGCCTTACACCTTTGTGAGGCCCCCGTTTGTAAAATGAATTTGCGTGTGGCCTTAAGGAAAATGTGGTCTGCATGCGGCCTAACCACTGGTCCTTAAAGGGACTGCTGGAGGCCTCCACCAAAAAGGTACGTTTTTAAAGGAATACTTCCCTGAATGCGGCGCCGGGAGGCCCAGGATTAGTCCACTCCAGTGCCGAAAACCATTACTGGCCTCAGCTTGGCTCCCCCCAGATCACCAATCCCCCTCCCTTGATCGCTGCCCCTTTCCCTCTACCAATCGCTTCCTCCCCGACTGCCAGTCGCACCTCTCCTTCCCGATTGCTTCCCCCTCCCTCCCTGGACGTACCTGAGGGCCACTATCAGCGACCTAGCGGCCTTAAATTGAAATCCTCTTGGCCTGCAGGTGTCTGCGGCTCGCGGGTCTCACGTAATTGAGGCCTGAAGCCCCATATCGGGTGGGCCTTGGGCCTTCCCATTCTGGCGCAGGGAAATTGTTCCCATTTCTAGGCTCACCTATTGGAAACCTTTTTCTTGCGTGATTCAAAGGCAGCGGTCTAGTGGAAGGTATAGTGATTGCACACACGTTAAATTTTAGACGTCTATTTTGATCCTGGCTGTAATAGCACAAGATGGCAAATGACATGAGGTCAAGGCAATACAAGCAGTCATCTTCTAATAGAGATTGTAAGTCGCTGTGGTATTTGCCATAACGAAGAGCTATTTTTACACGATGCACTTTTACAATATCAGTGATTCATTTTGAAAACAAAGCTTAGCAATTACTATCGACGATATTAGCGATGAACACCTGGGAGGTTTTGAAATAACAGTTACAGGAACATTATCACCAACAGCAACTTCCAAGTTCAAAGTACAATAGTTTAAGGAACAAGACTTGAGAAACAAGTATCTTATTTTGTTAATGGATTACCAGAATGTAAGTGATTCACTATCGTAGTTTTTGATCTAACTTAGTGTGGTCTATTTTATAAGAAGTAGTGTACACAAAATGTATATAAAAAGTTTACACAAAAATAAAATGTAAATCTAAATATGCTGGGGGTGGTATGCCTCCAGAAACCCCTAGGAAAAGCTTCCCTTATGTGAAGGGCAACACGGTGGCATAGTGGTTAGCACTGTTGCCTCACAGCGCCAGGGACCCAGATTCGAATCCGGCCTCGGGTGACTGTCTGTGTGGAGTTTGCACATTCTCCCTGTGTCTGCGTGGGTTTCCTCCGAGTGCTCCGGTTTCCTTCCACAGTCCAAAGATGTGCGGGTTAGGTTGATTTGGCTATGATAAATTGACCCTTAGTGTTAGGGGGATTAAATATGTGGGGTTACGGGGATAGGGTGGGATATGTGTCGGTGCAGGCTCGATGGGCCGAAATGGCCTCTATCTGCACTGTGGGGATTCTGTGATTCTGTGATGTACAGTATACCTACTGTTTAAAGATGAACTGAAGTCAAGTAATGATGTAACTTCATGCCATTCATCTTTCCCCTGTCAGTTATTATAAATGTTTTTTTTCCAACTATTTAGGCTACATGACTTTCCACATTTAATATTTCCTGGTAAGGACTATGCATTACGACAGGCTCAGCTCTTGGGTTCAGCCTCCCTCCAGACACCACCAAAAAATGGTTTAATTACTTGAATTAAAATGATTTCATTTCACGGTAGGCTGGTTTTCCACAGTAACTATGAGTTTGCCGTAACATACTTTGTTTCACGCCACCAAAAACAGATACTATTTGATCATTAATTGCATTTGCTGTTTGTGGGACATTACTGTCCGCAAATTGGCTGCCACATTTGCTTACTGGTAACAGAGCTGCACTGTAAAAACAATCCAGCGATTGTGAAGCATTTTGTTCCGATGAACCATTATATAAATGTTTTTCTTCCCATGTGGATAATGGTGGCCTAATCAGTAATCCTGTAATTCTTTGAACAGGTGAGTAAATAACTGAAAAAATATTCAGAGAAACATCCTTCTTCTTCTTAGGTAGTCCCTCGGAACCGAGGATGACTTGCTTCCACACTAAAAATGAGTTCTCAGGTGACTGATGCGTCCAATGCGGGACCTACAGTCTCTGTCACAGGTGGGGCAGACGGTGGTTGAAGGGGCGGGTGAGTGGGGTGAGTTGGCTTTCCCTACCCCCTCTCTGCCGATCACACCTCCCCAGAGGCCTGTGTCCTTTCCAACTCTGGCGTTGAAGTCGCCAAGGAGGATCAGCTTGTCGCCCGTTGGGACTCGGGACAGGGATTGTTCGAGGCTGGACCTCTTTGGTCTCGTCTGTGGCTTCCAGTGTTGGGGCATACGCACTGATGACTGTAGCGCACTGGTTCCGGGCTAGGGTGAGCCGTAGAGTCATGAGGCGTTCGTTTATTCCACAAGGGGAGTCTCTGAGATGTTCAACTAGCTCATTTTTTGTGGCGAAGCCTACCCCATGGAGGCGACGTTCTTCTTCAGGTTTGCCTTTCCAGAAGAAGGTGTAACCACCGCTTTGCTCCTTGAGCTGGCCTTCCCCTGCCAGCCGGGTCTCGCTTAGGGCGGCGATGTCTATGTCGAAACATCTGAGCTCCCGGGGAAATATCAGCAATGAACAGAATGACATAATTATACTTTTTTTTAATGAAAACACATCACAGGCAGCATCTGTGGAGAGAACAGAACAGTTACTGTTTTTGGTGCAGACATTTCTCAAACCTGCTCCACAGTTGAAACGTTAATTATCCTGGCCTCTCCACAGTCGCTGACTGACCCGCTCAGTGCTTCCAGCATTTTCTGCTTTTGTTTCATGTTTCCAGCATCTGCCAGTTTTGCTTTTGTGAAAACAAGTCATGTTGTGCTTCAACAAAACCCCCATAAATGTTAGAAGCTAACTCAACACACTAATAAATACTCATAACCAGAGTGTTCAACTGCTGGAGTGAGAGATCTTAAAATTCCACTTGAAAATCAAAAGCATTTGTCCCTGCGTCAACTATGCTCTTGTGCTACATCGAAGAATTCACACAGGAAGTTTTAAGAATCCGATCCCTGATCAATTAGTATTCTAAGTTCTGGCTTTTTAATTGAAGTTCGACAAATTAATCGCAATGATAATATGCTTTGACCTCCTCCAGCCCTTCAAGATCTCTGCGCTCCTCCAATTCTGGCCTCTTGCGCATCCCTGATTTTCATCGCACCGTCATTGGCGGCCGTGCCTTCATCTGCTAAGACCTCAAACTCTGGAATTCCCTCCCTAAATCTCTCTACCTCTCTCTCCTCATTTAAGACGCTCCTTAAAACCTACCTCACCTATCCTAATATCTCCTTATGTGGCTCGGTGTCAAATGTTGTTTGATGAAGCGCCTTGGGACGTTTTACTACTTTAAATGGGCTATTTAAATGCAAGCTGTTGTTGCTGAGATATTAATACCAACAACTATTGAGAAACTGGAATCAGACCTATACCAGGAACAGAGGGAAAGCACTGCCAGAAAAATCACTGCAGTTTTCGTTTCACCCTACCTGTTTTAAAATAACCAGTGATGCCGTCGGGCGTGGCTCAGTGATAGCACTCTTGCCTCTGAGTCCGAACGTTACCCAAGGCTGGCAGGTTGTTTGAGGTCAGGAAGTCTGCAGATTAACTCGCTGAATGTGCAAAGCACTCCACCTAGGTAGGGTGAATTGATTAATTGCTTTGTCCTGCTGTGTTTCAGAGACTTGCCTAATCTGGCACAGCTGTGAAAACTATTGTGGGCGACGATAGTTGCTTAATCCTTTCCATTCAGTGCACCCACTTTTTTTTTTCCATATTGGCAGAGGTATAAAATTGCTCACTTAGGAATCTGCCAGGTGGAGTTAGGGTCATCAGATGCTCAGATCATTGAGTTAATAGTCTGAATCCTCTGTGGTGGGGAACAGAACAGTCAACTGTGTGATGTAGCTCCATGTGCAACGTGGCGCAAAAGCTGATTAAATGTCAGGGAGCAATGAGGCTCAACTCTGTTCGATTCCTGATTCCACAATTTCTCTGCACATCAGTCACCTGTTATTTCAATCAGCTGCAAGACTCAACTGTTCTACCAACACACAAACAACAACAACCACCTGCATTTATATAGCGTCTTTAATGTAGTAAAACACCCCAGGGCGCTTCACAGGAGTATTATCAAACAAAATTTGCAACCGAGACACATAGGAAATATTAGGGCAGGAAAGAGGTAGGTTTTGAGGAGCGTCTTAAAGGAGGAGAGAGAGATAGAGAGGCGGAGAGGTTTGGGGTGGGAATTCCATAGCTTAGGGCCTTGGCAGATGAAGGCACGGCCACCAATGGTGGAGCACGACCTCAGCTAACTAAATGCAGATGCTGGAAATCTCAAAACAAAAAACGGAAATAATCAGCAGGCAGACCGCTGTTGAGATTATGCCAATCAGGAATCGACTGGAAAGATTCAGAGCAGTGCCTGAATGGGAGAAAGGGGGCAGGGTCGTGTAGAATAGTCACGGCAGAGCCAGAGTCCACGAGCGTGACATGGTGGCGGCCCCTCATGATCAATAGCTCGTATGAAGGGTCTCGCATCCTCCTCATACCAAATGGGAGAGGGGGAGGCGCCTGTCACTGGCGAGGCCGGTGACCGTCACAGAGTTTGGGACGGGGCGGGTGGTCCCGGCCACGCGCCTCCACTACGGGAGACAGCCGAGACGTTTTGCCACACCCCCCCCATTTGACTATGTCGCATGGTCTCTACCAGTGCCGGCAAGCGCTCCAATTGCTGTAGCACCTGTTTTGAGTCAAGTTTGCTGTCATCCTGACCCGGAGCATTGTAACGCGGCCCATTATTTGGGGGCCGAATGCTTCGACATTCGCGAGCATAGGGTCCGGTCTTGTTACAGTTAAAGCAAGTCACATAGCGTCTGTCCCTCTCATTGGGAGGGCCCCGCGGCTGTTGGGGATTTGGGGTTGGGGGATTCTCCACTGCTGAAACCCTTGCTTGCGGGCGAAGGGACTTGCTACGGTCCCAGGCTCGAATACAGGCTTCCATCATGTCCGCCCACGGGGTCTGCCTATGAACCGTTATTCCCAGTGCCTATCTTATCCCAGGCAAAAGACCGTTCAGAAATGTCAGTTTGAATTTCTCAGCGTCCCAGTGCCCCTTTTCATCTCGATATAATTGGGACTGATCGTATAAGTCATATAACCGAGTTCCAAAAGAAACGGGGTGCTCGTCCGGTCTCTGGCGAGCGTCTGACACCAGCTGGTTAAAGTCAATTGAACCCATGCCCAGGCAGGTGGACACCGCTTCCGACACGTACCACCATTCTTTGTTTGAATCATCGATATCATGGAGGAGCGCATCCTGAAGGTTCTCGAGATACACCCTAACAGAATTTTTTTTAAATCTGCCCTTTCCAATTCAGGATGGCTGCAGCGGAACCTACCCCAATTACGGGCCAGGGTGACTGGATTTGTCTCCCAGGTTATCGGCCCCATTGCGTCTACTAGCGCTTTACATTTGTCCGGGTTCAGGCTCCTGCTAGTGGTAGTGACTTTTTCTCTAGGGGGTAGGTCGTATGCCCCAGAAAGGGTAGAGACCTCAGAATTGATGTCAAACTCCTCCTCGTCATCAGCTAGGACGGTTGTGGTAGTGGTGGTGACGAGACTAACCTTTTTTGTCTGTACCGGGGTGTTCTATCCTGGATAAGGTGGAGGGGGTGTGGAAGGCAGGGGGCTATCCTGACACTTGGAATCTTTGAGGGATTGATTCTGTTTGGTCAGATCTTCCGGGTTAACATCGGGTCTCCCAGTTTAGAGCGTGTGATGGCTGCCACAACAGCCGATTTGCTTTTCAGGTTCCCCTGCAATTCCAGTATTTTTAATTCACAGTGGGTGTGGTCAACGCCTACCGGAGGGGGTTTTTCATGTAATTTCCTAAGGGCTCCCCTTGCGTCCTCCAGTTGTGAGGACAGAAGTTCAACCTTAGTTTTTAAGGACTGGTTTTGTTTATAGACCTGCTGATGATGTCGCGAAGCCAGTCGGGCTTCGTCTGCTGCTGACTCCTTATGGCGGAGGAGAGAACAGACAGTAGCATATCGATCCTGCCAGTCCTGCAACTCTTTGTTAAGTAAAGTATTTTGTTCTTTTAAGCGCTCGAGTTCTTCCAAGCGGACGGCACACAAGTGTGCCGTATAGGCCAGTCTATGACTGGCTTCTTTAAGCTTAAGTTTCTTCTCATTCACCTGGGATACTATCTCGTCCAAGGGCTTGGAGTAACTACATCCGTCCTCTTGGACAACTCCGATAACCTCTTTGGACCCCTGGACCCCTAATTTCTCTGAGAGACTGTTCATGACTTTATCTCTACAATGAGTACCCGCCAATCTGTTTTAGGTTTCAGTAACGAAACACCTCCCCTTACGAGGCTTTCCTACCCAGTCGCCCGCCTGGTATCGTTTAATGACATTATAAACCGAGTCCGCTTCTAACTCGTTTCTCCACAACAACCCTTTTGCAGACCTGCCGCGGTCACCATTTTGTTGAGATTATGCCAATCAGGATCAACATGCAAACCAATATGGTGGGTATATTATGTTTAATCACAGTTTAAGATGGAATATAACATGCTAGTTATACAGCAAAAACATACGACTGTGACAAGCAGCTGGCACCGGTCACGATCGGACAGACGGCTGGCGTGCGTGCACAGTTCTCTGGCTTGCGGCCTCTCTTCCTCTCGTCTAGAATCTCCCGAGTTGGTGAGCATGGGATCACTCTCGAAAGAGCGTTTGACCAGCCGAACTTCTGCTTGGCTCGTCCCTCCACCGTCTGTGTGGGCAAGCCCTCAGGGTGTTACTTTTATTCTCTTTTTAGGGGTGGGCCTGAGGCCAAATTATTGACAAGACCATTTAACCTATAGAGGTTCCCCTAAAACCTCAGAAGCCAATGGGGCGTCAAGTTCTTCGTCTCAATTCTTGGATGAAAGCCCTCCCCTAAAGGGGTCTCATGATCTCAGCCAATTTGTCTTACTGTTTAATCTTTCTAAAGGTTCTTCCTTTGGAATTCGTGCCTTATCTCTCTGGTCCCTATCCTACATGATACAATTGGTACTAGGCCTGGCCTTGTACCCTTTCAATCATGAGGCCCAAGCCAGAGCTGTCCCACTTCAGCCAGTCATTATCTCACTTTCATATAACAAACTGCTCCATCCTGAGATGGATGCCTTAGCCTCCCCAAATTCCTTCCATCTTAAGTCTATTATACTAATTAACTTTCAATTATCTTCACAAGCAGTTTTGTTAAGCTAACTCCAATTCCTACCTTAGCATTATTCCATGGTTATTAGTAATATTAGGAGAAATGTCGGCATTGAGCCTTAGTTGGTACAAATAGGGATCTGTGAACAAAGTTGAAATCCTAACTGGAGAACAGCAGATAGCTAGCTTGAAACCAAGATTATTTGTGACCGTCACAGTACAGAATGCTATAACATCCGCAGTGAACCAAAACACAAGCAGATTCTAAGCATCTATCTAGTTATTCTAATACTAGTCTGAAGAGACTTTTTGTCTCCAGTTCTAATACCAGCACGTAAACACATAAGAACATAAGAACATAAGAAATAGGAGCAGGAGTAGGCCAATCGGCCCCTCGAGCCTGCTCCGCCATTCAATAAGATCATGGCTGATCTGATCCTAACCGCCAATCTACTATCTACTATCACAGAACCATCTCCTGCATCTAACAGAATTGCACACACGAAATAGGAGCAGAATCAGGCTACACGGTCCATGGGCCCGCTCCACTACCCACAGGGCCATGACCGATCCGAACCTAGACTCATGTCCAAATTCCTGCCCGCTCCCCGTAACCCTTAATGCCCTTTACTTCTAGGAAACTGTCTATTTCTGTTTTAAATTTGTTTAATGATGTAGCTTCTACAGCTTTTTGTGGCAGCATATTCCATGGACCTACCACCCTCTGAGTGAAGTAGTTCCTCCTCATCTCAGTTTTGAAAGAGCAGCTCCTTATTCTAAGACTATGTCCCCTAGTTCTAGTCTCACCCGTCATCGGGAACATCCTCCCCGCATCCACCCGATCCAACCCCTTCACAATCTTATATGTTTCAATAAGATCGCCCCTCATTCTTCTGAACTCCAATGAGTAGAGTCCCAATCTACACAACCTCTCCTCATATGACCACCCCCTCATCCCCGGGATTAACCGAGTGAACCTTTTTTGCACTGCCTCGAGAGCAAGGATGTCAATCCTTAAGTAAGGACACCAAAACTGTATGCAGTATTCCAGGTGCGGTCTCACCAATACCTTGTACAACTGAAGCAATACTTCCCTATTTTTATATTCTATCCCCCTAGCAATGAAAGCCAACATTCCATTTGCCTTCTTAATCACTTGCTGCACCTGCATACTAACCTTTTGAGTTTCGTGCACCAGGACCCCCAGATCCCTATGCACTTCAGTACTCTCCAGTTTCTTGCCATTAAGATAATAAATTGCCCTAGGATTTTTCCTGCCAAAGTGCATCACCTCACACTTTCCAGTGTTGTATTCCATCTGCCAAATCTCTGCCCACTTACTTAGCCTGTCTATGTCCCCTTGCAGGTTTTTTATGTCCTCCTCACTCACTACTTTCCCTCCCATCTTAGTATCATCTGCAAATTTTGATATGTTACACTTGGTCCCTTCCTCCAAATCATTAATATAGATTGTAAAGAGTTGGGGACCCAGCACTGACCCCTGTGGAACACCACTAGTTACTGATTGCCAGTCTGAGAATGAACCAATTATCCCAACTCTTTGCTTTCTGTTAGATAGCCAATCCTCTATCCATGCATTATTCGCGTCACAGTTTTGTTCGCATAACCATATACATTTTGGACACTCTTGATTTCTAACACGCATCTGTGAAGGAACAGAAGTCAGGTCCTGCGTAAGGGTCTTAAGACTTGAAACATCAACTGACTTCTATTTCTGCATTGATGTTGCCTCCTGGCTAACTGTTGGTGTTTTCAATTCTGCAATCTCCGCCATCTCACTCAGCCATGAAACCGAGCTTTTCTACTGGGTTGGAAACCCCAGTCTGAACTATCCAAGACCTCGCACGCAGAAAATCTCTTTGTTTGTCTAATTTTCTATCCGTTGATAATCTGCCCACTGCCTGTGATGCCCGGCCCAAAGCACAGGTTTTTGGAAAGTATCACCTCCCTCCCCACTCTAGATCATGAAAATAAACCGTGTACTGCTGTACATTCTGGGCAGCACTCTCGCTTTTTTTTGGTTCAGAAGGTCATGGCTTCAAGTCCCACTCCAGAGGCTTGAACATAAAATCTCGGCTGACACTCCAGTGCAGTACTGAGGGAGTGCTGCACTGTCAGAGGCGCCGTCTTTTGGATGAAACCATGGTCCCGTCCGCCCCCTCAGGTGGATGTAAAAGATCCCATGGCACTATTTCGAAGAAGAGCAGGGGAGTTCTCCCCGGTGTCCTGGCCAATATTTATCCCTCAGCCAACATCATTAAACAAAACAGATAATCTGGTCATTATCACATTGCTATTTGTGGGAGCTTGCTGTGCGCAAATTGGCTGCTGCGTTTCCTACATTACAACAGTGACTACACTTCAAAATGCTGTTATTGGCTGTAAAGTGCTTTGGGATGTCCTGAGGTCATGAAAGGTGCTATAAATGCAAGTCTTTTTTTTATTTTACATGTCATATGCCTGCCTACACCTGTTGGAGAGCTCACATAATTAAAAAATGTATAGATTGGTAGGTAATGGCTCTAAAAGCAGAATTGAATTATAACATTTCAGGAATGGAAGAAATGTATTGTAAATTGCATCTAGAATAGGGAATTGGTAGGCTAGGCAACAGAGCCATTCAGAGGTTGGCCATAAACTGGAAATAAAACCCTGGCAGTTAATACCTATCTGAATGCCAATAGAAATTGCTGAAGTGCATGTTTCTTTTTCCGATCCTGAAATATGTTAAAGGTGCATTCGGTTTACACACACTGGATATTGTACTAGATGTACTGGAACTTGGAAAATGGGAATACCCCAAATTAGAGAGATGTTAAATGTGTCAAAAGTAGTCAGCAGCATAAATTAGTTTTAAAAGCAATTCACATACAGATGAAAACTAACCATATTCCCAGTTTGACTTACAACAGCCACATTTTTATCTCACATTCTAAATAAAGTAGCTGGAACTGAGAATAATCCTGTGCTGTAATCACCTAGTACATGTGTTTCACTATTTTTAGCATTGTACAGAGATATTCCAGCCAGTGAAGAATGATGGGCGAATGGTTTGAGGACATATTAGGAGAGGATAGCCAGTTGGCATTAGCTGCCCACATATGCTTCATCAGTTTCCATTTTGTATAGTTTTATGGATAAATTTTGCATGCAGACCAAGTAGAAATTGATCCAAATGCAGAAATGCAGATGTGGTTGCTGTTGAAGGGTGCAGAATCTGAAACAACAGATTGTTCTTCTTAAGGGATAAGTTAACGCCTTTGAGTTTTCATGAATAAGGAAAGCAACAAGAAATTGAACTGCTTTTCTTCTCGAACTAAAGGAAGTATGACAATAAGGGTTTTTTGATTCAAAGCTTTATCGAGGATTGTAGATGTCCACTCTTCTATCAAAGGGTGGTGGGGTGTAAACTTGAAATACATTGCTAGCGATTTATTAACACCTCACGTAAGTTGCAGTACTAAGAGAGTTCTGCATTGCCGGACGTGCTGACTTTCATATGAAATATCTTCTGGCCAACATTCATCCCACCACCACCAAAACAGATTAATTGGCCATGATATTTATGGGGAGACGAGGAGCGTGTGGGATAGGCTGAAAACGGCCGAAGAACCCGGCAAGGCTGGGGACATGGAGGTCCTGCCGGACCTAACAGCAGGACCTCATTATCATTTTTTGGTTCTATTTCCCGCCCGACATCCAACCAAATTGACAGCTGGATCAAATTTTAAGTCACATTCATTCTTTACACGTATATTAGCTGTTCCTTCACATTCTCCTCTGGCACACCTGTAGTCTTTCCTCTCCTCTATAAACGCAGAGGTGAAATACTTGTTAAGCATCCCTGCCATTCTTTCATTCTCTACAATAGGATTGCTTTCTTTGAGGTGATGTGGGACAAGGGCGGTTAGAGAGGAGGAAAGGAGTGTGAGTGCAATGGCAGTTTCAAGGAGGTTCTTGCCAGTGAAGCATTTCAGGGATCGCATTGGTGGGTTGGGTTTTAGTATTTCTTGGGCTTGCAGTAGCAGTGTCAGCAGCGATGCTTGTAAGCTATATTTGAAACTTGCGGTTCTTTGTTGGCATATGGTTTATTTTTCTGCTTCTTGAACTTTGGCCATCTCTGCCTTAAAAACAGATTTCATGATGGCATAATTGCATCTTATCATTTTTATGCATCAAAACATTATAATATATTATAATAGAGCGAAGTAAGGGATTCTGACAGTGCATAATGGTCTGGAGAAAGGTACTACAGAACACGCTTTAAAATCCCTTGCCCCAATGGTGGGATTTATGGTCCATTTTAAGCCGTTATTGGCAGCATGAGATGTTGCTGTCCATAGATGACACCTAGACTTTCCAATTCCAATTTTCAGTCTCGGTGCTTGATATCGTCTCCTCAAGTGGAATTTTCAATAAAGTCAAATGGATTTTATGATGACACTGACATTTTGGGCTGGATTTTGTCTTGGGGTCGGGTTGGGGTCGTGTAATCCGCATTTCGTGTTTCCCCCCCGACTCCAGATTAATGTGGATGAATGATGCAATTTTCACTTAATTGGGCAATTGAGTTCCAGCATGTGGGAACCCATGAACTAATTAGTGGTTTCAGTCTGAAAGTCGCCTCTGATGATGTCATCATTGCTGACTGCCTAGTCTCAGAGACTGTTGGTGAGAGAGGACCTGCCTGGCTTGCTTTTGATGTGAGTGGACCTGGATGCAAAATATGGGGGGGGAGAGAGAATTTTTTTTGCATCCAAGTCCTCTCACAGCAAAGGCCAGGCAGTCTCTGAACACATTCAATGCAGCAGCGGCGACTTTCAGACCTAATACTACTACTACCTTCATCACATCTCCGTTGTAATAGTGGACCTGCAGCTCATAGTCAGCTGTCCACTTGTGCTCCCGCCAGGTTTCACTGGAGTGTTTCACACCAGGCGTACTTCACGTCAGAAAAGGGTTAAACTAGCTAAAACATTTCAAAATGGCATTACAGAGCCAATTTAGAGCTTGTTAAGGGCTTTAATGGCCTCTCCCGCCTCTTGGAGGTGGGACAGAGTCGGGAACCCTGCGACTGATTTTGTCAAAATTGCATGGAGTCGGGATGGGGTCGGAAACCCCGACCCTGCAAATTTAACCCCCCACACGCCTCCAAACCCGATTCCATGGGTCATTCAAAATCCAGCCCTTTTTCTCCCTCTCTGGAAGCTTGGGGGGAATTTTAACCCCCAAAAATGGGTCGGTTGTGGTCGTGTTGGAGGTTAAAGAGTTAAAAATCTGAATCCTGACCCCAACCTGCCCACTTCCGGTTTTAACGGAGGCGGGACGGGGGGTTGGGGGAGGGAGGCAAGCAACCCGCTCGCAGGAGGCGGGTTGGCACTTTAAATATTATAATGTTGCTGCACGCCTCATGGTGATCCATCATTTTAAATTTAACTGTGGGCAGGCAGGTTTCCCAGGCTTCGGGGAACCCGCCAGCTAAAGGGAGGCGAGGACTGCTGGATCCTGGAGGTAAGTGTCTTTCCACTAGCCTACTGCATCCAGTGTTCCTGCCTCGCCAGCCCCTGGAATCGGACCCCCCTGACCCCCCCCCCCCCCACTTCCAATTTCCCCCCGACCTCCCCCCACGAGGCCTCCGATCTCCGACTCCAGCTCCGGCCTTTGATCCTCGACCCCCCCCCCCCCAGCCCCCAATTTCCACTCTGGCCTTCCGCCATCCGCCCCCCCACCCCACTCTCCTCTAGCCCTCGATGACCATCCAGCCTCTCCGAGTTCCCTCCCTCCCTCCTCTCTGCAGCCTGGTGCTGCAGCCCTACCCACCCGACAGCCAGCCAACCTCTCCATCTGGCTGGCTCCGGGCGGGAAACAGTGATTTTTAAATGCTAATCAGGCCATGACTTTAAATTCAGCAGCGCCTGCGGGAAACCCATTCTCCCGGGTTTTACGACTGCTTTCCAGCAGCCCCTCTCCCCACCCCCCCCACCCCCCCCCCTCCCCCAACCCCCAGCTCCTTACCTGCCTCCAAATTAAAATTCCAGCCTTTGTGTTAAGGCATTCTTGGGGGAAATATTATTTACTCTGTTTTCAATTTCTGTTGTGAAATGTAATGCAAACAGAACATAGCTCAGAGATGACTTTAGAGGCTGTGAAATGATCTGTAATTGTGATAGACTATGGAGTGATCCTGTGATGGTGTTAAAATGTTACATTGTCATTTGGGGTTAGGCTTTTGAAATGCAGGGGCTTTAATAAAGTAATCTGAATTGAAGTTGTAGCTGAGTTGTAAGATTTTCTGATTGGTGGGTAGCTGCGTTAATATGTTTATAAATAGACAAATTGTCATGTTTGTCTTGAGTTACTTCAGTTGCTTTGAGGAATTAGCTTGGTTGCAATGCGATTCTAAATGACATCAGCAGTCTCCCAATGGATTGATGTAATGTAGTTCCAGCAGTGGGTTACTGGAGGGATAAGTAATTGAGCATAAAGCATTGCTCTAAATGGAGTAAATGTTCTGTAAACTAGGCTATTTACCACTTTGCATGGACCATAATACAATTTTGAGCAGTATCTATGTTCGAATAACATCAATAGAAATAGTTTTTAAACCAGTGCTCATAATTCTTCTGGGATCAGTGGGACTTAACTTCCTTTTCTCATTTTCCAGAGGCTGGCTTGTGCAGTTATTAGTTCCGCTAGGTCACCAGGATTGTTATGGTTGTAACTGTCTTCTGAAAAACTGTACCAGTTTAAAACTTTTTCAACATAATGCTGCCAATTTCCTATTCTAATTAGATGTTTAGATAATTGATAACTATATTTTTATTATATATATCTATTCCATTTATATTCATTCTTAAATTTCTGGATAGTGCAAATGAGCCAAACGGTTGCCAGATCAAAGGGATATAGACAGACTAACTGAGTGAGCAAAACTAGGGCAGATGGGGTTCAACGTGGGGAAGTGTGAGGTTATCCACTTCCGATCTGAGAAACAAAAATCAGAATATTTTCTTAATAGTGAGAGACGAGGAACCGTGGCGGAGCAAAGGGATTTAGATGTCCAAGTACACAAATCACTAACAGCTAGTGCGCAGAAAAGTATCTCAAGGGGGTTTGAAATTCAAAAGTCAAGAAATGACGCTTCAGCTGTACAGAGCCTTGATCAGACCTCATTTGGAGTGCTGCGTTGAGTTTTGGGCACTGAACCTCAGGAAAGATATATTGGCCATGGAAAGGGGAACAGTGCCGATTCACCAGAATGATGCCAGGTTTTAAAGAGTTAATTTATTAGGGCAGGTTGCATAAATATGGCTTGTATTCCATTCAGCTTAGAAGTTTGAGGAGTGATCTAATAAAGGTGTTTAAAATGATAAAGGATTAGATAGGGTAGATACTGAGAAACTATTTCCCCTTGTGGAGGAATCCAGAACAAGGGGGTTTCATCTTCAAATTAGAGCTAGGCCATTTAGGAGTGAAATCAGGAAACACTTTTTCACACGAAGGGTAGTGGAAATCCCCCAAATGGCTGTGGATGCTGGGTCAATTGAAATTTTCAAGACAGAGTTTGATAGATTTTTGTTAGGTAAGGACATCAAGGGATATGGAGCAAAGGCAGGTAAATGGAGTTGAGGTACAGATCAGCCATGATCTAATTGAATGGCAGAACAGGCTTAAGGATTGGAATGGCCTACTCCTGTTCCTATGTTCCTATTCCTCTATTGTTCCTCATGGGTTTCAATAACAGGATGTATGCTATCTAAAAGTAGAAGAGTAACTGTACAGCATTGCTTACGTGCCAAAGTAAGAACCAACCTGTTTTAAACTTGAGAATTTAGGCCATAGAATCGATTGTTGTTTTTGATGAGCCTGCTATATTAATGGGTCACTCACTGGAGTCCACTTACTGAGGAGTGTGATAACATCAAATAGTATAAATTGTTATCAAAAATACTCTTGAAGTAAACTCCAAGCTATCAGATAATGCATATTAAATACATAAACCCTTCAATGTCTGATTCCTGACACTTTCATCTGTACAGTAAATTAAAAACATTTTTCAAACTGGGGACTTTTACTAACTGTATTGCTTTAATCATTATATTAAAAAACCTCAACAAAATCCTCTATTTCAAAAAAGAAACCTTTCAGATTGATGTTTTTAATTTACAATATAATGGAACAGATGACAGGAGCTAATCTCCTGACATCTGATGATTGAGAGAAGATTTATTTGAAAACACTTAATTACTGTCATCAGACATACAGAAAAGCAGCTCCAATTTAAAATATTTTTGTTCTTCAGATGTCCTGATAAAAATTCATTGTTGAAAACTAGTTTATAAAGTAGCATTCTGAGTATTCAATGTGCATTGTTTACATCCAACCATTTCCATTTGATGTTGCAAAAACATTTCAGAATTAGGTTAGTTTTGAAATATTAAAAAAAAACACAATTGAAAAGTATTGACAGAAGATATTAATCCCAATTTCTGGGAAGTTTTTAAAATTTCAGTCCAAAGTGATTTTATTTTAGAGTATTTGAAAGTGTTGAATGACCTTTGATGCTGACATTTTATGTAATCTCACTTGGAAAGCTATTGTAGTGTTGACAACTGTTGTTCAAAAAAGGTTATTGAAAATAACTTGTGGACTTCGGAGACCTTTCAAGAAACTGTCATAGGATTTGACAGCTGGAAATAACATAGGATATTTCAACCAATATTGTCCACTGAAAAGAAGTATATTTATTAAGAGAAATTATTTTCTGTACAAGAGTTCTAAATCCTCAGAAGTTTGTAAAGGGTGGAATACTCTCTCCAGTCCCCACCACTTAAAATGTCCATGTTTAAAAGGGGCAGTCACTAATATCGGCCAAAAAGCAAAAACTATTTGCATTATCAATTTCAAAGTTGCCGGTTGTAGCATCTTTTAACAGAAACAGCTGTGTTTAGGTGCACTGAAGCAAGAACAATCAACGTAATTTGTTCAGAAAATGTACATATGAACATACGAAAATGAAGGGCAGAAAAAGACCAGCTGATCCATCAAGCCTGCCCCACACTCATGATGGCTGGAGCATCATGACCAGACACTTCCTATCCCCCCCTCCCCGCCCCCCACACCTCCCACCCACTCGCAGCCATTTCCTGGGAGAAGCAAAAATAACAGAGGAAAACCCAGGGCAAATAAGGGAAAAATCTTGGAACATTCCTCTCCGACTCCCTCACACGATCGAAACTAGTCCAGGAGATCACATGGACCGTGTGTTCATTATCTGTAAATCCACTTATCTTCTATATGATGCAATCTCTGCCCCAGTCAAGAACCTATGCCTTTGTGCATTAAACAGATAATTGGGATTCTTTATAGCTTTCATCGTTCTAATTTTCTTACATTTAATAGCTACCTAGGATCTCAACGTGCCCTAGCCATTCCAGTATCTTAAACATTTCAAAATTGCATGGCAATTTTCTAACTACAGCACTGTATCATCTGTCATATCCACAAGGAAGCAAGATTAAAGTTTAGACAAGGGAGGCACTTTCCATGCAGGAAAGGGCCTTCTACCCTAAAGCAGAAATATATGACACATTGAACAGTGGAATGCAACAGTGAAGCTATTCTGTTTGGAAAAAGTTACAGAACTTTCCTGGGGAAAGTATGATAGACAAGATAAATGTCAACATGTTTAGCATAGTCAGTAGCTGAAACTTCTAGTTACTATGAATTCACACGGCTGGAATTCTGTACTGCTGAGAACAAAACTCCAGCAATTTTTACAGATTATAGTCTTATTCGCCAGTCCTATGATGTTTTTAAAGAAAAAAATGAGTAGTTCATCCAAATATGAATTGAGTCATACAGCCCAAGAAGGTCTTGGGCTCAATTTCTGGTCTGTACTAAGATCTCCACCAGAGTGGCAGTAGGAGCACTATATTTATGCTCAGCTTCCCTGAAAGAGGGAAATGGCCAGAGTACCCACTCTGACCACGATCCAGCAACCACTGCAATCGAACAGCTCATTGACGGTCACTGTCAAGGCTCACACATGGATACTGGGAACATGAGAGATACTATAGGGTGTCTGCCGCTCGAGGCCCTGTATGCAGCAAGGAGTCAATGCCTTGAGATTAGGAGATTAGAAAAGGGGAGACAGCTGGTGAGAAAAATGAAAAAAAAATTAGGAGCAGCCAACAAAGATTGCTGGCTATCTTTTGGTTAACACAATGTACCCCACACATATGTATATAACACACACATATGTTCATGCCTAGCAAATTCTACAAAATGCTAAGAAATCAGATGGTAGGACCTAGGAATTCCCCATAAATATTGTGAAAAATGTACCATTGTAGCGTTTGAATTCATAATATGTAATGCACATTACTAAACTGAATGATTTGCTTTAGGGCTGGAAGCGTGCTATATGGCATTGACAGTATGCCAGATCTGCGACGACAGAAGACGATGCCTATCGTCCGGGATTTGGTGAGTTATATTTTATTATAGTTTGGATTTATTTGAAAATTATCTTTTATTCTGGAGCAATCATAACACTGAGATGAAAAAGCGTGCCTGCTCTTAGCTGACAAGTTAAATTCAAGACAAGTAATTTACAAGCCTAAGGGGAAATGCAGTCTTCGATTTCTTTGTTTTTCTACTTAACCCACTTTTCAGATTTAATGAGGCAGAAATTCCGATCCCTACGGGTGTGTACTCACCCGTAGGGCCAACGGAAATGCTGGTTTTAGGCATGTACTGCGCATGCGCTGGAAACCGGCATTTCCGATCTGTCAAGAAAGCTCTTGACAGATCCTCCGCCTGCCCGGGAGCAGGGCCTCTGCGGGCGGATAGTTCCGTTTTTTGGAGACCCTCCGCCCGCAAAAAACACTTACAATTCTTGCGCCTGGTAAAAGCAGGCGTAAGGTCTGCTTTTACCAGGATAAGAGTTGGAAAAAAAAATTCCCACTGATTTATCATTTAAAAATGCTTCAAAGAAAGGTAAGTTTATTTTTGGCCCTGTTAAAAACTTTAATTATTTTTTTCAAAAAATAAAATTTTTGTTTAAAATACTTAATTTATTGCAATTTAAAGTCATTTTAAAAATGTGATTTTTTTTTTTAAATTTATTTGAAGTTTTACTATGTTTTGGGGGTGACCTCTCTTCATATATTTGACAGATCTTCCTGTCAAATGTATGAAGGGAGATTCCCTTCTCTGATTGGCTCCCCGTGGCCCACGTGATCCCAGGGACGCTGCGAACCGCCTGCGCCTCTGGGATACGTGGGCCCTGCGCACCGGCAGTTTGGAGAGGCCCAGCAGCGGAACTCTGCGCCTCCCGGGAGCCCTCTGAGTCCAGGCGCAGATTTTTCCAGATCGCAGCCGTCCGCCCGCGGGAGGCCTGCGATCGGAATTTCTGGGCCATTGTATCTCCCTGCATCACACCACATTTGCTGAAGTGTGATCTGTTTCCAGGCTTTGGCCAGTGTCTTTCAGTAACCAGCTACTGGGGGGGTGTGTGAGGGTGGTACTGGTTGACTTGCCCTTCAGTTTGTGTCTCCACCCAGGCCAAGTAGAAATTAGGAACTCATTGTGAATAATGCATTGGTATATATCACTTAGTGTCATTGACATAGCAATTCATTGTAGATGCTAACTTTATTGCACGTTCTCTGTGCAGAATTTATGTCTGCTTTAAAAATTCACTGAAGTGTGCTTTGATACTTTAATTGCAACTAGAGGTAGTGAAACTAACAACTAAATATATTTTCCTTCACTTGCTTCTGGATTGACCAGGCTATGGTAAGTGCTTTCCAACTATAAATCACATACAGTCTGCTACCCTGAAAGCGCTGGTCACAGTATTTGTAACAATGACTTTTCTTTAAAAAAAAATTCAGCAGGACAAGGAAAATGCTGTGAGTTTCAAATTATAGATGGCAGTACATCTGACATTTGTCTCTAAGTCGCACTAATTACTGAAACCCAGCAGCTTATCTTTGCAAATTAAAATAAAATAAAATGGGTGCATGTCTGCTTGATTAGGAGACATTTGGGGGGCTATGGGAAAAGAGCAGGGGTGTGCGGGACTGATGGGAGAGCTCTTTCATTAAACTGAACTGCTTTCCTTCACAATTCACAATTTGAAACATTGGTCTCTCGATTAGCTGAAAACGGGATCAAATGGCTGATGTTCACTCAGTCGAGGCATATGACCCAGTAGTTGGAGTTGCTGATGCCATTGAAGCAGTAAGGTTAATTCAATTATTTATTTTAATGTGATGGGCTGGGTACTTAACTTATTCCACTGGTGACTAAGTGCAGCAAGCACTATCATGGTGCTATTTCAATGGTTAAATTTTCACAAAAAAATTAGATTGTGAGCTGCAGTTCCAAATCATTTTTATTTATTTCTTGGGATCGCATCTGATTTTAAAAGAAATCAGCAGTATTTTGTTCCGCTGAACAGAGATATAAATTGATAGCCATCACATGCCAAATATTCTGGAGTAGTTACTCTTTTTTTTAAACACAGCTGCACCCTTTATTTCAAGGTGATATTTTTGGCTGTGTTCCCGAGCCATTCATTACATATTCCACAATATTTTTGTGTAAGAATCCAGTATCTTCATTTTAACTATGTTTTCCAAGCTTACTTTCAGACAAATTATGGTATGCAATTACACACCATAGAATTACAGTAATTCTGTTCAAAGTTGTACCTGTGCAATATGATAGGTTTTGACGAATAATGACATATTCAAAACAAACTGATTATATGTTTTACACACAAACATTTTCCTCTTTTGGCATAGTTTACACTAATGGTGGGTTTTACAGTCAAATGAAAGCATGCTGTTTACACCCAATTTTCCCAGGTCAGCGCATTAGCATAACGTAAGGTGCAGACTTGGACAGAGTTTAGGGAGCACACTCGGGGCTGAATTTTGCCGGCGCTCAGAGTGCGGGTTAGGAGGCGGATCCACTGTCGAAATCACAAAGATTGACAGCGGGTCAGTATCCCGCTCTGAACCCGCCTCCTTGTGAGTTTCCTAAGTATTGGATCTGTCATCCCTGAACAGACCTGACACCAAGCGGCGTGTCAGCCAATTTAGATAGTTAAAAGCTTATTAAAAGGTAGTCAAGAACCATTTTCCCATGTACTTAGCATTTTCCCAGGCTTTCAATGAGGTTCCTGGAGAGCTGCTATCCCATCAGGTAAGTATGCCGGGTTCTCGATGACTCTGGATTGCTGTGAATAGGTGAAAGCTGCAAAAGTCGTCTAAAACCTACCATTTCACAGCTGTTCACTTCCCAATCTTAGAAGCTGGAGCATTAATGATTTGGAACCCACTTTTGAGCTTTATGCACTTTTGAAGTGTTTGGAGTAATCTCTCTATCCACTGTCACCTCCTTGGAACAACCTATCTCAACATTGACATCGCTTCTGTCATCTCAACCTCACCTGCCATCTATTCCATCAGCGTCGGTGCCCTTGAAAAATCTCACCTTGGTCCTCAGAATCCCAACACAATCAGCCCCAACACCAGCATCACCAGGCACGCCAGCAACACGAACATCCACACCAACCTTCTCCGCAATCAACTGATGCTGCACCGAACACAGGGCATCATCACCCTGTGCACATTGCTGCCCGGGACACCAGCGATGACCTCACCATATCCAGATTTGCTTCACTTAACACTGTACATCCTGGCTGCCACATGAAGCACCAGGTTGGCGCCACCCCACACCAGCACCATAAAGCATCCCTACAATGTGCAAGCCATTCCTTTCACACTCATCACCACTGGTGGGGGGGGGAGGGGGAACGTTATGTCTCACCATTCACTGGAACTCACTAAGACACTTTCAAAGGTGCACACAAATCTGTCCAAGAAGGCAAAGTGGAGACAATAAGGATTTCAATGCTTGACAACACATTAACAGAAAGTTTACTCGACCATTGGCTAACCCTCTCAAGTGCCTTCCCTTGTGTGTTGTTAGTTGTTATGATTGGACTAGGATGAGGGCGAGTGCGAGAGGTGGCTAGTGAGATGGGGAAGTGATAATGTAGATAGAGAGGGATGGGTGGAGGTGCAAGGCAAGTTGGTGTGAGTAAGGATGTGCAGGAGTAGGGTAGAGAAGGCAGAGTGATGGGGATGTGATGAGCGGCACAGCAGGATGAGGTTGAGTGTGGTTTTGCAGTAACGTTTTGTGATCTACTGAGATCATTGAAAGGTTTGCGCCACTGCAGCCTGGTCCTCCTAATGACATCCCTGCTTGTGCCCTTCTGTGCAATGTGCAACCAGGCTGTGTTGGTCTCCTGGGGAGGTGTCTTCCACCCATTGGAAGGGAAGAGAACCTCCCTGCGTGCTGTGACTCCCTCCAAAACATATGGAGGGAGTCATGGGAGAGCCAAGGTGCAGCCGTGCACCTTTGTGCAGTGATTGTCAGTGTTTGCAGCACCTCAATGCTGCAGAACACTGACAGCACAACTGTCAAAATATATTTGGACATGGCCCCTTTAAGGAAACCGGCTGATGATGCATCATCAAATGACATCATCAGACCCGCTTCCTATTAATTGGCTGGGAACCTCGCTGGGTGGGCTTAACAAGCCCAATCATCGGAATATCTTGTTGGAGGCCGGGATTGAGACAGATGCCACTGCTGTCGCCCAACCCGGACCCACTGAGGTTGGAAAAATCCAGCCCAGTGGTGAGAGAGGAAAATTGTCTTTTCTAAATCTCACTGAGTGTTGAATAAGATTGTTACTAAATGGCCCTTTTTACTCCCACCACAAAAAATCAGACCTTAAATTGCTGAATAAATGTTAATGGCTTTGTGTGTCTGGCGTCCAGGAACTTATATTTGCCAATAAACTTTCCAAGCATCTGAAAGTCTGAATCCTATTTAATGCAATGTATTCAACTAAGCACAGAAAGTGTGGACTGTTGATTTTCTAGAAGGATATGCATGCATCATCCCTTATTTTGTATGTGCTTACTTTTGATACTCAAGTCCTTGAAAGACAAGGCTTTAGGACTGTTTGTTTAATAATCTAATATTCTGTAGATCATTAAAACAACCAAATATATGAAGCATGGTACCTTGGCTTAATAAAGAACAGATTAAATATGCATTTTATACATTGTTTTGTGCTGACAGTGATATCAGCATTCTTGTCCAGAACAACAGTTGAAGGTCGCCCTCCTAACCTAATGCCTTACTCAAGGAATGCTGTAATGTGCTGCACCATCGGCTGATGGGATGTGGGCCTGTGCCTGCGATTCCCCGCACAGTGAGCTCTTGATTTCAAGCATCTCACTGCTGACAGTTGCCAAATGAAAGCCAAATGCTTCCTCACAGTTCTGTTTTAATAATGACCTTTATTTGCTGTATTGAAGTTGGAATATTTCTATAACTTTCTTTTGCTTTCCTTTCCTGGAGAGCAAGGAGAGGGAACAGCTCTGAGCCCCAACTCAATCAACATCCCACAGACAGAGACCTGTGACTGGAGGCCCAGCAACACATGAAGTACAAAGTCTCCAGGCTCTCTGGTGAAGGGGAGGTGCTCCTTATTATGAGTATCACTGGTACAGAACAAAATCTGATTGATTAGATTGATCGGATCAGTTGATTCTGGGATCTTATATTAATTCTAAATTAATCATTGAGTACAGCCCCACCGAGCACAATCTCCAAAGATTTTTATTTTGGGAGTATAAAAACATTAATTCACATATTTCTTATTACAACAATTTCTAATATACATCCATTAGCTACCTGAAGTTTTTTTAAATTCTATTCTCATCACTTTCTATTTGCATTTTAACCCATTGCAATAGACTCTTGCTGCCCGAAAAGCAGGCATATCTTTTGCCATGGTCACCAGAACCTCAATAAACAATCAAGAATTGGTAAGTGTGTTTCTTTATTAGTATCTTGCCTGTGATGTTAACCTCGGTCAGTTGAATAGTTTTTTTATATGCACATGATGGTGAGAATTTGGGAGAGACTTTAGAAACTTGTTTGAGAGCACCACCTGCTGGTCAGACCATGCAACTACGTTGTTACAGGCAATTGTTTACATATAGGAGTTACAATCTAAATGTTTACATAGGCATTTTCAATGTTAAACGTTGACATAAAAGCATGACTGAAAATCATGACAATAGGAGTCAGGACAAGAAACTTGCACAAACATGAGATTTTATTATCGTATAGATATTTTTGTTGGTACAATTTCTACTCGTCTTCCTGCTCATTCAACTGGAGGCACAAGAGGTTGTATTGTAGAAGCCGTTCTATTCAAATAGCAAAACTCCAAGTATTACCACTCTAAAAAGCAAAAGCTAGGTGATCAGTTAAAAACCATACCAATAAACATATTCTAACTTAATTTCTCAGCTTATACAAACTTATCAGTATCTTCAAACTCACTACACAAGACATTTCAGAATCTCACCCAGCAATTTAAAGATCACAAAATAATTTCTAGGGAAAGAAAGTGTCAATAAGGTGAAAATATGCATTAAGAAAAACTGATATTGCAGAAAAGAATCAAAATAAAATCTAATTCAGATTTATTAAAAATGTTACCACAATTAAATTTATCCCTCTCATAGGTTAGTACACTAATTATTTAAGATAACTGGAGAGTATGCTGAGGGTTTGCACCCCTCGAAATAATGGTGATGTCACGAGGGGCCCTGAAATGTGTGTCTGAGCTGAAAATAAAATAATCTGATTGGATGGTGAGCTGTTCTGATTTATAAATTTAATTAAATGACATCAAACATTGTAATCCCATGAAGTTAAAAGGAGCATTAGATCGCAGAAGAGCATTTCTAATTAAATGAATTGTGATGTGAATCGGAGCCTTCACCCAATGTAAGAATTATTAAATTTTTGCTTCTAAAAATAACGAGCAAAGTCATATGTTTGGAATATGAGAGACATAATGTTAGTTATTCTCATTATCACTTTGCACAAAATTACACAATGGAATCCAAATTCAAAGCTGTAACTGTAAATGTGTCAGTTGGAATAATCTCCCTAAAGACTCTCTTGTATCTCCATTTCAAAAGTATTCAATCCACACCTCTGACTGTAAGATAGAAGAGAAGAATGAAATAGCTTTCAATATCGATACATCGCTCACAGATTTCACACATCAGACTTCAATCTTTGTTATAGATGTAAAACACTTTCTTTTTTTTTAAAAGCCAGTCATTTCATCCTACTTCTACACTGGAGAATTAAATTTACAAGCAATTTACTGACGCCTAATTCACCCAAAGAATTCCAAGCAGACACAATTACTTGGCTTCCCACAGAGAGTACCTGAGCAGTGACCTTGAGGAGACAGGCTAGATTAGAAACAAAAACTCACAACTGCGTTTCAGACCCAGGCTACCCAAGAGCAATCTAGATTGGAATAGGAAATCTGATCGTACATATAAAATTATAATCCACTAATTCAAACCTGAATACCACAAACATACTACATGTATATTTAGTATTTCTGAGAAATAATACGTATTGTATTTTTATTCATTCAAAACTGTGCATGTTGCTCTGGCAATTCATACAAACTTGTGAATACTGAAGAACTATATCGACAAATCCTACCCCATTTCTATTTGCTGTCCAAACAGACATTCTCCAACAAGGCTTTCAATGTTGCCACTCGTTTACTATGCCTAGATACTAAATGTATCTCCAACAGCATATTTAACCATGAGTCAAAAGGAAAAGATTTGGCTGAATCTGTTGACGGGAGTAATGTACAGAAGATTACTTATTACCAGAGTCAAGTAGAAGCTGTTAGTTTCAGTAATAACGGTTTTATTTGCATCCCAAATATACCCATATTTTGTTCAAGCTTTTAAAGCAGTGCTTCAGAGTAACATTCAGGTATTTCTTGATCCTACTTTCAACAGAAATCACATGTTTACAAGAAGACATTGCAGGCCTTAATCTACCCAATATCATCAACTACTCCACACAACTTTGATGTTTGGACAGCAACTACTCCTACTTACTGCTATGAATGTGAAGGGCTGCTGTGGGGTATAGCCAGGCAAGGCATGCGATGTACGGAGTGTGGTGTCAAATGCCATGAAAAGTGTCAAGACCTTCTAAACGCTGACTGTTTACAACGTGAGTATTTTTTCCTGACAAAATATTGTGAGTCTCTTGCATTCAGCGTGAGAGAGAGAGACCGAGCGCGAGAGAAAGAAATCTCAGTTTAACGGCCTGGATTTTTGCGGTCAGCGGCGAGCGAACAGCGCTCACCATTCAATATGCTTACAGCAGTCCACAGACTTTTCGTAGGCTTTTGAGCTGCAACTTACGGTCATTGGGAGTCCGCTACAGGGGGATCTGGGATCTGTGAACAAGGCAAGCAACAGCCTGTTTCTTCAACCAATCAGATTGAAGATTCCTCACTGAAACATGCAGGGGGAAATTTTTCAGGGGGTCAAGAGTGCACGTTCGGTGGTGGGTCATGTGGGAAAAAAATCATTTTTTGACCGGGTTGGGAACCCACTGTCAACCCGCCGCCACGCGACTTTCCCAGATGTCAGGTCTGTCAGGGCTGAACAGACCCAACATGCAGCGACGGGGGAGGCAATTCAGGTCATTATGACCTTGTTAACAGCCCATTAAAAAGTATTTTGAGATCAGCTTATCATTTTACGATGTCGCCCACGGGGTCCACGCTGCTCAGGGGTCACGTCAGGTAAAGAGGTCAGGAGTTGTATGACTAAGGGATCATCTCATTACTTGACAGTTGACAGCTATAAAAGCTCCCATCTCAGAGTTGTTCAGTTTCCAAGCTCAGAAGCTGTTGCTTACTGCATTTGGAAGACAGATTGAGCTTTATGCAGCTTGCAAGTGTTTGGAGCAAACTCTCTATCCAATGTCACCTCATTGGAACAACCTCTCTCAGCACTGACCGATCGCTTCTGTAATCTCAAGTTCACCTGCTATCTATTACATCAGCATTGGTGCCCTTGAAACTATCTCACCTTGGCCCTCAGAATCCCACCACAATTAGCCCCAACACCAGCAGTGCTAGGCACACCAGCAGCATCAACCTTCTCCGCAATCAACTGATGCTGCTCAGGACTGAGGGCACCAGCACCCGACCACATTGCTGCCCAGGAGGCCAGGGATGGCCTCACCATGGCCAGATTTACTTCACTTGACACTGTACACCCTGGCTGCCACATAATGTGCCAGGTTGGCACCACCCCACACCAACACCATAAAGCATCCCTACAATGCCCAAGCCATTCCTTTCACACTCATGACCATTGCGGGGGGTACTGTTATGTCTCTCCATTCACTGTAACTCACTAAGCCACTTTCAAAGGTGCACACAAATCTGTCCAAGAACACAAAGTGTTGAAAATAAAGGTTTCAATGTTTGACACCACTTTAACAGAAACTTTACATGAACATTGCATAAAGCACCCAAGTGTCTACCCTTGTGTGTTGTTAGTTGGTATGATTGCACTCGGATGAGGGTGAGTGTGAGGGGTGGCTAATGAGATGGGGAAGTGATAATGTAGATAGGAATGGGTGGAGGTGCAAGGTAAGTTGGTGTGAGTAAGCATATGGAGGGAGTCATGGGAGAGCCTGGGTGCAGGCGTGCACCTCTGTGCAGTGCTTGTCAGTGTTTGCAGCACCTCAATGCTGTAGAACACTGACAGCACAACTGTTAAAATCAATTTGCGCATGGTCCCTTTAAGGAAACCAGCTGATGACGCGTCATCAAATGACATCATCAGACTCGCTTCCTTCAATTGGCTGGCAAACGCGCTGGGCGGGCTTAACAAGCCCAATCAACGTAAAATCATTCTACACAGTGGGCTGGAGCCAACAGCGGGGTCGGGACCCGCCACCAACGTCGCCCGCCACGACCCGCCGAGGTAGGGGAAATCGCGGCTGCGGAGTCTAAACCAGGAAGTGTAAGTTAGAATATTTATTTCAATGTAAAATCACATACTGAAAGTGAAATAAATAGAGGAATAGAAAGATCAGATAAGAGAGAGAGATAAGAGACAGAAAGAAATTTTTTTTTGAAAAAAATTAAATTAAAAAAAAATCTCCAACAATAATTAAAATCTGAAGGAATGAGACTCCACACTTGTAAAGGTTAATTTTCAGTGCCAAAAAGGTTGCTTGGTCGTAATAATACCCTCACCGTTATTTTCACTGCAAAATCCGAGCTATTGTCTCATTCGAATGACAGGAACTCAACAATGCAGCACTCCGCAGTCATGCACTGAAATACCAGCCTAGATTATGCTCAATTTCTGCTCATCCCCTTCCGTTCATCCAGCTGACCCATCAATGCTCCCAAATCCTCCTCAAGTTTCCTAAATTCCCCTCAATGCAGCAAGTCCCCATCTCATCTTCCTCCCTCACTGCTCCCACAACCCAGACCTCCTCCAGTACATCTATCCTCAGTCCACCTATGTTCCAACTGTACCTACTGGTCCCACACCCCAGTCTCCTGTGCTCCAAAACCACTCCCTGAGTGACCTCGGATATCACCCCCCACCCCCTCACACCAAGTTTTCCCAGCTCCCCAATATCCTGAATCCTTTGAATTTCTAGACTCCTCTTGAGTGCTTCCACCCCTCTGATTACTTTCAGACAACAGTCCACCCCAAGTGCTCCCAAGCTGGACTGCCCATTGGTGAGTAATCCCATAGCACATCTCCCTCCCCCTCCCCAAGCCCAGCTACCTCTAAAGTCCTGTGAGACTCCAGACTGCAGTCCCACTAAGTGTTCAACACACCAGCACTCCTACACCCATTGCGCATGATTATTCTTATGCCCAATCACTTTCTCAAGTCCCTCCCTCAATCCAACTCACATTCCCAACCCACCTCCTTGATTCTTCCTGGTCACACCTGTTCCTCCTCCGCGTCTCTGTCAACTCCTCCCTCACTTGCAACCCTATTGTATTGAGTACATCAAAAGAGACCATGTGCAAGAGCCATTCGAGGCAAACCATTAATGGTTTAGAACGTAGATCAAAAAATGTTTATGGATTTTAACCAGTTTACAAAAAATTCGGATATTGTTTTTGAGCCTAATTATCCCATTTAACTGAGATACCTAGCAACTTCATTTTTAAAAAAAAGGGAAAACTAACCATAGATTAGCACCTTGACTGGGCCTAATTTTATCATTTACAAAGCTGTCAAAAAATTGATCATGTTGCTGGAAAGTGCTAAGAGCAAGCAGCCTAGTGATTACATCAGTTAAAATGGCCTTATGCTACATTCAAGCATATAAATTTTGTAGTGAGTTCGTTTTAGAGGTTTATAACTTAAAAAAAAGCTGTATTCACCAGAACACTTTTGATTATCTCTAGAAATGCAATTGGAACTGCATGATGGTCTGGCTGTTTGGAGTTCAATTTCAGAGAAAATAAAATTATTTAACGCAGATTGTACCAGCAGGGTCAGGCCATCAAAATCCTTTGGGTGGTTTTTACTTCACAAATCTAGCTCACTTAAAATTCTAAATGACTAACCGGTTTCACATTTCCAATTTCAGGAGCAGCTGAGAAAAGTTCAAAACATGGAGCAGAGGACAAAACACAAAACATCATCACTGCCATGAAGGAAAGAATGAAAATCAGAGAGAGAAACAAACCAGAGATTTTTGAGCTAATACAAGAGCAATTTCAAGTGTCTAAAGAAGACTATGCACAACATTTGAAAACGGCAAAGCAGAGTGTATTGGATGGAACTTCCAAATGGTCAGCAAAGATAAACATAACAGGTTAGATTATCCACAGCATATTTTGTCCTAGGCAATTACATTTACTACATAAGAATAACTCAGATCATTGAGAAAATCTCCCTTATAACAATTTTCCAGAATATACTTATGTTTTGGCAATTTTCCATCTTGACATATGTTAAATAAAACATGTACGTCTTACTGCATTAATAATTACATTGTCTGGGCTGGTCGTCATTTGTATATACTCAATGCCCGATGACCGCCAAAGCCCTTAAGATTATGGACAAGCTGGTGTAGTAGTAAGATAGCAAACTACTTTGCTTTGAACACCCTAGCCTGATGAGGTAAAAGTCTCCTTTTTATGTGTTGTTGTGAGGGCCTTCTATAAAATGGGTGAGAATGAGCCCAATTTGGCACAAATTGAAAGGACCGTTCTTAGAGAAGCCATAAGGATGACTAGTGTGAGAAGTGGAAAAGTCAAATTAGCACAGTAAGAGGTGCTCTTCTGAAGTCGGGTTTAAGGCACGTTATTGGGACAACTCAGAGGTGGCCTAATGGCTCATCTGAACCATGCTTTAATTTGAGAATGTTTGATTGTTTGACATGAGTTGCAAGAAATGAAAAATGTCCCATTCTACAGCATGTTATAACAGTTTTGTGGGGCACAGAATTCCCCACTTCATAAACTTCCTGAAATTTCCTCTGCCCTGCGATCTTCAGTAAGAGGCATTGAAATAAAATTTGCCTGATCTAAAATAACTGCATCAATTCCCTAATCTAAAACGACCACATCTAGCTGCTTTAACCCAGCCTGTATCTCACCAAAGAATGTTTCATTAATTTCATCAGGGGATTGCCAGCTAAAGGTCTGGAATCCCTCCCTTTTATTCTCCAAATTACTTTCAGGATCAAATCTTTCTATTTGCTTTCTAACTGGTTGATTTCAGATCTTTCAAAATGTCAGTTAGTCTTACTGCACAGCCCTTCTGGTGACCAGTAGCTCCAACAAGCATGATTTATTTTAAAAATCAGGTCTAATTAATGTTAATTTCCATGTCCCAGAACATGAATCAAGTTGTGATGGAACCACGTGATGAAGTAAAGATCTTCAACTGCATAAGTTGCAGGCTAGGATTTCATGCGGTCTGAGAAGGCCATTGAGATATGAGCACAGATACACAATTAGCACACACATATACTCAAAACCCCCCAAAGATAAATATAAAGAGGAAAAAAAGTGCAAAAAGAACAAAATCATACTTTAAAAGATGCTAGAAATAGTTTAAGATGTGTCTGCCCGTTTAAGAACGCAGGTGGAGCTTCCTGTTTTACACACTCCAGATGGACAAGAAAACTGCACAGTGTGATCCCATTTTTAATGGGTGGAAAATTGCAGTGCCTTAGTTACAGCCATTATAACAGTTGTATGGATTATAGTGATTAAATACGAACATACATACGAACATATGAATTAAGAGCAGGAGTAAGCCCCTCGAGCCTGCTCCGCCATTCAATAAGATCATGGCTGATCTGATTAGTTCACATTCCCGCCTAGCCCCGATAACCTTTCACCCCCTTGCTTATCGAGAATCGATCTACCTCTGCCTTAAAAATATTCAAAGACTCTGCTTCCACCGCCCTCTGAGGAAGAGAGTTCCAAAGACTCACGACCCTCTGTGAGAAAACATTTCTCCTTGTCTCTGTCTTAAATGGGCAACCCCTTATTTTTAAACAGTGACCCCCTAGTTCTATATGCTCCCACAAGAGGAAACATCCTCTCCTCATCCACCCTGTCAAGACCCCTCAGGATCTTATATGTTTCAATCAAATATATTATGGATTCCAGCATTTAAATGAAGCTTTTGCACGTTAGCCTGACACTGCACAAAACAGAATGGGATCCGGCAATATGGATCCCTGACTGACTTCCAGTACTCTGCTTGCCGTGCTGCGCTGGCATCTTCAGCAAGATTGTCCTATGATGTATCTTGTAGTAATTGTTTCTGGTACAAATCCCGGAGTACCATATCTATATGATTGTCTATAAACAGTGTTATACCTGTTTGTACATCAAAAACAGATTCCAATGTGCAGAAATGTATTTTAAAAAGCTCTGGGAAATCTCACTTGTAGAGATTTAAAGAGTTAATCTTATTTTAAGAGAGATGTATTATTTAACTGATTAAATTAGAGAAATATATGACTGAGTAAATCTCCGAGTAAGTTCTGATGTTGGTTTTATTTAATATTGTCCACAGTCCAGGATGGAAAGCAGTTGCATTTCAATAAACCTGTATGGCATCCAGAATGTTTGCTGGGGTGCTTGGGAAATCAGATACTACCCCAATCACGTTACATTTTTATAGAAAAGTTCACATGAACGTTTCTGCCAATTTATGTTCCGCTATCATGGAGCTTAATATAAACCAGGGGAACAACTGATGCATTATCAGCTGAAGTTGATATGCCAGGTTTTAGAGTTGTAAATTGGGTGGCCTAATCCTCATATAGTGTATGAAGCCTAATTAGGTCTATCCTCTCTTACTTTTAATCATCCCTCAGGGGGGACTTCAAGAGACCTTCTCTTATAAAACCCTGCTTTGAGTGTTGGGAGAAAATCACCAATCAGCCCCAGTTCAACTGCAGCAGAATGTTCATTTTGAAAATGTTGAGTTATCCTGCAAACAAATGTGTTTCCCTGACGGGTTTCCAGATCTGCCCAAAATTCGACCAGGTACAGCCTTCCAACCTTTGCAAAAATGGGCATTCAAGGAACTGGATTTGCTCGGAACATATATGTTTCTTCCTCACCTACTCAGTAATACCAGTGGCATCTACTTTGCAAGTCAAAGACTAATTTCTGCCTGTGTTCCATTCCACACCCATGTTGCAACAAATTTGTTTTGTAGTTAAAATGAGAAAAGAGGATCATTTCCACACAGCTGTTCTGAAATTTCATAGCTTGTCTCAATCAAATATGATGTTGTGGGACACCACTTTTACAGATATCTCCTGCAACACTGAGTCAAAATTACCAAAGTATTGAACGTGGTCCAGTCTGAAAATTCTCCATCATCTATATCCTGTTTTAACCTTTGCACTTCCTATTTACAATCCTTCGCTGAAGGATCTGACTTGCAGTCCATAACTATCATGTTTTATCCAAATTCAGCCTCGATTTCTCTTAAACAGGGCCTACTCTGTTCCCATCAATCTTGTTCAGATTTCTACACAATTTGGTATTCTAACCCCAGAGGGAAATTAACATTACCTATTGCTCAGAGTGAACAATCCCATTGCCTATCATTTCAACCCTTCACCTCAGTCATTGAAAGCTTTTAAGGAGACTGCATGCCTTCATTTTAACATGCGTTCTATTTTTAACTCATGTCAGCCTGAGTTTCCCTTTTCTCCTACAAGTAATTTATCCAACTGGGAAAGAAAGAAAGAAGGAAAAGTGATTACATAGCATGCATTCCTAAATACAACCCAGTGACCCACAATTAAATGAGTGGCTGAGCCAAGCTGATTTCAGTGGGGTGCCAGGATGGGCACTGCAGTTAGTCTCAATTTTCCTGGGTAAAGGAGGAGAAAATTGGCCAGGGTTCCTGCTGCTGATTGTTGTGCAGTGACCCCTGATTGAAATGTGTGTGGACATAGGGTGAGGGCGGGAGTAGGCTCAGCTGTGACGCACTGTGGTAAAAAAGTCTGCTGATACTAAGCCCCACACATGACCGACCTCCCACCCCACTCCCCGGCCCCCCAATAACTACTTAAATGAAGCACTGGAGGACGATTGGAACCCATTAAACGGTATACAAGCGAAGAGTTGATGCCTTCAGAGGAGAAGCAAAGGGAGAAAATTGCCAAGAAAATAGTTTGTTTTTACGTATTAGTTCAGAAATATATCGAAAAGTTCACCGATTTTATATTTAGCTAAATTTTCACTTTGACTGTTTAAGTTAGCATGAAATTTAAAAAGTGATCTAAAGTACGTTTCACCATTTCTGAAACTAAAGCAGCAGCAGCCCAAGGAGCCAAGCTGCTATTGCTGTAGATTTTAGTGCAGTTGTTGACAACTTTCCTGAAAGTCTCACTCGGCTTAATAACTACAATTAGGTGGATAAACTCACACAAATCATTTTGAAGAAAAGAGATTTTTTTAAATTCATTAATGTCAGTGAAAAAGTTGGCATGAGTTAGAAGGAAAGATTTTCATTTGCAGTCTATTCCTCTAAATTCAAAATTGCTTAATTTGAAATCTCTGTTAATTTGAATTGAAATTGTACAAAATATGTAGGGGGAAAATTTGGGTTGCTTTGTGCCTCCCGGCTAACAGGGCGCAAAGCCCCAAGCGCCCGGGCGCAGCGCCGCTAACGCCTCACGCAAAATTCAATGGGAGGTTAGCTGTGGTGGTAGCCAGTAGCGCCCCAAGGCGCTGCGCCTCCGGCAATGACATCATCGCCGTGCACAGCGCCCCGCTCGCGCCCCGGCCGCAAACCTCGGTCGCGCCCCCTGACCTACCGCTGGACGGTATGTCCAACAGGGTCACGGTGCTGCTTTTGCAGCCGCGGCGGCACTAATTAAAGGGCAGGTGCTGGGCTACCATTTTTTTGGGGCCACCTGCCAGCACCTGCCCCCTCCCGCTTCTTCATGCGAGGTGTCGGCCGCGATCGGTCAGCCCGGCACTCCTCTTGCGTGCCGGGCTGTTTTCCCGGCACCCCACTCCTCGGTGGTCCAGTAGGACCCCAGTGCGCGCTATGCTGGGCCTCTCCCCTTTAATCAGGGGAGAGAGGCCTGTAATACCGCAGCGCTATGTGCCAATGCGTGTGGCGCTGTTGCACGTAGCACCGCGATATTGAATGGTAGCGCCCCAAGAGGGAGGGGGAGCGCTTCCAGCAGTGCCCCGCCTCCTGCTTGGGGCACTACCACTCAATTTATGGCGCTGGGGCGCTACCTCAAGCACCCCGAAAAAGAACTTTTAGCGCCCCGCGAAGTTAGCGCCCCAAAGGGGGCGCGACCGAATTTTTCCCCCTTAGTGTTTTATTGAAATTACTTAATTCGAACTGCTGGATAATTTTTTTGGGCAACAAATGACATTGAATTAACAGGAATAGACTTTATACATCCCCTTATAACCTCTCTCAGAACATCTCAAAGGGCTTCACATGCAATGGATTACTTTGAGGTGAAACAACTATTGTATATAAGCAAATATAAAGCAGCAGAACATGTTTTATTTGGTAAATTTACTGATGCTGAACTCAGAGAGCGCAGGTCGGGAGATTGGTGGAACAAGTGTTGTATTCCTGTCTTTGATCCAAGCCCCCTTTGAGTGGGGCTCCCCATTGGGAGGGCTAGACCAGTGAACTTATCCTAATATTCAAACAGACATTTTGCCAGCATTAGTGGACAGTGGAAAAGATGTACTTAGTCATGTTTAAATTTTTACATGTCTGATTGAAGTTATTTATTAAATATTCCAAGCTTTCCTTTGTGCGTGCAGTGCTTTGTGCTCAGGGTTTACAAGCAAAAGACAAGACGGGCTCGAGTGACCCATATGTCACAGTGCAAGTGGGTAAAACGAAAAGGAGGACCAAAACCATTTTTGGGAATCTCAACCCGGTCTGGGATGAAAAATTTCACTTGTAAGTACTGGATTATAATTTGAAGTGTTTGCTGTGAGCTGTCATACCTTTACGAATCAATCTTAGAATTTGTATTCCTGTGAGATTTTTCTTATAATCTGTTTGATAAGGGTGCATGCATATATATATATATTTTCACCCTTTTCACAATTTTCTAGCAAAATGTAAGAACTAATAAAAGTGAAAACAACACATGTTCAAGTTGTGTTACCAAAGCAATTTTCTTTTATCAAGCAAATCAAAACATAAGGACCTTGTTTCATTGACTTATCTGGTGCAAAGTAACCAGTGTCAACAATTTCCTGCGTGATAAAATATGTTTTTTTTCAAGACCAAAGGATCTGTTAAAGTGAACAAAGGAGAATATGTCCAAAAACGCCATGCACTTAAATGTGTACTGGGGGGGGAAGGGAAATGTGACTTCTACCCGAAAGAGGCGCAAAAATCACTGCAGCAGTTGCACCACCTGTCCGAAGCCAGCATTGGAAGACCTGAACCATTTTTGGGTTCAGGCTTTGTTTGAATGCCACCGGTGAGGTGCGTGTTGACAAAGCGGGCCTGCCTGGGCAGGGAGAAGCTGAGCAGATTGCAGAGGAGGGTTGAGCAGTGGGTTGCAGTCAGTTTGTAGAGCCAGTAGGAGAGTTCCTTCTGGTCCCACAAAAATTAGTCCCTCCCAAAATTCTGGGCTTTTTCTTGAGCAGCCCCCAGTGTTCCCTTTAAGGACCCGGTGGCATAGTGGTTAGCACTGTTACCTCACAGCGCCAGGGACCCGGGTTCGAATCCGGCCTCGGGTGACTGTCTGTGTGGAGTTTGCACATTCTCCCCGTGTCTGCGTGGGTTTCCTCCGGGTGCTCCGGTTTCCTCCCACAGTCCAAAGATGTGCGGGTTAGGTTGATTTGGCTATGATAAATTCACCCTTAGTGTTAGGGGGATTAAATACGTGGGGTTACGGGGATAGGGTGGGATATGTGTCGGTGCAGGCTCGATGGGCCGAAATGGCCTCTACCTGCACTGTGGGGATTCTGTGATTCTGTGACCCTTGGTTAAGCCGCTCATCACCTAGTCCAAGTGGGGAGAGCATCCATGGCCCATTTGTATTTGAAAATTGCAAACGGCTCCTCCAACTGAAACAGACAAGCACGCTGCTCGTCTATTTACAGCCCCTCTTTGGTCTTCGACATCAATCCCCTTCCCCAGCCCCACTGCCGATTATCAACTGCCCACTTCACTTTTTTGGGATGTGAAATGGGCAGCTGGCAGTTAGAAATCACTTCCATTTTGTGATGCTCACTAGTTGCAGTTTTGCATTAAGACTGTAAATTATTTAGAAGGGCTGCAGAAATGATTAAGGTGTACTTCTAGGCCCAAATACTTGTTAAAATTGGAAATTCAATTCCTGGACCCAAGCTCATTAAGATAAGGATAATTAGCTGGAAAATCCAAGTGTTATGATGCCTACAATTGATTAGGAAATATATTCAGAATATTTTATATCTCAGATTTAATATATGATGCCATATCTAACTCGTGTTGAATTGTGCCACTTCAACCAAATCAAATAGTATTAACATAGAAACATAGAAGATTGGAGCAAGAGTAGGCCATTCGGCCCCTCGAGCCTGCTCCGCCATTCAATGCGATCATGGCTTATCATCCAAATTCAGTACCCTCTCCCTGCTTTCTCCCCATGTCCCTTGATCCCCTTAGCCTTGAGAAATATATCTAACTCCTTCTTGAATATATTTACTGACTTGGACTCAACTGTCTTCTGTGGTAGAGAATTCCACAGGTTCACCACTCTCTGGGTGAAGAAATTCCTCCTCATCTCAGTCCTAAATGGCTTACCCCTTATCTTTAGACTGTGACCCCTGGTTCTGGACTCCCCCGCCATCGGGAATATCCTTCCTGCATCTAGTCTGTCTAGTCCTGTTAGAATTTTCTAAGTTTCAATGAGATCCCCTCTCATTCTTCTAAACTCTAGTGAATGCAAGCCCAATCGACCCAATCTCTCTTCATACGTCATTCCTGCCATCCCAGGTATCAGTCTGGTGAATCTTCGCTGCAGTCCCTCCATGGCAAGAACATCCTTCCTCAGATAAGGCGACCAAAACAGCACACAATACTCAAGGTGTGGTCTCACGAAGGCCCTGTACAACTGCAGCAAGACAGCCTTGCTCCTGTACTCGAATCCTCTCGCTATGAAGGCCAACATACCATTTGCCTTCTTAACCGCCTGCTGCACCTGCATGCTTACCTTCAGCGACTGGTGCACAAGGACACCCAGGTCTCAACTAATTAAGAAAATATTCTACCAGCAGCCTGAGTAAAGTAAGCAGTGGCTGAACACCACCCAGTTCTTGGCTTATCACAGATCAAGAAATGACAACAATACAGAGTTGTACCTCGAACTCTGCTTTATTTTTCTAGCTCTATGCATACAAATAAAACATGGCTATCAGAGTAATCATCACAACACTTAAAGTAACAAGTTCAGAGTTACAATAGCATAGCAGTAGTTGAGTTCAAGTTGACATCAGCGAGTTCAGCATCACAGTCTTATCCTTGACCATGTTCAGCTTACATAGAAACATAGAAACATAGAAGATAGGAGCAGGAGTAGGCCATTCGGCCCCTCGCGCCTGCTCCGCCATTCGATGAGATCATGGCTGATCATCCAAACTCAGTACCCTGTACCTGCCTTCTCCCCATATCCCTTGATACCTTTAGCTTTAAGAAATATATCTAACTCATTCTTGAATATATTTAATGACTTGGCCTCAACTACCTTCTGTGGTAGAGAATTCCACAGGTTCACCACTCTCTGGGTGAAGAAATTCTTCCTCATTTCTGTCCTAAATGGCTTACCCCTTATCCTTAGATTATGACCCCTGGTTCTGGACTCTCCGACCATCGGGAACATTCTTCCTGCATCTAGTTTGTCCAGACCTGTCAGAATTGTATATGTTTCAATGAGATCCCCTCTCATTCTTCTATACTCCAGCGAGTATAAGCCCAATCGACTCAATCTCTCCTCATATGTCATTCCTGCCATCCCAGGTATCAGCCTTGTGAATCTTCGCTGAACTCCTTCCATGGCAAGAACATCCTTCCTCAGATAAGGCGACCAAAACTGCACACAGTACTCAAGGTGTGGTCTCACCAAGGCCCTGTACAACTGCAGCAGGACATCCCTGTTCCTATACTCAAACCCTTTCGCTATGAAGGCCAACATACCATTTGCCTTCTTCACCGCCTGCTGCACCTGCATGCTTACCTTCAGCGACTGGTGCACAAGGACACCCAGGTCTCGTTGCACTTCCCCTTCTCCCAATCTATTACCATTCAGATAATAGTCTGCCTTTCTGTTTTTGACACCAAAGTGGATAACCTCGCATTTATCCACGTTATATTGCATCTGCCACGCGTCTGCCCACTCACCCAACCTGTCCAAATCATCCTGGAGTTTCTCGGTATCCTCCTCGCAGCACACACTCCCACCCAGCTTTGTGTCATCTGCAAACTTGGAGATATTACATTTAGTTCCCTCGTCTAGATCATTAATGTATATTGTGAATAGCTGGGGTCCTAGCACCGAACCCTGCGGTACCCCACTAGTCACTGCTTGCCACTCGGAAAAAGACCCATTAATTTCTACTCTCTGCTTTCTGTCCGCCAACCAGTATAATCTAACATCGTACAGCTCAGTTCATAATACTAGTCTTGAGGATTACACTGCAGTTGTATTTTGTATGTTTTGTGGCAACATAACCAATAGCAATTTTATGCTCCCTATTTAAGTATATTTGTTCCCTAGCCACCGACTCCATTCCTCTCCCTGGCCACTGTCTGAGGCTGAACCAGCCTGTTAGCAACTTCGGCATCCTCTTTGACTCTGAACTGAGCTTCCGACGCAATATCCTCTCCATCTCTAAGACAGCCTACTTCACCTCCATAACATCCCCCGTCTCTGCCTCTGCCTCAGCTCCTCTGTTGCTGAAACCCTCATCCATGCCTTGGTTACCTCTACACTCGACTGTTCCAATGCTCTCTTGGCTGACCTCCTACCTGTACCCTCCATAAACTTCAGCTCATCCAAAACTCTGCTGCCTATTATCCTAACACGCACCAAGTCCTGTTCAACCATCACCCCTGTGCTCGCTGATCTACATTGGCTCCCGGTCCGGCAAAGCCTTGATTTTAAAATTCTCATTCTTGTGTTCAAATCCCTCCATGGCCTCGCCCCTTCCTATCTCTGTAATCTCCTCCAGCCCCACAATCCTGAAAGATCTCTGTGCTCTTCCAATTCTGGCCTCTTGTGTATCCCTGATTTTCATTGGTTGTAACAATTCGCATATCTCTGGTAAACAGGATCGAGTGCAAACCAATATGGTGGGTATATTGTGTTTAATCGGAGTTTAGGACAGAATATAACACATTGGTAATACAGCAAAAACATACGACCGTGACAAGCAGCTGGTACCGGACCCGATCGGACAGACGGCTGGCGAACGTGATCAGTTCTCTGGCTTCTGGCCTCTCTCTCTCTCTCTCTCTCTCTCTCTCTCTCACCTCTGATTTGGTGAGCATGGGATCAGTCTCAAAAGAGTGTTCGACCAGCCCAACTTCTGTTCGGCTCTCCCCTCCACCGTCTGTGTGGGCAAGCACTCGGGGTGTCACTTTTATTCTCTTTTTAGGGGTGGGCCTGAGGCCAAATTATTGACAAGACCATTTAACCTATAGAGGTTCCTCTAAAACCTCATCACCCAATAACACATCAAGTTCTTTGTCTCAATTCTTGGATAAAAGCCCTCCCCAAAAGGGGGTCTCATTACTCATCCAATTTGACTTATCGATTAATCTTTCTGAAGGTTCTTCCTTTGGAATTTGTGTCTTATCTCTCTTGACTCTATCCTCCCTGACCCAGCAAGTACAAGGCCCGACCCTGTCCCTCTTAATCATGGCCCCAGCCAGAGCTGTCGCACTTTAGCCAGTCGCTATCTCACCTTCATCTAACAAATGGCCCATTCTAAGATGGATACCATAGCCTCCTCAAATTCCTTTCATTCTATGTCTTTTCCTAATTAACTTTTAATTATCTTCGCAAGCAGTTCTGCTAAACAAACTCCAAATTCTATCTGTAGAAATTATAACATGGTTATTAGTAATAATGGAAAAAACATAGATTGGGCATTCACTGGACAAATTAAAGATACATTAAAAAAGTCAAAACCCTAACTTACAAACAGCAGACAATTAGCTGACAGGGCCAGCCTATGGCCCCCCGTGTGGAATGTTTATGCCTCACCTAATCTAACTGATTAAAAAGACTGTCTCAAATTCTAATGCAAGTTTTCCAGGAAAACGAAACTTATGCAATCCCCTTACTTGTCTCGAGCCGAAACATACAATCATTTAAACACAGCATTACTTGTGTAGCCATATACATTTTTAGACACCCCTAGTTTCTAACGTGGTCCAACATTGGCGCCTATGCCTAGGCCTTAAGCTCTGGAATTCCCTGCCTAAAACTCTCTCTATCTCTCTCTCCTCCTTTAAGACGCTTCTTAAAACCTGCCTCCAATATCTCCTTATGTGACTCTGTGTAACATTTTGGTTGATAATGCTCCGATGAAGCGCCTTGAGACGTTTTACTATTTTAAAGACACTATGGCCGCGATTTCACTGACCGAGGCAGGTCCGGGGCGGCCTGGGTCGGTGTCGCGGTCCCAGCCCGCACGCTCTAAGTGATTTTACGTTGATTGGGCTTGTTAAGTCCGCCCAGCGAGGTTCCCGGCCAATTAAAAGGAAGCGGGTTTGATGACGTCATTTGATGACGTGTCATCAGCCGGTTTCCTTAAAGGGGCCATTTCCAAATTGATTTTGACAGTTGTGCTGTCAGTGTTCTGCAGCATTGAGGTGCTGCAAACACTGACGAGCACTGCACAAAGGTGCACGGCTGCACCCAGACTCTCCCATGACTCCCTCCATATGCTTATGGAGGGAGGCACAGTACGCAGGAAGGTTCTCTTCCCTTCCAATTGGTGGAAAACACGTCCTCAGGACCTGGTTGCACATTGCACAGGAGGGCACAAGCAGGGATGTCGTCAGGAGGACCAGGCTGCAGTGGCACAAACCTTTCAATGATCTCAGTAGATCACGAAATGTTACTGCCAAGCCACACTCAACCTCATCCTGCTGTGCCTCTCATCACTTCCCCATCACTCTGCCTTCCCTACCCCACTCCTGCACATCCTTACTCACACCAACGTACCTTGCACCTCCACCCATCCCTCTCTATCTACATTTTCACTTCCCCATCTCTCTAGTCACCCCTCACACTCACCCTCATCCTACTGCAAGCATACCATCTAACAACACACAAGGATAGGAATTTGAGTGGTTTAGCCGGTGTTCATGTGAAGTTTCTGGTAATCTGCTGTCAAGCATTGAAATCTTTATTTTCAACACTTTGTGTTCTTGGACAGATTTGGGTGCACCTTTGGAAGTGTCTTGGTGAGTTGCAGTGAATGGTGAGACATAACGTCTCCCCCCCCCCCCACCAATGGTGATGAGTGTGAAAGGAATGGCTTGGACATTGTAGGGATGCTTTATGGTGCTGGTGTGGCATGGTGCCAACCTGGTGCATCATGTGGAAGCCAGGGTGTACAGTGTTAAGTGAATTAAATCTGGATATGGGGAGGCCATCGCTGGCGTCCCAGGCAGCAATGTGAACGGGTGATGATGCCCTGTGTCCTGTGCAGCATCAGTTGATTGCGGAGAAGGTTGGTGTGGATGTTGGTGCTGCTGGCGTGCCCGGTGATGCTGGTGTTGGGGCTGATCGTGGTGGGATTCTGAGGACCAAGGTGAGATTTTTTTCAAGGGCACCGATGCTGATGGAATAGATGGCAGGTGAGGTTGAGATGACAGAAGCGATCTGTCAGTGGTGAGAGGGGTTGTTCCAATGAGGTGACACTGGATAGAGAGTGTGCTCCAAACATTTGCTAGCTGTATAAAGGTCAATCTGTCGTCCAAATGCAGTAAGCAACAGCTTCTAACCTTGGAACGTGAAGACCTATGAAATGGGTGCTTTCGTAGAACATTTGTAGGTGTCAGGTTAGTAAATCATTCCATGCTGACACAACAGCCGACCTACTTACCTGACGTGATCCCCACGTGCCGGGAAACACGTGGAAAAGCTGGTAAAATGTTAAGTACATGGTAAAATCCTGCTTAACTACCTTTTAATAAGCTTTTAACTATCATAATTGGCTGACCTGCCGCTTGGTGTGGGGTCTGTCCAGGAATGACAGACCTGACACTTGGGAAACTGACACGGAGGCGGGTTGACAGAGGGATACCGACCCGCCGTCAATCTTTTTGATTTTGACAGCGGACCCGCCTCCGAAACCCGCACTCTGAGCGGCGGTAAAATTCCGGCCGACATAAATATAAGTTGTTGTTGTATTTATAATGTGGCTTCCTATTTCTTTGCCTAGAAATAGTTGCGCTAGTGGATTAAATTTGCATCGTCATCTGTGAAATCTGGTTCATTTTCTCTCTCTGCTATGTGAATGGTATATAGGTTTTTGCTTTCAAGCGATTCTTTTGTTCCTGGTTCAACAGGCACCTTCTTCTGTTTCTTCTAACTTACCCAGTGCATGTAGTTACAAATTTACAGTTGTATTTCTCATACCTCAAGTTACTGGATTAATTGGCTACAAAATTGCCAGACCTCCCTCTAAACTGAATTGAGTTAAATTCTCAACTTTTTTCTGGCTTCTTCCCTTGCATAAGCATCTTTTGTTGAGCAATGGTGGTCTCCTCTTACTGAATCTTGCCCCATCTTCCTTGTCTCATAGTGTGAAAAGTCTTGCCTTATTTTCTGTTTTTTTTATCTGGAATAAAGCTATGCCTTTTTTTGAACTACCAGAACATCAAAGTGAGTCAAAGGAATTAAATAATTCTTTAGATCAAGATTAGAATACTTCCTTTTGCAGCTCACTGATCATAAGCTTTCAACAGTTGATGTATCTATTGCAATAGGGGGGTCTATTGGGGCTGGGTCCCTATTGAACATTTGTTGTAAATTACTTCAGACGTTTATTTGGTACGCACAGTAGTAAGCAAAGAAGATAAAGACATTTTTTATGGCTTCCTTTGCCATTTGTTTATCATCTTGGTTGACTCTGGCTTTTCTGTATTTCAAACCATAGAAATTATGTAAGAATTTCCAAATACTAAATAAAAAATGGAGTTTTAATCTTGTTGAATTCACTCCTAGCTTTACCACAAGGTTCAATACAAAACAGTTTATTTTCTTATTTCCTGGCCTAAATTTGATAGTACGTGCGATGCGATTGATAGCTATGGCAGCAATAGCTGGGATCAGATCTCTGCATCCTTTAGCATTTGAGGCATCAATGTAGGTCAATAGAAGATGTTAGTCTGGGCTATGCCTATATTTGTACATTGGCAGAATCAGTGATTTTAAATTCCAAACCTCTTAATCTCTGCTTAGCAGCTGTTCCAAATGTAATCAAAAAACAGCTTAAGTACAGCTGTTTGTATGTTGACAAAAGACAAAGCATTGCAACACCACTTCCACATCAGATACATAGCATATAATTTCTTCCGCCTGTTTCAACCCCAGAAATGTGTGTTATGTGCAAAAGGGGCAAATATCTGACACTGCAGGTCTCTATCCTCTTTCCTATCCCTAACGCCCCTTAAAACATATGCACAGAGCGCATTACAGACAGGAAAATGAGCCCCATACACTTTCTGTGGAGGTATTAGTGAATTTATGTGCAACATGTACACTGATCCGTTTCCAGCATTGAGGTTTTACATTAAACCCTTTGCTTGGGAGATTCTGTCTGTGCATCTGATCAACATGAATTAAACATTTTGCAACAAGCTTCACTAATGGCTCAGTAGGTAAGTAAACTACGTGGTGTGGTGCTGGGCCAGGCAGAACAGGAATGTTCCAGGTTCCATCCCTGTTCTGGCTGCGCTAACAGTGGGGCTTTCTGTTGGCCTAAGGACCCCCTGGCCTGAAGGGCAAAAATCAACCAGGATTTCCAGAATTGTATATTATTCAGTGACTCCTGAATCAAGACATACCAGCGTTGGAGGCAGTACAAAGGAGAGTCACAAGGTTGATCCTTGGTCTTAAAGCTCTGAGTTATAAGGAATGACTGGAGAAACTTAGGGAGAAACTGGTCCTCATTGTGACTGTTTTCTGTGCGGAAAACGTGTGCAAACAGTGCCTATTTCTGAGGGCAATACCCAACATCTGACCCCATGTTGGGTCGGGCAAATTTTCAGCCACTTGCAACCACCTAAATCAGGCGTTAGACCCTTACATATGTTAATGAGGGACCTAACGCCTATTCATAGAATCATAGCATGATACAGCACAAAAGGAGGAGATTCAGCTCATCATGCCTGTGCTGGCTCTTTGAAAGAGCTATCCAATTAGTCTCATTCCACTGCCCTTTCCCCAGAGCCCTGTAAATTTTTCCCCTTCAAGTATTTATCCAATTCCCTTTTAAAAGTTATTATTGAATTTGCTTCTACCACGCTTTCAGGCAGTGCATTCCAGACCATTATAACTTCTTAAAAAAAATTCCTCCTCATCTCGCCTCTAGTTCTTTTGCCAATTACTTAAAATTTGTGTCGTCCTGGTTACCGACCCTTCAGCCACTGAAACCAGTTTCTCCTTATTTACTCTATCAAAATATTTTATGATTTTGAACACCTCTATTAAATCTCCCCTTAACCTTCTCTGCTCTAAGGAGAACAATCCCAGCTTGTCCAGTCTCTCCACGTAACTGAATTCCCTCATCCCTGGTACCATTCTAGTAAATCTCCTCTGCACCCTCTCCAAGGCCTTGACATCCTCCTAAAGTGTGGTGCCCAGAATTGAACACAATACTGCAGCTGGGGCTGAACCAGTCATTTATAAAGGTTTAGCATAACTTCCTTGCTTTGGCCTCTGTTTATAGAGCCAAGGATCTCGTATGCTTTTTTAACAGCCTTATCAACTTGTCCTGCCACCTTCAAAGATTTTTGTACATAAACCCCCAGGGTCTCTGTTCCCGCACCCTTTTAGAAATTGAAATTTAGTTATATTTCCTCTCCTCATTCTTCCTACCAAAATGAATCACTTCACACTTTTTCTGCGTTAAATTTCATCTGCCATGTGTCTGCCTATTTCACCAGTCTGTCTATGTCCTTCCGAAGTCTGTCACTGTCTTCCTCACTGTTTGCTACATTTCCGAGTTTCATGTCATCTGAAACTGTTTTGCTAAATTGGCCGGCACGCAGCAGAGCAGGCGCTGGGCCTGGACCGTCATGGCATCTTCAGCAGTTACTGCGGCTAAGCAGCAGCTAGCATCAAAAAGGGTGAGTACGCTTGATGTGGAGCCGGGCGGAACAGGAGTGCTCTCGGTCAGGATCACTGCCGGCGAGACGAGCAGCCTGAAACTCATCCTTTTGAAATGGGTGAGCTGCCTCAGGAGATGTGAATGGCATCGGCATAGAAGATCAGCTCTTGGATACCTCCTTTCCAAGGAGTAAAAATTTGGTCGTGGCCCATTTTCGGGTGCATAACCATCCTCGCGCAGATAGCGCGCATCCAAACCGAGAGGCCCAAGGCTTACTCAAGCCTCATTTCAATAATTTAGGTGAGCTGCCAATGCCATTCACATCTCCTCAGGCAGCTCACCCGTTTCAAAAGGCTGAATTTCAGGCTGCTCGTCTCGCCGGCAGTGATTCTGACCTAAAGCACTCCTGCTCCGCCCGGCTCCACATCAAGCGTACTCACCTTTTTGATGCCAGCTGCTACTTAGCCGCAGTAACTGCTGATACCTCTTATAGAGATATATAAGATAATTAAGGAAATGGAAAAGGTAAATCCAGATTATTATTTTACAATAAATCCTTCAAGTAGGACAAGGGGGCCATGGGTTCAGATTAGTAAAAGGTAAATTTAAGACCGTTATTAGGAACTTTTTTCAAGTGATTAACACAAGGAATGTTCGCCTAGATAGAGGAGTGGAGGTGGAAAGCCTGGTATTATTTAATATCATTTAATGGATGCTGCAGTGCGAGGGGAATTTTTAGGGCGTTTCTGGATGGGTGAGCTAAGATGGACCGAATGAGCTTCCTCATTCATCATTATCTTGTTAATTAAAGTAAAATGAGCCTTTTTTTTTTGTAAAATGGAAGTGCTCCAATTATACAAAGGTCAGAGTCAAATTGAGATTTAGCATTCCTGGCAATAACAACTTGGACATCGAAAATTACACAGCATAAGGCTGGAACTTGCTGGCAGTGATGTTGTTGCATGAATGGTTAACTGCGGGATGTCCAACTGCCGTCTCGTGAGCCACATAAGGCTCTTCTGCAGCTGTAGGATGACCCTTGGTTGCTTTAATAAGCCGCACTGTCCAGGTATTCCTCCCCGGTGTGTGAAAAGCAGAACAAAAACAAAAACCAGCAGCATTCCTTCCATTCTGACCTGACACAACTACATATTTTGAACAAATTGTAATATATTAACTATTTACTGCTGGGTGTGGAGAAAAAAAAACTCGTGCCTTCTCACCTACAGCACAACACTAAATAAATGAAGATCGAGAGCCAAAACTCACATTCTGAAAGATGTCACTTTTCTTCATGTTATAATTAAGGTATTTTTAGGAAGCTTATTTTTTTGTGCTTCTTCATGAACCTCCCCCAATATGTTTATCGTGGATTAAGTAGATCAAAAAAAAAAGTTTAGATCTTAATTGCCATTTTTCTATCTGCTATGCACAGTCAAATTCCTAATTTCAGTAAGCTAGCAAGAACTGCACAGAGGATGTGGCCAAGTACAAAGTTCCTTTAAGTTAACACACAGGACTTTAAAATAAAAGTCCAGTTCTTGAACTTCGGTGCTCGATGATGAACTTGGCTTTAGGTTTTAATTCCTAGGTTGTGATCTAAAACGCCCATTGTTTTCCATTCTGCTGTCACACTTCCGTTGTTGTTGTTTGTTTCTTCGAACTCGTTTTGCTCGATATTTTGGATCACTCTGGTACGCTCTCTCTCTTCCCTTTCTTTCTCGTTTACAAAAAATGCTCTGAATGTATTTGTGAAATAAGGTTAGCTGCGAGGGGGGGGGGAAAACATTCTGTGGAATTTGGGACAGGACCTTGTTTCTCTGGGCCCTCACAGCCGATTTTTTTGATCCCGAGAAATTCTGGTGTCGGATGCAACTTTAAAAAAAAAAAATGTTCAGTGGAAAAGTCACAAGAAGCTGGTGTACTGATGTGCCAGAACCTGATCCTAGTGGAGGTGGGGCCTGCTGTCAATTTGAAGGCTGATCCCACAATAGTAATTGATTGAAATTCCTGTTCAGAAACGGGCACATTTAAAATTAGAATTTTGAAACAAAAAATATTCTTGCATTGTATACTTGTATTGATGGTGAGAGTATTCGTGAGCATTGCAGTGCTCAATATTTAAAGCTTTCTGGCTGCTTGCTGGTAAACATTGATTTTGAACATTGATTTTCCACCTCTGGCTTACCAAATTTCTCTCTCTATTTTAACTGAGATGTCGTCTTATTTAAAATATACAGCTTAATGCCTCCATTGAAAAAGCACAGAGGAGAATTTGATCCTAGCATATTGGGTATTCACACAGCAACTTCGGCAATCGGGATTTCCAGCTCTAATGCCAAATGTCTCCACATGTGTGGTCAGCTCTTACAGCTGCTGTGGCTGTTGCATCAATTCAAGAAAGTTTAGTGATTTGCCACACAGGATTAAAATTGAAAAGAGATTGAAGAGAATTAAAACTCAGATGGTAAACAGGGATTTATTTTGTAGGAACTTAGGAACAGGTGTAGGCCATCCAGCTACACGAGCCTGTTCCACCATTTAAATTAAATCATGGCTGATCTGTAGCACAACTCCATTTACAAACCTTTGACCCAGATCCCTTCTTGCTTAATAAAAATCTGTCAACTTCGGTCTTAAATTTCAATTGACCCAGCATCCACAGCCTTTTGGGTGAAAGAACTCCACATTTGCACTACCCTTTGTGTGAAATAGTGCTTTCTGATTTCACTCCTGAATGGCCTGGCTCTAATCTTAAGATTGTGCCCACTTGTTCTGGATTTTCCCACCAGAGGAAATAGTTTCTCTGTATCTACCCAATCAAATCGCTTTATAATTTTAAACACCTCATTTAGATCACCACTCAATATTCATGGAATACAACCCTAGTTTATGCAACCCGTCCTTATAATTTAACCCATTAAGCCCTGCTATCATTCTGGTGAATCTGCGTTGTACCCCCTCGAAGGCCAATATATCCTTTCTGACGTGTGGTGCCCAGAACTGATCGCAATATTCCACATGGGGCCTGACCAAGGCTCTGTACAAAAGAAGCATCACTTCCTCACTTTTGAATTCCAATCCCCCATATTCCATTAGGCTTTTTGATTGTGTTGTACCCATGAACAACTTTTAATGATTTGTGTACCTGGACACCCAAATCCCTTCACTTCTCCAGTTTTCTAGTCTCTTGCCATTAAGAAAATATTCCAATTTGTCTTTTGGGGATCCAAAGTGGATGACCTCAGAGTTCCCCACATTGAACTCTGTCTTCCACAGCTTTGCCCACTCACTTAATCTGCCTGTCCCTTTGTAACTTCCTGCTCCAATCTACACAACTTACTGTCGTTCCTAACTTAGTGTCATCTGTAAACTTGGAAATACGGCTCTCTATTCCTTCATCCAAGTCATTAATATATATGGTGAAAAGCTGAGGCCTTAGTACAAATCCCTTGGGGACACCACTTGCCACATTCCTGCAATCAAAGTGCATTCCCTTTATCCCTACTTTCTATCTCCTACTTCCCAACCAATTATCAACCCATGTCCCAAGGTTACCTTCAATTCCATGTGCGCTCATTTTTGCTAATAATCTCTTGTATGGAACCTTATCAAATACCTCTAAGTCGATATAGACAACATCCATAGTCAGTCGCCTGTCCACCTTGTTAGTGACCTCCTCAAACAATTCAACTAGATTATTCAGACATGACCTACCCTTCACAAATTCATGCTGACTCTCTTTAATCAGCTCATTTTTAAATGCCCAGTCACTCTGTCCCTGATGATAGAGTCAAGTAACTCCCCCATAACTGACGTTAAACTGAAAGGTCTGTAGTTTTCTGGTTTCTCTTTCGCTCCTGTCTTAAATAATGGAATGATATTTGCAATTTTCCAATTCTCGAATCAAGAGAGCTTTGGAAAATTATGACAAATGCATCTACAATTTTCCCACCTGTTTCTTTTAATACCCTAGCATAAAAACCATCAAGTCATGGAGATTTGTTTACCTTGAGAAACTTTATTTTCTCCATTATCATTTTTTTAACACATTATGTCCACTAAGTTCCTTCCCTTGATTATGTTTAGGTTTCCTTATGCCGCTGGTACTTTGTCCTTTTCGTCTACTGTGGAAACTAATACAAAGGCTGGAATTTTGTCAGTGCTCAGCGGACGGGATTGGTCGGCAGTTAAATGTGAACCCACTGTCAAATTGTGGACACTTGCCTTTCCTGATGTTGGGTCTGCCAGCGCTGAGCAGACCTGACAAGCAGCGGCAGGGGATCCAAAATAAATGATTAATGGCTTGTTTACAGCCACTTAACAATGGTTTTAAACTTACCTTTTGAATTTGACAGCTCGCCCATGGGTTTCACGCTGTTACTAGACCACATTTGTGATGCTGAGGTGAGAGGTCAGTGGCCATTGAATCAGCTGACCAGTTGACAGCTTCAAATGTCAAGTAAAAGCTCCCACCTTACAGAGATATCTTCCTTCAGCCACAAGCTCTTCCTCACTGCATTTCCACAACAGATTCACCATGCTGCAAGTCTTTACACAAGTCTCCATCCAGTCTGACCTCATTACCTCTCCCACCATTGACAGATCGCTTCTGTCATCTCTACTTCACCTGCCATTTATTCCATCAGTATGGGTGCCCTTTTAAGTGTCAGCCATGGCTCAGTGGGTAGCACACTCGCCTCTGAGTCAGAAGGTTGTGGGTTCAAGTCCCACTCCAGGGACTTGAGCACATAAAGCTAGGCTGACACTCCAGTGCAGTGCTGAGGGAGTGCTGCACTGTCAGAGGTGCCATCTTTCAGATGAGACGTTAAACCGAGGCCCCGTCTGCTCTCTCAGGTGGACATAAAAGATCCCATGGCACTATTTCGAAGAAGAGCAGGGGACTTATCCCCAGGTGTCCTGGCCAATATTTATCCCTCAATCAACATCACTAAAACAGATTATCTGGTTATTATCACATTGCTAGTTGTGGGAGCTTGCTGTGCGCAGATTGGCTGCTGCGTTTCCCACATTACAACAATGCTGTAGAACACTGACAGCACAAATGTCAAAATAAATTTGGACATGGTCCCTTTAAGGAAACCGGCTGATGACGCATCATCAAATGATGTCACCAGACCCGCTTTCTCTAATTGGTCGGGAAATGCGCTGGGCAGACTTAACAAACCCCATCAAGGGAAATTTATTTTGCAGAGCGGGATGGAGCCAGCAGCAGAGTCGGGTCCCGCCACCAACATTGCCTGCCACGGACCCGCCGAGGTCAGCAAAATCGCAGCCAAAGTTCTCATTTAACAAGTCTGCCATTTCCTAATTATACATTATAGTCTCACCTGCATCTGTCTTTGCATGATGATGTCTGTTTGCAATAGTCAGCTTATAATGGCCCAGATTTTGCAGGTCAGCGGTGGAGGAACGGTGCTCGCCGTTCACCTCGTTAACAGCTGCCCAGAAAGTTTTTGCAGGCTTTAGAGCGGAGACTTGCTCTCATCCAGCATCTGTCCCAGCACGGTGCCCTCTACAGGACATCTGTGGCGTCTTTGAGCAGGTGAAGCAGCAGTGTGGCTCTTCAACCAATCCGATTGAAGAATCCTCACTGAGACATGAAGGGCTGGATTTTGTCAGCTCCGTGGAGGCGGGTATGGAGGCGGGACTGCCGGTAAAGTTGCAGGATTTGGGGGCGGCTGGCAAACCCGCCCCCAACCCGCCTCTGTGCCCTCTTGCCGGGCGGTGGGAAGCCGTCCTGCCCCGGGTCCCGTCTCCTCGAGGCGGGAAAGGGTTTAAAGCCTATTAACTGCCTGTTAACAGGTAGTTAACAGGCAGAAAATAGGATTATCCCCATTTTTAGCTCCGAAGTGCAGGCTTCCCGACCTTGGGGAACCCCGCCAGGGTGTAGGACACGAGGAGGAGGTCTGCGGGGGTCGGAGGGGTCTGAAAGTGAGATGTAGAGGTGAGTGATGGGTGCAAGTGTGGAGTGGTAAGTATGTAAGGTGAGTGTTAAGTGTTATAAAATGTTCACTTACCTTTGTTTCTGCCTTCAGCCGCTGTGGATCCGGAGTCCCGACATCTCCATTGTAGATTTCACAGACTGGCTGTTGGATCCTCCGAACCAACAGCCAGGTGATTTCTGCAAAGTTGAAAGGTTTGATGAGTCCTGAACACAAAGCCTCATCAAACTACACAGAATGTCAGTGCTTGACAGCTTCACAGAGCTGTCAAATGCTGACATTTCGTCTTTCAAGAAATCTTGACAGATAGCACGTCAGACGTTGACATGCACTGTCACCAACTTCCCCCTAATTGGCCTGCTGAGCCCACTGGGCGGGCTTAACAAGGTCAATCAGGGGAAAATCCCGCTGGTTGGCCAGAAGCTGATGGAGGCGGGATTGAAAGCCGGCAAGCAGCAGTCCCGCCTCCAAAAGCTTCACATTGACAAAATCCAGCCCACAGACTCTAAAGCAGGAAGTATAAATTAGAATTAAATCATGTACAGCAAGTGAATAACGATTGGGAAAGACAGATGGGATTAAGAAAGAGAAGCGAAAGAAACAGACAGAAAAAGTAAAAAAGAGTTATTTTAATTTAAAAAAAATCTCCAACACGAATTCACTTCTGAGGGAATGAGACTCCACACTTGTAAAATTTATTTTTCAGGGCCAGAGAGGTTTTTCAACAGTAATTATCACTTATCGCGCTGATAAAAATCCACTTACACTTGAATGCATCAGTCCTAACTTTTTCTGCCATCTTTAGTGGGGAACCAGTGGGCAAGTACCCCAAGTTCACACCATTGCATTAATTTCAGTGCAGAGTCTATCGGCGAGGACTGCAACAGCTCACCCTGTGGAGAAGTGGGGTATCTCTGACAGCAACTTTCGGATTTCCGTGTTTAACAGGACATGTGCGGATGCCAGAAGCTGCTTTCCGAATAATTCCGTTATAACAGTGAGCGCTGTTAGGCTCACCGAGATTATCCATGCAAGATTCGGCCCATATTAAGGAAAATTCTGTCATCATAGAATCATACAATTATACAGCACAGAAGGCTCTTTGAAAGAGCTATCCAATTTGTTCCTCTCCCATCGCCTGTCCTTTCCATAAATATTTTCATAAATATTTCATAAATACTGTAAATGTAAGTTTTTTTTTCCTGTGGACTATAATCTTACAACTTTGTGCCATAAAACAATATAACACTAATTGATATTACAAATGTGTTTTTTCAATAGATCCCATTATGGTACAACTGGTTATCCTTATTTTAATAGTTACAATTTACTTTAAGTATCCGCAATCTGAGCAAAGCAATATCCAAAATCTCGCCAAGTCATTTTTAAGTTTACATTATTTTTTCCTCATTTACAAAGTTCACTAGACAGCTTTGCACTGAATCAGTTTTTATTTTTTTGTCGCTGCTTTCTGTTGTTATTATGCTATGATTACAATAGCTGTTTTTATGCATTCTACCAATGACAAGTCTTCATTACAGGAACTGAATCACATGAGATAGATAAGAGAAATAAACTACCTCATTTGGAAAGCAAATCCAAATCTGTTGCAGGTTCAGTAGTGCTTTATGCAATCATTTCACCATTTTTCCAGTAGTAACAGATGAATAATGATCCAAACACAATAAATGAGACAGTGCCAAGCTTACTGAGCCTCAGACTATCTGATAACCTAATTGAAGATGACTGCATTCTGTACCAACTGAAGTTGTTATTGCTGCAGTGGAAAAATCTTTGCTTTGTATATCTCAATATTGTACGTGAATGACTGTATTTGAGGCTACAACACTACCCAGCGAGTTATGAAACTGACTGAAACTCTGTTATGCTAAAGCTAAGGGTATTATTGCACACTAGAAGTAATTTCAGTAACCCTCTGAGATACCCACTGAACTGAGTAAACTTTAGTTAAAATACCATTAATTAGCTGAAGATTTGCAGTAGCTATTTCTAGCTAGAAGTGAAGTAAAGTCTTACCTGTAACTTTCTGGATATACTTGTTGGAGTGTTGGCTCTTGAGTTACTTGAGCAACAAAATAACTGTTCATTTTATGTTTCAGTCAGCCGCATCTAATTTGTTTCTTGCAGTATTTCATTACTGCTTTCCAAATGCATTAATTCTTGCAATAATATTTTCCAACAACAGTGGGAAAATGTGAAAGAAACAGGGTGCTTGTGCTTGCTTTATTACAACTGAAATCTGCTTAATTAGTTTAAAAACTATATTTTCAACCACTTTACAGCTCATGTTGAGCAAGAACACTAATGGGTCTAAATGTATTCTGGTCACAGAGAACAACAGAGTCTAACTAATTCCGAAGCTCAGTCGTTACCAGCGGCAACAGTGCTCCTGACATCTCATTTGTCTTAATGTAGGATAATTGTTTAAGAAAAATTGCAACGAAAGAAGAAAAATGTTTTCCAGGCAGCAACATGCAACTAAACAGATGCATAATCATTCTGCAATAGACTGATAACAAAATTTAATTGCTCTAATTTTATTAATAGCCCAACGAATCATTTCTTAATGGTGCTAAGAGTTATTTCACTTAAGAACAATAAAAGTTTATAAACTAAATAAGAAAGAGTGATTCTGAAATGTGGTAATCAAAGATGTGCTGTACTTTTAATCTGTTTTGATTTTATTTATGGATAGTGAGTGCCACAATTCCACCGATAGAATAAAGGTTAGAGTCTGGGATGAAGATGACGATATTAAGTCTCGAGTTAAGCAGCATTTCAAGAAAGAATCGGATGATTTCCTTGGACAAACAATTATTGAAGTACGAACGCTGAGTGGTGAAATGGATGTCTGGTACAACTTGGGTATGTGGTTACTTATTGCTGGCTATTTGTAGGGCACTGCAATAACTTTATTTTGACATGGTTGAATATAGAAACACAGGACATGAGTAAACCACTTAGCCCCTTGAGCCTGTTCATTTATTCTAAAAGAACATGGCTGACCTGTACCTCGGCTCCATTTACCTGCTTTCTTCTTTTGCTCCATATCCCTTGTTACCCCGTACCTAACAAAAACTTATTGATGTCAGAATTGAAAATTTCAATTGGCCCAGCATCCACAGCCTTTTGGGTGAGAGAGCTTCAGATTTCCACTGCCCTTTATGTGGGGTGGTGGGGGGGGGGGGTGGTGAAACTCCGATTTCACTCCTAAATGGCTTAGCTCTAATTTTAAGATTAACATTTCTTAAATTGCAATGGAGCTGAGTGTTTTTCTGTCTTCCTCATTTTCTATTTCTTTCTCTTCTCTCTTTCTCACTCGCTCTCTGGTTTGTTTATAACGACACTGTGGGCTAGATTTTGCCAGCCCTGGGGAGGCGGGTTTGGAGGCGGGACTGCCGGGAAAATGGCAGAATCTGGGGGCGGGTACCCATCCCGCCCCCCAACCCGCCTCCGTGCCATCTTCCCAGGAGGCGGGTAGCCGACCCGCGCCGGGTCCCGTCTCCTGGAGGCGAGAAGGGGATTACAGCCACTTACCTGCCTGTTAACAGGTAGTTAAGAGGATTATCCCCATTTTTCCACCAGAGGCACGGGCTTCCCGACGTCGGGAAACCCCGCCAGGGTCACCGAGGCGAGCAGTGGGTCTGCGCGGGTCGGAGGGGTGCAAAACTCGATGGGTGCAAGTGTGGAGAGTTAAATATGTGAAGTGAGTGGAAAGTGATAGAAAATGTTTACTTACCTTCCTTTCTTCCTGCAGGCTTCAGCAGTTGGGGATGTGGAGACTCTCACATCTCACTGGCAGAGATGACAGATGGCTGCTGCATTCTCCGATGCAACAGCCATCTGATTTCTGCTCACAAAAGAGGTTTGATGAGCCTTGAATACAAGGATTCATCAAACAACAGAGAATGTCAGTGTTTGACAGCTTCACAGAGCTGTCAAACGATGACAATTCATCTATCAAAAATTTTTGACAGATGAAACGTCATACGCTGACGTCACCAGTAACCGGCTTTCCCTTAATTGGCCTGCTAAACCCGCTGGGCGGGCTTAACAAGGTCAATCAAGGGAAAATAGCGTGGGTTGGCCACAAGTCGATGGAGGCGGGACTAAAATCCGACAAGTGGGAGTCCCGCCTCCAAAAGCTCCCCATTGGCAAAATCCAGCCCTGTGTGTCCAGAGCAGTAATTAATATTCACACTGACATATTAAAATATCAAATTAGAACAAAGCTGGCTTATATTTAAAGAAAGTTATTTTTCCAATTGTACTTTATAAAAAAATTAAGTATTTGGTTTAACATACGCTTGGTCAGTTCCCTTGATCAGCACGATGAAGCTCTGATAGATTGTACATTTAATTGATCAACAGCCACTATTTCACAATGCACCCTATAAGGTATTCAATTTAATTTTAGTTGTACCTAAATTATATTTTAGGCCTTTTAATGGAAATGGGAAATATTCCTCACTATATAAATCCAAAATATCCACCATTCCCAACTTCATCCAGTTTAATCGTTTCATATTCATATTATTGCAAGAATAGCCCTTACAGATGATTGAAAGTTGGAGGTGGCACAGATTGGTAACTATCTCCCTAAGCATCCTTAACCTCTGGGTGCACAGCATCTCAGCTAGGGATAGGTAGCTGCTTTTCCACAGTTTGTATTGCTGAAATGGCTGCCTTTTTGTGTTTTCCCCATGAAATCAGGCCCCATTGTACATGCACAGCCTGCATGTGCATCATCCATGCACCTGTGATATTTAAAATCCTATTCTACAATTTTTCTGATTTAGCTAAACATTTCTTTGCTGCCTATCTCCTGCATTTATTCCTTCCCTGGATATCGAGCCCAATTGCACAAGTGAGGTGTCGATCCTGACTCTGCCCATACGTGGTCCTACATCCTCCTTAAGCACACAATACTTTAAATTCTACTCTTATGATTTATTTCTGGTATTACACAATGACACATTATTCATTATGTATTCTAATGTTCCTGTTACACAACAGAATATCTCCAAGAGGAATGCATTTTATATATATATATATATATATATATATATATATATATATATAAATATCTAATATATTGGGGTTATGTCAAAAGTTGTAATCTAATTTTGGTTTAGATAGTTTATAAACTGCTTTGTTCCCTTGGTTTAGAATATCTTCTGAACCCCTCCCATCAGATTTCAATCTTGTAAATCACTTCCAGATATCTATGTTGTATTTGAATTTTCAATTTATGTTAATCATACAATCAGAATTTTATTACATCCATATAAATGCTTTAGCATTTTTGTGGCCATAAGCAGTAACTTAATTTCTTTGCTGTTTGCCATCAACGTATTTCTTATTACCCCACAATATAAACCTATTGTAACATATTATGGTGGCAGTCTTCAGCTTTGTGCACATCTGCTGGAGCGAAATGAACATCGAACTTACAAGACTTCTTGAATTGCCTCTCACGCTACAGATTAGACCCCAAAACAATTTGCAAACCTTTTTAATTTGCGCAGTGTCTGAAATAAAATGAATTAGTGCATCAAATGCAGATTAAAGCTAGATTGCACATGAACTTACTGCTTTTTTTCAATACATCAGTGATTTTGAACATTTGCATGCCTCAGTGAGTTCCTGTTTATGTAAAAGTGCCATGGGGAATCAGATGAATATGATGCACCTTATCCAAGTGTAATTTCAGTAACACATCCAGACAAGATATGAAGTAGGATTTTGAAAGTAGTAACAACAAGCAACAAAGGATTTGGCTTTTTGCTTTCATTGCTAAAAACAAATCACTAGATAACTATGGATAAGAAAATCCATTCAGCCTAACTTAGTTCATCCGTCCAGAAATTCTAAATTCCTTCCATTATAGCATCCAATTGGCTCTTAAATAATGCCAAGGTTTCTGCCTCCACTGATCTATTCAGGACTCCATTCCATGCATTGATCATTCTTTGTGTGAAGAAGAACTTTTTGATGTCTCTCTTATATTTGCCGCTGTTGACTGCAAAAATCTTTGATGTAGCAACAGTCAGCACAAATGTTTTGTGGCATATTGACAGGTGGGGCGATAAATGATGGGACACTGCCCAGTAAATTAAATGCACGAGCTGTTAAATAACTACAGCGGTTTTCCCATTAATGCACAAGACTGCTGGCTGCAGAAAGCTACATTAGGGAAGCAAAAAAGAGTCAATTACTCGGTTTACAGTCATATTTGACAGCTGCCAATCAAAACTGTGGGTGCTCCCAATTTTGCTTCGGCCAGTATCGTCTAACACATGTTTGAAAACTCGAGCTATAGGTAACTGGCCATTCAGGACACGTCTGTAACAATGCTTAATCACCCTAAATTGGCAAGGAAATGGCGTAAAGATGAATATTTCATTCATCCAGCAGTGGAGAGCACAAAGCTTCATCATCATGGCCTAATGAAGATTTTGCAATGCCTGATTTACAGATGACGGCAAAGAGGTCTTGTTAGCTAGCCTGACCTAACTGTGTGGTTCTCTAGTCAGACTCCTGTTAATACCCATGACTTGACCTGACTCTCACTGGCACCTCTCACATTCAAATTAATGAACTCAAAGCTGAACAACCAGGAACTCATATAGTGGAGAGGATAAATGTATATTGGGGGGAACAAATTACAAGTGCTAATTTTTAAAAATGTGAATGAAATAAATAAAATACTTTCACACTGGAAGGAATAAGCCTGTGTCTGACTTGCCAGCTGTAAGTTTATTCAGCTGAGCATGTTGATGCCAAAGGGATCAGATTGGCTCAGAGCTATCGGCAGGAGTCGGCTCAGGTTGGGACTTTCAGCTGAAGTTGCTTCAGGACAAGACTGCCAGTAGGAGTCGAGTTAATAAGGGGAATGCGCTTTAACCCCTCATCCCAGCTAAATCGATCATTCATTTCCATGCCGCCCCCCCCCCCACCCCAATCAGTCCTATCTGTGCTGATACACCAAAGCTTGATCTATTTTCATATGACTGGTCCCCACTCTGTGAAAATTTTGAATTCAGTTTTTGTTTCTATTCTCCTCAGAACAAAGCCATACGATTTTACCATCACTGGCCTTCAGCAGTAGCATCGTAACCTTTACAGAGCATTTTATGGTTTTTTTTCATTCATTGCCTTTCAGCCCTTTTACAATAGGAGTAAAATACAAAACCGCACGAGAAACTGACTTTATGGGCGTGATTTTGCCAGCCCTGGGGAGGCGGGACTGCCGGGAAAATGGCTGAATCTGGGGGCGGGTGGCCATCCCGTCCCCAACCTGCCTCTGTGCCATCTTACCAGGAGGTGGGTAGCCGACACGCGCCGGGTCCCGTCTCCTGGAGGCGGGAAGGGGATTACAGCCACCTAACTGCCTGTTAACAGGTAGTTAACAGGCAGTTAAGAGGATTATCCCCATTTTTCCAAGAGAGGCGCGGGCTTCCCGACGTCGGGAAACCCCGCCAGGGTCACCGAGGCGAGCAGTGGGTCTGCGGGGTGCAAAAGTGCGCTGTGAAGTTAAGTGATGGGTGCAAGTGTGGAGAGGTAAGTATGTGAGGTGAGTGGAAAGTGATAGAAAATGCTTACTTACCTTTGTTTCTTCCTGCAGGCTTCAACAGTTGGGGATGAGGAGAGCCTCGCATCTCACCGGCAGAGATGACAGATGGCTGCTGCATTCTCTGATGCAACAACCATCTTATTTCTGCTAAAGAAAGAGGTTTGATGAGTCTTGAAAAATTTTTGACAGATGAAATGTCATACGCTGACGTTCTCTGTAACCGGCTTCCCCTTAGTTGGCTAACAAGGTCAATCAAGGGTTGACCACAAATCGATGGAAGTGAGACAATGACCCAACAAGCAGCAGGCCCGCCTCCAACGCACCCCCATTGGCAAAATCTCCCCCTATAGTCCAGTTACACTTGCTATAAGTCTTTGTTAATGACTTAGAATCATAGAAAGAATCATAGAAAGTTACAGCACGGAAGGAGGCCATTTCGGCCCATCGTGTCCGCGCCGGCCAACAACGAGCTATCTAGCCTAATCCCACTTCCTAGCTCTTGGTCCGTAGCCCTGTAGGTTAGAGCATCCCAAGTGCACATCCAAGTACTTTTTAAATGTGGTTAGGGTTCCTGCCTCTACCACCCTTTCAGGCAGTGAGTTCCAGACCCCCACAACCCTCTGGGTGAAGAAATTTCCCCTCAAATCCCCTCTAAACCTTCCCCCAATTACTTTAAATCTGTGCCCCCTGGTTTTTGACCCCTCTGCTAAGGGAAATAGGTACTTTCTATCCACTTTATCTATGCCCCTCATAATTTTATACACCTCAATAAGGTCTCCCCTCAGCCTCCTCTGTTCCAAGGTAAACAGACCCAGCCTATCCAGTCTTTCCTCATAGCTAAGATTCTCTACTGCCGGCAACATCCTTGTAAATCTCCTCTGTACCCTCTCTACTGTAATCACATCTTTCCTGTAATGTGGTGACCAGAACTGCACGCAGTACTCTAGCTGAGGCCTAACTAGTGTTTTATACAGTTGAAGCATAACCCCCCTGCTCTTGTATTCTATGCCACAGCTAATAAAGGCAAGCATTCCGTATGCCTTCTTAACCACCTTATTTACCTAGCCTGCTACCTTCAGGGATCTGTGGACATGCACTCCAAGGTCCCTTTGTTCCTCTACACTACTCAGTGTCCTACCATTTAACGTGTATTCCCTTTCCTTGTTAGTCCTCCCCAAATGCATTACCTCACACTTCTCTGGATTGAATTCCATTTGCCACTGTTCTGCCCACCTGACCAATTTATTGATATCTTCCTGCAGTCTACAGCTTCCTTCTTCAGTATCAACCACACAGCCGATTTTGGTATCATCTGCAAACTTCTTAATCATACCCCCTATATTCAAGTCTAGATCATTGATATATATCACAAAAAGCAAGGGACCTAGTACTGAGCCCTGCGGAACCCCACTGGAAACAGCCTTCCAGTCACAAAAACACCCATCAACCATTACCCTCTGCTTCCTGCCTCCGAGCCAGTTTTGAATCCAACTTGACACTTTGCCCTGGATCCCATGGGCTTTTAACTTCGTGACCAGTCTGCCATGTGGAACCTTATCAAAAGCCTTGCTAAAGTCCATATACACTACATCAAATGCACTACCCTCATCTACCCTCCTTGTTACCTCCTCAAAAAATTCAATCAAGTTTGTCAGACACGACCTTCCCTTAATAAATCCGTGCTGACTATCCTTGATTAATCCGTGTCTTTCTAAATGAAGATTTATCCTGTCCTTCAGAACTCTTTCCAATAATTTTCCCACCACCAAGGTTAGGCTGACTGGCCTGTAATTACTCGGTCTATCCTTTTCTTCCTTTTTAAACAATGGTACCACATTAGCAGTCCTCTGGCACCACACCTGAAGCCAGAGAGGATTGAAAAATGATGGTCAGGGCCTCTGCTATTTCCTCTTTTGCTTCGCTTAACAGCCTGGGATACATTTCATCCGGGCCTGGGGATTTATCCACTTTTAAAGCTGCTAAACCCCTTAATACTTCCTCTCTCACTATGTTTATTTCATCTAATATTTCACACTCCTCCCCCCCGATAGCAATGTCTGCTTCGCCCCTCTCCTTTGTAAAAACAGACGCAGAATATTCATTAAGAACCCTACCGACGTCTCCCGCCTCCACACACAAATTACCCCCATGATCTCTAATAGGCCCTATCCTTTCTTTAGTTATCCTCTTACTCTTAATATATTTATAAAACATCTTTGGGTTTTCCTTGATTTTACTTGCCAAGAATTTTTCATGCTCTCTCTTTGCTTTCCTAATATCCTTTTTAATTGCACCCCTGCACTTTCTGTACTCCTCTAAAGATTCTGGAGTATTTAGCCCTCGGTATCGGTCATATGCCTCCCTTTTTGCATCTACTTTTTCATGATGTTCAACCCCCAAAGGAAAATGTAACTCCATGCGCTCTATATATTTAGACCACATCGGTACAATCTAATATTGTTTTTGTTCATGTGTTGCTTGCTTTTGTGAACACCATCAACACCTGCCTCTTAGGTGCAAGGATAATATTCAGTTGCTGGTTGAAATATAAAGCAATTATTACCCATGTACAGAGAGAAATGTTATTGTCTGTTATAAATTTTCAGAATCCCTCATAACCCAGCATCAATTTTATGTTGAGTAACTTTTTATGTGAACTTGGGATAAACGGGATGACTACTCGCCATTTAAAAGTAATTATGATTTCCCTAAAGGATCAATGTATGGTATTATCAATGAAAAATGCTAAGTATGTTTGTAACAAGTTTTACAATCGATCAACAAAGTTACAAACAAATTGATTATTGCTGCTGCCCAGTTCCACTAAAGGGCATTTTATCTCTTTCAGCTTTGCTGTGTCTTTGATTTTTTTTGTTTGATGAGACATGTGACTTTAGTTCATCCTGCGAATAATAATTGGGAACAATAATCATTAATTTAGAGGTACATTTAGAGCAGTAATTACACGACATGAATGGGATTCTAGATTGGAACTAGGTGTGCCCTGGGTTAGACACTGGCATTTTTACATTAGACACTGGCATTTTTACCTCTGGTATCTGGATTCAAATTGAACCCAGATTTATGTGATAGAAGTTTCCTCTGGCTGTAAGGATCCCATATAAAATGAGTTTAACCAGCTCCTAGTGAGCTTGGGACCACAACACAGAGTTTCCTAATTTGGCCTTAAATTGACCGTCTGAGTGGCAGGTTTGGGAAGTGGGAAGAGTGACCATGCGTATACTTATGTGACGAATTAATGCAAGGACTAAATTAGTTATCGAGAATCTTGCTAATCAATTAGGGCTGCCTCACACGCATCACCAACTTTTGCTGTGTGTTAGCAATGAACAAGATGTTTACAACTACAACAGCAACTTGTATTTACGCCTTTAACATCGTAAAACATCCCAAGGTGCTTCACAGGAGCGATTATCAAACAAAATTTGGCACCGAGCCACATAAAGGAGATTAGGACAGATGACCAAAAGCTTGGTCAGAGAGGATGGTTTTAAGGAGTGCATTAAAGGAGGAGAGAGAGGTAGAGAGGCGGAGAGGTTTAGGGAGGGAATTCCACTGCTTGGGGCCCAGACAGCTGAAGACACGGCAGCCAATGGTGGAGCGATTAAAATCATTGATGCGCAAGAGGCCAGAATTGGACGAGCGTAGAGATCTTGGAGGGTGGCAGGGCTGGAGGAGGTTACAGAGATAGGGAGTGAGCGAGGCCATGGAGGGATTTGAAAACCAGGATGAGAATTTTAAAATCGAGGCGTTGCCAGACCAGGAGCCAATGTAGGTCAGCGAGCTCAGGAGTGATGGGTGAACGGGACTTGGCGTGAGTTAGGATAGGGCAGCTGAGTTTTGGATCACCTCAAGTTTATGGAGGGTGGAAGATGGGAGGCCGGCCAGGAGAGCCTCACTGTTTATTAACAAGCTTGCAAAATATTTTACTGTTCAATTGTGAAACTCCAATCTTTTGATAAATGTTACTTCCGGGTAAAAGGTAGAATTATTGGTTGTATTGCAGGCACTAGGTCCCCAAAGAAGCTGGAATTTGATGATTCGATTCAGACAGATTGGGCAGTGCTTCTGAACAGGGGAATAGGGAAGAGGAGAGAAATGAGTCGGAAGCAGAAACTTGCTCCCAGACCCAAAAGCAACTAGAAACATATATCTACCCAGAGCAGCAGGCTGTGGGGCATAGAAGTGGGAATTCATCAAATGTTGGCAGTATGCCATAGAATCCACCATGGAGGAGTGTAGCTATGGGATCCGACTGGAGGCTGATCACAGTACATCGACAGTCAAGAGGGGGTTGCAAGAATATTGAGAGTTTGAAGACACGTACTGGAGCCAACTAAACAACAGGTAACACAGACAAACTAGAATAGAGCTAAGGGCAAAGAGGTGTACCCTTGATTAAAAGAAAAGTCTTGTAATTACTTGGCAGAACATATATCCTATAAAAGCTGAATGGGAAATCAATTCGACTTCCGATTTAGCTTGTGGTTAAGAAATTAATGTGTGAAGCCCAAAAAAAACTAGAGGTGAAAACTTGATATAAAAGTTACGAGGCCTGTACCTCACTAAATATTGGGTCAGAATTTGCAGGAGCAGGTCGTCTAACGGCATCTGCCATTAGTTAGACTTGCCCTACACCTTACAGCTCAAACAATTTTGCCCACAAAGTTGCTGAAAGTGCGAGCTGATAATGGCGCAGCGAGGGAAATGGCATCTGGGACCTGAGTGAACAGGTCAAGCAATGGTGTAGCTTCTTAACCAATGATATTAAAGGATTGGGAAATAAACATAGGAAGGACTGAGAAGGAGGGTGAATTCAATGTCAAATCAGGTACAGAAAGAAAATGCTGCATTTGTGCATTAATTGCCAATTAAACTCGCTGCAGGAAGTTAGGACAAGTACCTTTTTAATGAGGAGATTTATGTTCCTGCAATGCCACTCAATCTCTCTGGTCCAGAAAGGGAACAATTGAAGCTGTGATGTCTCATTCCTGCAGGTAGAAAATTATTGGTAGCAATTTTTTAAATGTGTAAATTTAATTTTTACATTTTTTTCTTACTTTTAATGTCTGTCTCTTTCCTTCCCTCTTAATCCAATCTTTCCCTCTCTTTATTTCTCTTTCTGTACCTGATCTGACTCTAATTCACCCTATTTCATTTTTCATTTATTAAAATTAATTTTGAGTATATGTAAATGAGAATCCTGAAATAATCTTTAGCCTGAGAAGTCAATTTGCAACATCAGTAACAATAACTATCGGTGATTGAAAGAGGGAGATGAACAATCTTCACTAATGTATCGAGTACATGTTACTTAGAAATCATTAACATCTAAATGAGCACTAAAATATTTTCATGCATTGTAGAATATCTCAGGATTATGCCCGGTGGTTTTTTTTTTGCAGAGAAGAGAACCGACAAATCAGCTGTTTCTGGTGCAATTAGAATGAAAATCAGCGTTGAAATTAAAGGAGAAGAAAAAGTAGCCCCGTATCATGTGCAGTACACATGTTTACATGAGGTGCGGCAACATAGCAAATGTGCTCATTTATATAACGTTTCATAGTTTTTCAACCACATACTAATTATTGTGCATGCAGAGTGCAAATGTGCTGTACTTGGTTCCAACTGAAGAATAAACAGGACGATTTTCTATTCTGATTGAAATTTACCAATGGTATCCACCTCATGGTTATCACAAAAAAAAACTCATTGTTCAAAACCTTTTAGTCCCGAGCTATTATCCATCTGTCTTGTTTGATTTGATAGCTGGTTGTGCACCTTGTATTTTAATCTATTTATTATACAGCAATTTAACGTTTGCAAAATAACTTTTAGTAACATATCCAGTGTCATCATTCATGTAGATTATGTTGTTTTTTTATTTCTTTTAAAAGACACAAGTAGCAAAGTAGTATTTATTGGTGAATATTTTCTTTCACTGCATTGAAATGAAAATAGAATTTGGGCAGTCTGATTAAAATAATACTGTGGATCTCGGGTATTGAAGATCATCATCAAACAGGCCAGAAATACAATACACAGATTTAACATAACTCTTATTACCTTCAGAACCTATTCACTTATTTGACTGATACAAAATATAACGGTGTCGTGAAAATCCCACAAGTGAAAGGAGATGAGGCATGGAAAGTGTACTTTGAAGATTTTGCTCAAGAAATTGTAGATGAATTTGCAATGCGCTACGGAGTTGAATCAATTTACCAGGCCATGACGTAAGTAACTTATTTGCAATGTTTTTTTAGTTATCCTAGACCTAGATGGTTTCAATTTTGACTGTTAAGCAATCATTTTGGTACGGTAGTGTAGTGGTTATGTGTAGACTTTCCGGGGGCGGGGGGTCAGCGGGCGCGATCGGTGGCAGGTCAGGTGGGAAAGTGTATTTTTCCCCCCAGTGGGTCGAGATCCCGCTGTGAACCCACCGCCATGTGCCTTTCCTCGATGTCGGGTCTGTCAGCACTAAGCAGACCCGACACGCTTGGGGGGTGGGCCTTGGAGGTCCAGCCAAGCATGGGCAATAAATGCTGGCCTTGCCAGCAACGCCCACATCCCGAGATTGAAATTAAAAAAAAAAAAAAATTGGAACATAATCATGATACATTATTTTGATTGTTCCACAGAAATTAATGGCTTCACTGAAATGAACTAGTACCTACAAAGCTGAACTCAAGAGAATTTAAATTTGGTATAACCTCCTGATTTCTTGGAAGCTGTGCTGACTCAGTGATCCGTTTGTTTTAAAACAATATGCATACTAACATCTGTAAAAAGTCATTGCTGTTTGGTAGTAGTGGAAAACATTTGTTTGCTGCAATCAAATACACCAACCTACCAGTTAGTTTGCCATCGCAACATCAGTGAGATCCATATGAATTATTTTTAGACCATCATTAAGTATCTAAAGGGACTAAAAAAAAATCCAGATCAAAAATGTTCTTTCTAATTAAATTTAATGATTATTAGACTGACATTCATTTTTTTTTTTTTAAAAAACAGTGCATATAACTTATAGGCCCCTATAGGCAAAATCCAAATTTATTGGGATATAAAGCTACTGGCCTTGTTATTGATTGATTGACGGCCGTGCCTTCTGTTGCCTAGGCCCTAAGCTCTGGAATTCCCTGCCTAAACCTCTCCGCCTCGCTACCTCTCTTTCCTCCTTTAAGACGCTCCTTAAAACCTACCTCTTTGACTAAGCTTTTGGTCACCTGCCCTAATTTCTCCTTATGTGGCTCGTTGTCAATTTCATTTTGTCTTATAATACACCTGTGAAGCGCCTTGGGACGTTATATAAATACTTGTTGTTGTTGTTGTTGCTTCAGCTGTTTTTTGTAATAGGAAAGTTTAAGTACAGAATTTTTGTTCATTTTGCTTTTTCTTGTCTTTTTTTATTATTTTCTTTCTTTAAGTGGCTATATATATATAGACATGTTTTACTTCCTTTCTAATATAGCTGTAAACAATCACATGAGGCTATATTTTGAAGCTAGAAAGTGGTAATTAAAGAAGGAATTTATAGATAAATCCAACTTGGATATTTGTGACCTGCGTCAGCTCTGGTCCCTCCCCTCCACTGAGGCCTGTGCGAGTGCCTCAGTCCCACTCTTTCCTACCTCCAAGGCCCACCCGCAACGCTGAAGATTTGGTTCCATCCCTTGCCTCTCACTGAGGCCCGCCCTAGTGCTCCATACCTGATTGTCCGCTCTCGCAAAGGAAACTGTCATTAAGGGCCTCGATTTCAATACAGTGGCAATGTAGGGAAGTGTAGGAGCACGTCGTAAGCAGAGTTTTGGTCTGACATGGTGCTCTTTTGGTTTGCTACACAGTTTAGAATGGTACATAGGAACACTCCGGCATGGTTAGACTCGTAATTTTCAATGTCTATCCTCAAGAATTCTTTCAGACGTAGTAGTGATGAGAGAGTTGCCAAGGTTACAGCTAATGTTTGCTAACTGTTAGAGGGAATGCACAGCTATTTTATTTAGTTTTAAACTGTAGGTGGCTTGTTGGAAAGTAGAGCTGGCAATTTTCCTGGTTGTCTTGGGCACACACATTATTTAGAAAAGCAAAGAGAGATAGACCATACTTTTTTTTTAAACTGATCTGAGGACAAAAGCAGTGATCAGTTAAAGCTATGGAAGGGGAGGCAGGTGCAAATTTGCTAGAAACTTGCATGGAGTTGGCACAAATAGGGTTGGACATATTCTTGGAGATTTCATCACATGAACTCCTGCCTCCAACTGCCCTGCCCAGTCAAACAGCCTTTTTTGCCCCAATCTCCAATATTTTTATAACTACAGGAAACTTTTGTTTATCCGGCACCCAAATATCCAGAATTCTCGCTTAACCGGCAAAAATCATCCTCCGAAAACTCCTCTCAAATAACCGGCAATGTTGCCGAGTCGCAGTCGAGTCTCCGCGAACGCCGAGTACTCCGAAAACTCCTCTCAAATAACCGGCAATGTTGCCGATCCCGAGTCCGAGTCCGCGAACGCCGATTTAGTCAGTAGGGGTAGTTTTCAAAAGTGCCACTGCACGGCCTCCTGGCGCTGTCGGAAGTATACTGCACATTTCTTTATTTATTTTTCTTTGTTAAAAATAGCCTCGGTAGATATAACTCTCCGTTATCCGGTACTTTCGATAAACCGGCACCACGCCGGTCCCGTCGGTGCCGGTTAATAAAGAGTTTCCTGTAATAACAAAAAGTGTTCAAAGAAAATGGAAAAAAACACTTTTTTAAATACCCTTATGATTTTTCTCCTGGTTTGTTTGGAAATGTGTCCGGGAGATTAATCTTTAATTCCTGGATACTTCAGGACAATCCTGGAATGTTTGCGACTCTAGGCACAAAGGCTAAGACGGCAAAGCACACCGGCCGCGATTTCAATATCGGAGGCGGGTTCGCGACGGGAGAGGTGGTTGGCGGGTCCTGGTCCTGCTCCCGGCTCCAGCCGTTCTGAAAAGGATTTTCCCCTGATTGGGCTCGTTAAGCCCGCCCTGCGAGGTTCCCGGCCAATTAAAAGGAAGTGGGTCTGATGACGTCATTTGATGACGCGTCATCAGCCGGTTTCCTTGAAGGGACCACGGCCACATTCATTTTGACAGTTGTTCTGTCCGTGTTCTGCAGCATTGAGGCACTGCACAAAGGTGCATGGCTGCACCCAGGCTCCTGCATGACTCCCTCCATATGCTCGCAGGGAAGTTCTCTTCCCTTCCAAGGGCGGAAGAGACCTCCCCAGGAGACCAATGCAGCCTGGTTGCACATTGCACAGGAGGGCACAAGCAGGGATGTGGTCAGGAGGACCAGGCTGCAGTGGCGCAAACCTTTCATTGATCTCAGTAGATCACGAACCGTTACTGCAAATCCACATCCAACCTCACCCTGCTGTGCCACTCATCACATCCCCATCACTCTGCCTCCCCTACAGTATTCCTGAACATCCTTACTCACATCAACCTACCTTGCACCTCTACCCATCCCTCTCTATCTACATTATCACTTCCCCATCTCACTAGCCACCCTTCACATTCACCCTCATCCTAGTGCAATCATAACAACTAACAACACACAAGGGTAGGCACATGGGTGTTTTATGCAATGTTCATGTGAAGTTTCTGTTAATGTGTTGTCAAACATTGAAATCTATATTTTCAACACTTTACCTTTTTGGACAGATCTGTGCTCACCTTTGGAAGTGTCTTAGTGAGTTCCAATGAATGTTGAGACATAACTTCCCCCCCCCCCCCCCCCCCCCCAATTGTGATGAGTGTGAAATGAATGGCTTGGACATTGTAGGGATGCTTTATGGTGCTGGCACATCATGTGGCAGCCAGGGTGTACAGCGTCAAGTAAATCTGGCCATGGTGATGCCATCGCTGGCCTCCCGGGCAGCAATGTTGTCAGGTGCTGATGCCCTGTGTCCTGTGCACCATCAGGTGATTGCGGAGAAGATTGGTGTTGTTGGTGATGTTGGTGTGTCTGGTGATGTTGGTGTTGGGGCTGATCGTGGGGGATTCAGAGGACCAAGGTGAGATTTTTTTCCAAGTGCACTGATGTTGCTGGAATAGATGGCAGCTGAAGTTCACAGAATCACAGAATCCCCACAGTGCAGATAGAGGCCATTTCGGCCCATCGAGCCTGCACCGACACATATCCCACCCTATCCCCATAACCCCACGTATTTAATCCCCCCTTAACACTAAGGGTCAATTTATCATAGCCAAATCAACCTAACCCGCACATCTTTGGACAGTGGGAGGAAACCGGAGCACCCGGAGGAAACCCACGCAGACACGGGGAGAATGTGCAAACTCCACACAGACAGTCACCCGAGATGACAGAAGCTATCTGTCAATGGTGAGAGAGCTTGCTACAAGGAGGTGACAGTGGATAGAGAGTTTACTCCGAACACTTCCAAACTGGTAGCTTTCATCCCACTTTTGCAGCTGTCACCTGTTCACAGCAATGGGGAGACATAGAGAACCCGACCTGCTTATCTGACGTGATCTCCGAACGACGTGAACCTCGTTAAAAATGTGGCAAAATATAAAAAGGCTGGCAAAATAGTAGTAAACAAGCATTTAACTATCTTAAATGCCTCCCCCGCCCCTTGGTGTCGGGTCTGTTCTGAATTTGCTGACCCGACACTTTGGAAACTTACATGGAGGCGGGTTCGGAGCGGGCTCCCAATCCGCTGTGAATCATTTCGATTTTGACAGCGGACCCGCCTCCAAACCCGCACTCTGAGCGCCGGCAAAATTCAGCCCACTGTGTGAGCACATGAACTGGGATTATCTTGTCTATTTAAAAATAACAAGTTTACGTTTGCTTATATTTAAACATATAGATCACTCTTGAAATCTGCATAGACGAAATTCAAAAACCACTCTGTACCAGACACCCATTATAGCTTGTAAACCATGTTTAACATACAGCAACAATTAAGTCGCAAAATTGAGCTGGATCTAAACCTAGATTTTCTTGAGGCAGAGCCTAGTGTAACACCAGTATTTCAGACTTGGAGGTTCCCAGGTTTGATTCACAGTCTGTCCTGAGTCAACTGCTCTCAGCCAGGACAGCAGTATGGGTTTGCATTTGGCCTCAGAACCCCTGGATTAGACAAGTAAAAAATTATCAAAGATTCCTGCTTGAGGAGCCACTCTATCCAGTGACTCCACCTGGATAATATACACCACGTGAAGCTTGGATCGGCCTAGGCTTTGATGTCTTCATGGTTAAAATTGCCTGCCAGCATTCACTGACTGGGCTCGTGCCTGAATGACCACTTGTGCGTCGGCTACAGTCGGGCTGTGAGTAACTGGAACTGTATCCCAATCAGTGCCTTCGAGAGAGACGGGGAGAGGATTTGGCAGGGAGTGACAGCAGTTGTTTGGGTTTCTCCTCAGCTGGATGAGTTCACCTGCAGTGAGGATTGTGCAGTGTTTGATCTCAGACAGTGTTTCTTCAACTTGCCTGTGGACATAATTAAAGTGACAGATTTTTCACTGCTGAGACCTAGGAGATTCTGCTAATCTTACTGAAATGTTTCTCCCTATACCAGTGAGGCAATGGTGGGCAATTCTGCTTCACTGCCCTCCCTCCCTCCCTCCGCCCCACCCCCGTCCCCATTCCCAGCCACGTGGGACTTTTCCATTTTGTAAGTTAACCATAAAGTGCTCTTTGTGTTAATTGAGATTTGCTGCTGTGAAATATTCTGGCATGAAACTAAATTATTTTGGTGAAAAGAACAATGGGAATTAAAATTATGCCTGTGTCTCATTCAGTCATTTTGTACGTATTCTCTAAGGTTTACAATATATGTTAATTGATTCACTCCGAATACCTGGAGGATGCAATTACTACATTGCGTACCAGAGTGAAAATTTGGAAATAGAGGAGAATTTGTACTAATATTAGCAGTCAGGGAAGGGGGAAAATATCAAGTCGGTTGAAATCTTGTTCATTAACCATTTAGGTCTTCAGTAAAATTTGCAAGAACTGTAGATAGATTAACGAGTACCTTGAAAAGTATAAAAGCAAAATACTGCAGATGCTGGAAATCTGAAATGAAAACAGAAAATGCTGGAAACACTCAGCAGGTCAGGCAGCATCTGTGGAGAGAGAAACAGAGTTAACGGGCTGGATTTTACCAACCTCGGTGGGTCCGTGGCGGGTGACGGCGGTGGTGGGTCCCAGCATCACTGCTTGCTCCAGCCCACTGTCCAAAATGATTTTCCCCTGATTGGGCTTGTTAGGCCCGCCCAGCATTTTTTCCGGCCAATTGAAGGAAGCGGGTCTGATGACGTCATTCGATGACGCGTCATCAGCCGGTTTCCTTAAAGGGACCATGCGCAAATTAATTTTGACATTTGTGCTGTCAATGTTCTACAGCATTGAGGTGCTGCAAACACTGACAAGCACTGCACAAAGGTGCAGGGCTGCACCCAGGCTCTCCCATGACTCCCTCCAGCTTATGGAGGGAGTCACAGCATGCAGGGAGGTTTGCTTCCCTTCCAATGGGCAGAAGAGACCTCCCCAGGAGATCAGTGCAGCCTGATTGCACATTGCACAGGAGGACACAGGCAGGGATGTGGTCAGGACGACCAGGCTGCAGTGGCACAAACCTTTCAATGATCTCAGTAGATCACGAAACGTTACTGCCAAGCCACACTCAACCTCACCCTGCTGTGCCACTCATCACATCCCCATCACTCTGCCTTCCCTACCCTACTCCTGCACATCCTTACTCACACCAACTTACCTTGCACCTCCACCCATCCCTCTCTATCTATATTCACTTCTCCATCTCACTAGCCACCCCTCACACTCACCCTCATCCTAGTCCAATCATACCAACTAACAACACACAAGGGTAGGGCACTTGTGTGTTTTAGCCAATGTTCATGTGAAGTTTCTGTTAATGTGCTGTCAAACATTGAAACCTTTATTTTCAACAGTTTGCGTTCTTCAACAGATTTGTGTGCACCTTTGGAAGTGGCTTAGTGAGTTGTAGTGAATGGTGATACATAACGGTACCCCCTGCCCCCCCCCCCCCCCGCAATGGTGATGAGTGTGAAAGGAATGGCTTGGGCATTGTAAGGATGCTTTATGGCGTTGGTGTGGGGCGGTGCCAGCCTGGCACATCATGTGGCAGCCATATGGGTGTACAGCGTCAAGTGAAGTAAATCTGGCCATGGTGAGGCCGTCCCGGGCAGCAATGTGGTGGGGTGCTGATGCCCTGTGTCCTGTACAGCATCAATTGATTGGGGGAAGGGTTGATGGTGTTGTTGGTGCTACTGGTGTGCCTGATGCTGCTGGTGTTGGGGCTGATCGTGGTGAGATTCTGAGGACCAAAGTGAGACAGTATAAACTGTACCCATTCTGATGTAATAGATGGCAGGTGAAGTTGAGATGACAGAAACGATCTGTCAATGGTGGGAGAGGTTGTTCCAATGAGGTGACACTGGATAGAAAATTTGCTCCAAACACTTGCAACCTGCATAAAGCTCAATCTGTCTTCCAAATGCAGTAAGCAACAGCTTCTGAGCTTGGATAGTAAACAGCTGTGAGATGGGAGCTTTTATAGCACATTTGCAGCTGTCAAGTAATGAGATGATTCCATGGCCATTCAACTCCCGCCCAGCTTACCTGACGTGATGCCCGAGCAATGCAGACCCCATGGGTGACCTGGTAAACTCTGAAGGTGAACAGAAAATAGTTCTTAACGCTCTGTTAACAAGGTCATAATGACCTGAATTGCCTCCCCCGCCGCTGTGTGTTGGGTCTGCTCAGCACTGGCAGACCCGACATTTGGGAAAGGTGCGTGGTGGCGGGTTGACAGCGGGGTCCCGACCCGCTGTCAAAAAAAACCATTTTCCCAGCCGACCGGCTGCCGATTTTAAATCACAAGCTTTCGGAGTTACAACTCCTTCGTCAGGTGAAGTGAGGCACTTCACCTGACGAAGGAGTTGTAACTCCGAAAGCTTGTGATTTAAAATAAAACTGTTGGACTATAACCTGGTGTTGTGCGACCTCTCAATTTTGTCCACCCCAGTCCAACACCGGCATCTCCGCATCATGAATGAACTAAGCCACAGGACACTTGGAGGGACACAGGAGGAGAGCTGTGAAGCACTTGCTCTCATTTTGAAAGAGTAAATGAACATTGTGTATGTTCCAAATAATGATGGTGCAAAATCTGGCAATTACAGACTCATTAGCCTGACAATAATAATAATAATCAGAAAACTAATAATCAGAAACAAAATAGAATACCTGCATGAAAATAACCTAATAAATATCACCCAAGCTGACTTTAGAAGTAGTAGATCTTCAGATCAACATCATCCCAAATTCGAGGTGACATCTCAAATTCACACACGAAAGCCCTGTACACATAATGTACCTTGACTTGCAAAAGGCCTTTTATCAACTACCACGATATAAATTTCTTTAAAAAAAAATGAGATCAATTGATAGCATAGGTAAGGCATGGGTATAAATTAAGAACTGGCTAATGGGAGGCAATCAGAGGGTAGTTGTAAAGAGAGCCAAGCCACATTAGCAAGGTGTTGAGTGTGGTACTCCATGGGTGCATGCTGGTAGCCTTCCTGCTCTTGGTGTATGATCGTGAATTGCAGTGTCAATACAAGGTACAGTAAACTCTTGTTTAAACGGCACTTAATCATCCGGAATACTTTAATAACTGGCAAAATAGATAACCGGTAATCTTGCCGAATCCATCCGGCACTTGTTTTTGCTGAGTCCGAGTCTCTCGCGGTGGCCGAGTTAGTCAGTGGTTTTTATTTTTGTTTGTGTTAAAAATTGCCTTGGTAGGTATACCTCTCTGTTATCCAGAATTTTTCATCAACCGGCACCATCCTGGTCCCATAGGTGCCGGATACGAAAGAGTTTACTGTAGTTAATTTTGCAGGTGACAACAGTAGGGAGGAGGGGAATGACTGCGGACTCAGAGGATACAATTGAGATCTAACAAGGAAAGCGCAACAAAGTTTTGGACCTGGTAAACAAATCAATCATGCCAAAAGCAAGATATTGTATATTTGAAGTAAAAATAGAAGGCAGATGTGCAAAAGCAATAGGGTTAGTATTCTGAAAAGATGAGATCAAATAGGTTGAACAGTTTTCTTCATCCAAACCTATCTGTGATAAAGTAGCTGCAGAACTGCAAGCAGCTGTTTTAAGAGTTTTTTTCCGATAATGTTTTACATGTTATTCAATAGGCAAGGCTTGCTTTATTAGAGTTTTCTTTGCTAACCGTTAGTTATTAATCTTTTTTGAGCTCACACTATTAGATTTATACAACAAATAGTCTATTTTAATTTAAACGGATTATATTTTTTTCCACCAATATTCTCACCTATTTTCCTGAAAGCAGTGCATCAGAAATGGCTCCTTGGTCACCAGCAGCCCGTCAGTGCCTCACCTAAGTGGCTATTGTTAGTGTGAGCCTTGAGAGTGAGTGCGGCAAAGTATTCAACCTTCGGAGCCTGATTGTGTTCTTGCCCTACATCCACAAAAGCAGTTGTTCTGGAAAAAAATAATTGAATACCAGTTTGGACTGAGAAGCATGGTTGGTTTTATTTTTTTTCCTCTTTCCTGCCTCAAAAGCACTGAGGTTTGCTCTAGCTCCCACCATTGCCCTTACTGCCATTTGCTAATATTAGCTAAAAGGTTAGCATGACTCGAAAGCAGATTTGCCAATATACTCACATCGATCTTTTAATTAACAAATGGGGAGAAGATATATACCCACTCTGTAGTGAAATTAACCCAATCTTGGTGGATTTCCCAATTTCACCTACGAGGAGAAAATCACAGTCAACCCAAAGAAGTTAAAATTGTACTGATAATCACTGTAATGGGACAAAGTACTGATGTTAAATTATACCACAATGCGTAGCAGTTTCTTGGGTGTTGTATCAACTTCTCGTGTTATTTTGAAGCCAGCACAACTGAAACCCAGGGTATTACTACCACTGTTATAGGGTGAGATTTTGCTACCATATCTGTCATCAAATTATCCTGCTGCATTTACTACCAGAACAATGTAAATGGGGCACCAAAACAAGGGATCTAAAACAATGTAAATGTCGCAGGCTTAAGCCGTTATGATGGGCAGTGATGGTTTCTGATAAAAGGTTGTCCTGCATCTTGAATAGCTTTTCTTTATACAATATATTAGTTAGAAGTGCAGGAATTTGGATTGTTTGCTTCTTTGCAGTTAAGTGACCCTGTGAGCTAGAATAATGTGGCTTCAAACTTTTGAACTGGTATTGGGGTTTCATAGTTCCATTAATGATCTGCTAATAATGAGCCACTTTTAGAATTAACCACATACTTGAATGATTCTTAGCAACAATAAGATTTTGGGCTGGATTTTCATTGACCCGTGGAGGCGGGCTTGGAGGCGTGTGGGGGGGTTAAAATTGCGAAAACTGGCGGGCGGGCACAAGTCCGCCTCCATCCCGCCTCCACGCAATTTTCATGAAATCGTGTCTGCTGGTCCCGACTGCGTCCCGCCTTTAAGAGATGGGATAGGCTGTTAAGGCCCTTAACAAGCACTAAATTGGCTCTATAATGCCATTTTGAAAGGCCTTTGTGATTTTAACCCTTGTTCTACGTGAAGCACGCCTGTTCTGAACCACGATTGTGAAACCTGGCGGGAGCACATTTGGCTGGATATCTCTCTCTCTCTCTCTCTCTGTAAAAATATCTGGGAGCAGACTTAGGGCTGCTGCTGCTCATTTTGCATCCAGGTCCTCTCACAGCAAAGGCCAGGCAGTCTTTGCAGACCTTCAATGCAGCAGCAATGATGACATCATCAGAGGTGACTTTCAGACTGAAAACACTAATTGATTCATGGGTTCCCACATGCTGGAACTCAATTGCCCAATTAGGTGAAAATCGCATCAATCTCCCACATCCAATTGCAGTCGGGTGGATAACACGAAAAGTGGATGACACGACCCCAACCTGCCCCAGTATCAAAATCCAGCCCTTTATGTATGTACCGTCATCACACAACAACTTGCGTTTTATTGTAATTTATGTTGGTAACATGTAACCGGGCATCTCAACGTGACAACCAAGATATAAATTGGTAGTATCCCTATGAAAAGTAGGATCTGTAATAAATGTCCTAACTCTTATTTTTTTCTCTTGTAGGCATTTCTCCTGTCTATCATCCAAATACATGTGCCCAGGGGTTCCTGCAGTAATGAGCACCTTGTTGGCCAACATCAATGCATATTTTGCTCATACCACAGCTTCAACAAATGTTTCAGCCTCCGATCGATTTGCTGCTTCAAACTTTGGAGTAAGTCTAATTTGGGTTAGGCACCTTCGCATTGAAATCCTCTTTTTCAAATTAATAAAGGATCCAGGTAATACGCGAGCAGCAACATTGGTATATGAAAATAAACCAAAGAAGAAACTTGCCCAGGGTCGTAATCCATTTATTTTTCTTTAAACCATAGGACTCAATTGAGGCAATGAACTTTGAAGTTCAGCCTGCTGGAAAATCTTTTGGAAGAGTTTTAAAGTTCTTAAATAAAATTAAAAATTGTACTTGCTTCAGGCTGCACCACAATTAGGTTTTGGTAGTATGACTGCAATATTTGCCACTGACTCTAGGAGATCATTGCTACGGAAAGTAAACTGTTAGCTGTAAACCAGTACTGTAAGGTTGGATAAGTCATTTGTCTCTTTCTAATTTCTTATAACTTATTGAATTCACTAGCGCTGTCTTTTGTTTAGTTAGTTGTCCCTGCTACTATTTGAAGAAAATTTTGCTAACTTTCCACATTACTGTTAATATTCTTTAATATTCAGTGCTGCACTGTCAGAGGTGCCGTCTTTCGGATGAGACATTAAAACCGAGACCCCGTCTGCTCTCTCAGGTGGACGTAAAAGATCCCATGGCACTATTTCGAAGAAGAGTAGGGGAGTTATCCCCGGTGTCCTGGCCAATATTTATCCCTCAACCAACATAACAAAAAAAACCAGATTATCTGGTCATTATCACTTTGCTGTTTGTGGGACCTTGCTGTGCGCAAATTGGCTGCCGCGTTTCCCACATTACAACAGTGACTCCACTTCAAAAGTACTTCATTGACTGTAAAGCGCTTTGAGATGTCTGGTGGTCGTGAAAGGCGCTATAGAAACGCAAGCCTTTCTTTCTTTCAAGTTTCAGTGACTTTAATGCTTCGGTTCAATTTTAGAGTGGCACAGTATAAAAGCCTCGAGTTATACTGCTCGGCTCATTTCATTTTTAGTCAGGGCAAAGCAGAGCTATGTGGTGTATGTATGTATATATTTAAAAGAATTGCAGACTCGACTTATCTGCTGGTAAAATTTCTAATGTTTGGAAAGTGCTGACAGGAGGATTGGTTATTTTCAAACATTTCAAGTTAGAAGATCGCCTGGGCTTTTTTAAAACTTTAAAGCTTGAAAAGTTGGTTTTGCAATGCTCATGGTGTGGTTTCACACTTGATCCCAATCTGATGCATTTGCACTCTGGATTTTCCATCATTCTGTACACCAGTTTGTAGCAACACAAACGATGCAGCTTCACCACGCTATCGGGCACAAATTTTCAGACTAAAGTTTATATTTTGCCTAAAATTTGCTGTACAAAAATCAACATTTTCTAACTTGATGGCTTATTATCTTATAAGATGCTATCGTGACAAATTAACTGAGGAAAATGCTACTAACCTATGCTGCAAAATTGGTAATAACCATGAACTTTTGAAACAATTAAACAAGATGCATGTCTATAAATTGCTGTTGCCACAAACTTTTACACTGGAGTAAATGCAGAATTGCGGGCAGCGCATTATAATGTGCACTTACTGCCCAGTATCCACCTGGTCCAGAAATTCTGTGGAGGCACTAAGGCTGTCATGTGCTACTGCAATTAATCTATGCAGTAGGCTTGCTGTACTCATTGTTTCCTGCAACCTCTCCCTTTGTTGTTTTGATGATGATAAATTTATGCCATCTAGTTACTGACTCACTGACGAGTGGCAATAGTTTTCCCTATTTACCTATTCAAACCATTCATAATTTTCAACATCTGTCAGATTTTCTCATAACCTAACCTGCTCTAAAGAAAAGAGCCCCAATTGTTGATGTCTTTCCTCATAACTAATTCTCTTCAATGTTTATATCAAATGGTTGAATACAATTACAAATTATTTTAATAAATGTAAGCCTGTTTTAATTTTTTTTTTAACTTGACAAGGCCCCTGTAAGATTTGTTTGGATGCCCACGGTTTGTATTTCTCCTGTGCTGCAGTTTGGCCATGCATGGTAGCATTCAATGGCTTGTTTCTCTCACGGCAGTACTTCACACAATAAGCTTCTACTAATGGTTATGATGGTTCAGCAAAGAATGATTTACAGGGTTGTGAGGCTACACTTTGTGCCGTGCCTACTTGGAGCAAGTACTTAGCATTCGAAACTGTACTTTAGGCTCACTTTAGCTGCTTTCTAGAGGTCAACCATCTTCTTCCTCACATCTCCGGGGTCTGCTGTGTTCTAGAAACTACGTTTACCTTGTCTGTTATTTGTCCCCAATTCTGTTGAGGATACCCTTCTGTTTCATACACAAGTGCCCTCCTCTCTCTTACTACTTCAGCTGGCATTTCCAGCACCTGGTCATCAAAACAGATTTTGCAAGCCCCAGATTCCTGCATTTTCCATCAATATTGCTGTGTTAATCCCTGACCTTCTCTCACCTATGCAAATACAGGGATTTAACTGCCTCCCTAATACAGTTATCAGCTGATCAGCCTTGTTATGGCTTCTGCCACTCCATTGGTCAACCAGCTTTGCTGTTCCCCATGATCTACTCCTGCCAATGAAACCAGCAATATCAGGGATTCATAAGCAGGATTAAATTCGCCCAGAAAATTTTAGGAATCCACAGATAACCTCAGAATAACACCAACAGCATTGTTTAGCCGCAGAGCAGTTTAAAATTTTGTTTTTACCTCTTTGAGGAGTTGAGGGTGTTTTTTAAAGAAATAATTACATTTTCTGTGATCTTGTTTTGTAAAACCATATTCTCAAAAATCTAATATTGAACATTAAAAGAACTGGTTCCATTAAAATACTAAGAAACTAGACAAAGACTTTTATGATAGTCTTCATTTTGTGAAAGACCTTGCATGAAGTTCCACATATAATGCTCTTTAAAATATTGGCCCGTAATTTCCGATGCCTCATATTGGAAAAAAATCTACGCACTTACCTGAGGGCTCCCAAGATCCGGACACTTCCGATCCTGGGCCTCTCCACAGTCGAAATGCGCAGGGCCCACGTATCCCAGGGGCGCATGTGGTTCGCAAGCGTCCCTGGGATCACGTGGGCCAGGCCAGCCAATAGGAGAAGGGAATCTCCCTTCATACTTTTTACAAATGTGAGAAGTCGCACAACACCAGGTTATAGTCCAACAGCTTTATTTGAAATCACAAGCTTTTGGAGCGCTGCTCCTTCGTCAGGTGAAGTGAAGAGATGCATATAGGCACAGCATATATAGTCAGAGAACACCTGACGAAGGAGCAGCGCTCCGAAAGCTTGTGATTTCAAATAAAGCTGTTGGACTATAACCTGGTGTTGTGCGACTTCTCACATTTGTCCACCCCAGTCCAACACCGGCATCTCCACATCATGGCTACTTTTTACAGATAGACCTGTCAAATATATGAATGGAGATCACCCTAAAAAGACACTAAAACATTAAATACATTTTTTTTTAAATCACATTTTTAAAATGAGTTAAAATTACATTAAATTAAATATTTTAAACAAAAATTTAATTTTTTGAAAAAAAAATTAAAGTTTTTTACGGGACTAAAAATAAACTTACCTTTTTTAAAAGTATTTTTAAATTATAAATGAGTGAAAATAATTTTTTTTGACTTCTTTCAACTCTTGCGCTGGTAAAAGCAGGTCTTACGCTTGCTTTTACCAGGCATAAGATTTCTAAGGGTTTTCAGCGGGCGGAGGTTCTGCAGAAAGCAGAACTCTCCACCCACAGAGGCCCTTCTCCAGGGCAGGTGTCCGATTCGTCAGGAGCATTCTTGACAGATCGGAAATGCCGGTTTTCAGCACATGCGCTGTGCATGCCTGAAACCGGCATTTCCGATGTCCCTACGGGTGTGTACACAGCTCATACACACGTAGGGATCGGAAAATACGGGCCATTAATTAAATATATGTTAAAAAGCTGTGCTTCCAATTCATGAAGCTGCCATTCTTGGTGTCTCTGGCATATTGAAGTGACATGGAGTTGGAAACACGGTGCCGTGTCTGCAGTGTGTTTGGCATGATATGCAAGTGGATACAGCTAGTGAGATAAATAGAGTCATCGAGTCATAGAGTTATACAGCACAGAAAGAGGCCCTTCGGCCCATCGTGTCCGTGCCGGCCATCAAGCCCTGTCTATTCTAATCCCATTTTCCAGCACTTGGTCCGTAGCCTTGTATGCTATGGCGTTTCAAGTGCTTCTTGAATGTTGTGAGGGTTTCTGCCTCTACCACCCTTTCAGGCAGTGAGTTCCAGATTCCAACCACCCTCTGTTTTTCCTCAAATCCCCTCTAAACCTCCTGCTCCTTACCTTGAAACTATGCCCCCTGGTTATTGACCCCTCTACTAAGGGGAAAAGTTCCTTTCTATCTATCCTATCTACGCCCCTCATAATTTTGTACACCTCAATCAGGTCCCCCCTCAGCCTTCTCTGCTCTAAGGAAAACAACCCCAGCCTGTCCAGTCTCTCTTCATAGCTGAAGCGCTCCAGCCCAGGTAACATCCTGGTGAATCTCCTCTGCACCCTCTCCAATGCAATCACATCTCTCCTATAGTGTGGCAAATAGGCATCTGCTTCATTTTGTCTGACTTGTTACAAATGCAACAGTTGGTGCACTGGGAGTGAGATTTCAGCAATGTCCTTCTGACTTGCTGCTATATCACTCTAATGGTAAAAGTTTTGGAGAAGACATTTCTGAAGATATTCTACTTTAAATAAGGGCAAAGTATAGAAGCGCTAAGAAAAAAAAACAACTTGTCTAAAATTTTTGACATTGTAAGGGCATCTACTATAGTTCTCAGAGTTAAAGTTTATCCAACATAGCCAAATCGCACCCAACTGATTTGTCTTTGACCGTGCTTATCATTTCTCCTTCTGTAAACTGCCCCTGCCATAGTGCTCTATATAGCTAAAATCCTTGATTTAAAAATATTTTGTTATATTGGAACTAAAATGTAGTTTTATGTAAATTGTTTGCCGTTTACGAGAATATTTAACAAAATATATATTGGAAAATCCCCCAAAGATTTACTAATTGGGATTAAAATGACTATATTTCCCTGCTCCTCATTTAGTCATGATCCGATTGATGTGTCTAGTCAATCACATTGGCTGCGAATTTGCCGGAGCTCAGAGGGCGGGTTTGGAGGCGGGTCCGCTGTCAAAATAGCAAAGATTGGCAGTGGGTAGGACACCCGCCGTCAACCCGCCGCCACGTGAGTCTCCCAGGTGTCGGTTCTGTCAGCGGAGAACTGACCCGACACCAAGTAGCAGGGGAGACAATTGAGCTCATTAAATGGCTTGTTAAGAGCCAATTTAATGGTATTTTGAGGCTTCCTTCCAATTTTACTTGCTCCCCCGCGGGGAATATGCCAGCTCACCCTGGCGTGAGCTGAGTCTGCTCTGATGTATCTAATAAGCTGACAGCTGCAGAAGTGGTGTAAAGGATGCCATGTTGCAGATGGACAGTTTCAGAGCGCAGAAACTGTTGGTTACTGCATTTGTAAGACAAATAGAGATTTCTTTAGCTTACAAGTTTTTAGATCCAACTGTATGTCCAGTGCCACCTCATTGGAACAACCTCTCTCACCATTGACAGATCGCTTCTGTCATCTCACCTACAGCTGACATCTATTGCAGCAACATCGGTGCCCTTGAAAAAATCATACCTTGGTCCTCTGAATCCTTCCACGGTCAGCCCCAATGCCAACATCATCAGGCATACCAACAACATCCCCAACCTCATCACCAACGTTCTCCGCCATCACCTGATGCTGCACTGGACACAGGGCATCAGCCCCTGACAACATTGCTGGCTGGGAGGCCAGCGATGGCATCACAATGGCCAGATTTACTTCACTTGACGCTGTTAACCCTGGCTGCCACATGATGCGCCAGGTTGACACCATCCCACACCAGCACCGTGACGCATCCTTTTAATGTCCAAGCCATTCCATGCACACTCATCACTATAGCGGGGGCGGGGGGGACGTTATATCTGAACATTCACTGGAACTCAGTGAGACACTTCTCAAGGTGCACTCAGATCTGTCCAATAAGGGGCAGTGTTGGAAATATAGATTTCACTGTATGACAGCACATTACCAGAAACTTCACATGGACATTGGCTAAACCACTCAAGTGCCTAGCCTTGTGTGTTGTTAGTTGGTATGTTTGCAATAGGATGAGGGTGAGTGTGAGGGGTGGCAAGTGAGATGGGGAAGTGATAAAGTAGATAGAGAGGGTTGTGTGGAGGTGCAAGGTAAGTTGGTGTGAGTAAGGATGTGCAGGAGAAGGGTATGGAAGGCAGAGTGATGGGGATGTGTTGAGTGGCACAGCAGGGTGAGTTTGAGTGAGGCTTTGCAGTAACGTTTCGTGATCTACTCAGATCATTGAAAGGTTGACGCCACTGCAGCCAGGGACCCCTGACGACATCCCTGCTTTTGCCCTCCTGTGCAATGTGCAACCAGGCTGCATTGGTGTCCTGGGGAGTTCTCTTCCATCCTTGATAGAGAAGAGAAACTCCCTGCGTGCTGTGACTCCCTCCATAAGCATATGGAGGGAGTCATTTGAGAGCCTGGGTGCAAGCATCCACCTTTGTACAGTGCTTGTCAGTGTTTGCAGCACCTCAATGCTGTCAAGCAGTGACAGAACAACTGTCAAACTCAATGTGGCCGTGGTCCCTTTAAGGAAACTGGCTGATGACGCATCATCAAATGACATCATCAGACCCGCTTCCTGTTAATTGGCCGGGAAGCCCACAGGGCGGGCTTAACAAGGCCAATCAAGGGAAAATCCCTTTGACAGAGCGGCTGCAGCCAGGATTGTGACTGGAACCCGGAAACCAGCTCTCCCGCCACCATCCCGACACCGATGATAAAATCACGGCCATTGTGTTTTTTCAAATTTGTTTTAAGTAGGTGAGGTAGTTTAAAGGTTCCAATGTATGTTAATGTAATTTTATTTACCTTCAGTCTTTTCGGTTTCTAAAATTATTTTCATACCGATGTGACGTCTAAAATGCAGACATGTTTTGCTGGTGAGAAATGTGGTAATTGAGATATAAATGATTTCTTTCCGCAAATAATCTTGTGTTTTGAGCTAATACGACATAATATACAATTAGGTGCAAAACATTTGCCTAATTATTTGCTTGAGAAATGAAAGGTTGAAAATTACAGGTCAGAAATTGCACATAGGTTTTCATATTAGCGCATTGCTGTACTTCAGATAGGGCACAGAATATTTCATGGTAAAATATTTTTATTAGTTTGGATGCACCAAGAAGCATATTTGTAACTGCTATTCTCCTAAATAAAACTGTTTGGCAGAAAATGTATTTCTGCAGCCAATTTCATGCCATCACTGTCTATTCATCAACTGAATTGGAATAAAGTAAGAGAAAGCTAAATCATGATGTGTAAGATGAATTGTGTTTTTAATATTGGAGAATTTGTTAGAAAAGAAACCTGCCACACAGTTTTATATCAAAAGCTCATTAAATCCCTTACATTTCCAAAAGATCCTAGTATCCATTCTAAGTTGAAAATATGTTAGTTTATTGGGAATCAATTAAATGGTGAAAATGAACTATACATGTTCCCAGAGTTTGTGTTGAGTGTCTCAGCAAAATTCATATTATCTGTGGATTACCTGCAACATTACAGACGAATGTTCTTAATAAATTACTCTGACACTCCTATTCATCATGATGGCATGGTGTTAAATTGATTTTTATTGTGTGAAGAAGAAGGCTTTCTAAAATTAAGTGCAATTCTGCATTAGTACACTGCCAATGTTATCAATATCCATCTAATCTGTAGTGAAACATTTCACAATGCATTTTTATTCTTTCAAGGTAATAGCAAAAAAAGTTTTGTTTAAAAAAAAATGCTGGTACTTGTGTGATAACATCAATTAATTATAATGTAACTAAAGAAGTGGCATTGGTGAGAAGGCTCTATATAGGAACTGCGGTTATCCATAATTTTAGCACCATTTCCCTATAAATATTTATGGTTGAACAATCTATGATTAGATGTTTCAGTAATGTTTTCCAAAGACATACAAAAACTTTTATTTATTTTACAGAGAGAAAAATTTATAAAACTGCTGGATCAGTTGCACAACTCACTGAGGATTGACCTATCGAAATATAGGGTATGTACAGACAGTATGCGATAGTGTATGTTCTGACACAGATAATATGTAACTGACTGTAGATTTCTCCTTCACTTCAGCTTTCTTCCCACACTAGGGGCTCTCTCCTCCCAGTTTGTCTGAATCCAATAGAAAATACATACTCAAACCTTTACATTTAATGACAATCTCAACTTTTGGTTACTGGGGAGGAACAGTTACGGAGCTGGGGAGATTCAGCACCAACATTACAGGAGATAGATTTTCCGGGACTTAACCAGACCAACCACAAAGGTTGATACCAAGAATATTTATTTAAACATCACTGCTTTTAGCAGAGTTTGTGAGCCAGTTCATTCGGATATTGTGAAAAGTAGTGATGAGTGACTGAAACATCTATTACTGAGCAATATTGCTCCCTGCTTGTAATAATAATTTTGACTTTTGGCATACCTTGCTTTCAGACAGATATAGGTGCAGTATCTTTGTGCTTCTAAGATATTTATTGCTTAGTACTTTTCAAGCTGGATAAGGATTTTCCTTTGATCTATAAAACTACAAGAATCAGTTTCAAAGGGTACACTTGGACACAATCTAATTGGACATACTGGGCGAGAAATTGGGCTCCTTTATGCCTCCCATTAGCGGCCCCGGCGGCGCTAACGGGTCACGTATGGCTTTGCGACCGGGCATGGCGCTGACATTGACTCCCGCCATATTCGGCGGGAGTTTTGCGGCGGCGCTACGGCGTTGTGCCCCGATTCCCTTCGCCCGGAGATCGTGACGTCATCGCCGTGTGTAGCACCCCGGACCCGAAATTGACTTCCGCCCCCTGGAGCAGCGCTGGTTGAAAACAATGACAGCAGCAGGAGTCGTGCATCGGGTGGCCGGCTGCCTCAGGGGCAATGATTAAAGGCGAGGTGGCCGAGGTAAGTAAAAAAGAACTTACCTTTCTTGTTGCAGTTTTTTTCGCGGATTCCTGCCCCCGATCGATCAGCCCGTCATTCTGCTTGAGTGCTGGGCTGATCGTGCAGGATCGCGGCTGCCTTGGTGGTCCAGGCAGGTACTTTTTACATTACAGAGCCTGCAGCGATGGTCGTTCCCTTTAAGGGAGGGAAGGAGCCTTTGAACGCGGCAGCGCTGCACGGCCCAGTGTGCAGTGCTGCTGAAGTCTCCGCCCCGCCTGCTGCCGATTGTGCTCCAAGAAGGAATTGGAGCTTGATTTAGCGCACCACTTCCTGGAACAGCGAATATTTCAAAAGTTTGAAATCATTAGCGCCTGGCGCTAACTTTTGAAACTTTAAAAAAATTAGCGCCCCAAACGGGACGATACTGAATTTCACCCCCACTTTCTTAATTACTTCTGACAGCTAAGAAACCCAAGATTATTCAATGGTGAGCAAATTAAGAATTAATAATTATTTTCAAAATCTACATGGTGCCCTCCCCCTGATACAATGAACAAACTGGCCTGAAGTGGATTTCAGGAAAAATATGCTTTTCAAAACAAAACTGATTTAAATCCAGTTTTTCCCTCTTCTACAAGAATCATTGACTAATGCACATCATCCTTTATTTAATAGCAATAGATGTTTCCATTCATATTTGAGACTGTTAAGTCATCATGGAGAATTCCACTCGGTGATATTAATTTTGGACTGTAGTCTGATACTTTGTGAAGGAAAGGTTAAGTATGAAACAATGCTTATTACGACAGAACAAGAATTCTTTTCTCCACGAATGTTCAAATAGATTTAGGCCATTTTCTCTCCCCCTTTGATTTTCTCCCCTTGCTACTTACCTTTTGGGCATGGGAAGGAGATTTTTTCATATTTGACCTCTTGTAATTGGTCTAACAATGAAACTGTTTCTATATTCATAACTATTTAAGCAATAGGTTATGTGCATGTTTTGTTAATTTTCTTCTACTATATTTATACAAATGAAACAAATCACAAATGACAACAGTAAAAATTTGTAAATGTTTGAGTTGGTACCAGTTACTAAAGCCACTGTGTGGCATTGTATCAGAAAGACTAGTGAGATTCTTGGTTCCATCCCTGTATTTCATCTCATAAGGTGTATCAGCTGGAAAGTCGAGCATTTTACTTGGTTATTCCCTAACATGACGTTCTAATGGTGATGTGCCTGACGTGTCTTTTAGGCACCATTGATTGATGAGAAATTATTGGTGAACTGCATATAGATGACATGTGTAGCTACTTCATTCAGGAGATAGGAAAATCAATATCAAGGCTTTCTGCCTGCTAAAAGCAGTACAGTTGTCTTTTAAGTAAATTAATTGGTAACGGTCTTTCACAAATAGTGAAGAAGGTCTAAATCATTCAAGTAGTAACTGACTGTACAGAAACTAAAGTCAAGGCAAAGAGGGCAAACTAGATATCGTCAAACTCAAATTACAGAGAGGATTGATGAAGGTAGTGCAGTTGATGTTCTGTATATGGGCTCTCAAAAGACATTTGATAAAATGCCACATAATAGACTTGTTAGAAAAATTGAAGTCCATGGGATTAAAGGGGCAGTGGCAGCATTGATGCAAAAATGGCTAAGAAACAGAAAGCTGAGAGTAATGGTGAATGGTTGTTTTTCAGACTGGAGGGAAGTATATAGTGGTGTCCCCTAGGGATCGCTGTTGGGACCACTGCTCTTTTTGATATATATTAATGATCTGGACTTGGGTATAGGGGGGCACACTTTCAAAGTTTGCAGCTGACACAAAACTTGGAAATGTTGTAAACAGTGAGGAGGATAGTAGCAGACTTCAGGAAGACATAGACAGACTGATGAAATGGGCAGACGAAATTTAATGCAGAGAAGTTGAAGTGATGCATTTTGGTAGAAAGAATGGGGAGAGGCAATATCAACGAAATGGTACAATTTTAACATGGGTGCAGGAACAGAGAGACCTGGGGGTGTACTTACACAAATCTTTGAAGGCTGCAGAACAAGTTGAAAGAATATGGGATCCTTGGCTTTATAAATAGAGGCAGGTACAAAAGCAAGGAAGTTCTGCTAAACCTTTTTAGACACTGGTTAGGCCTCTGCTGGCATACTCTGTCTACTTCTGGGCACCACACTTTAGGAAGGATGTCAAGGCCTCGGAGAGGGTGCAGAGGAAATTTACTAGAATGGTACCAGAGACGAGGAACTTCAATTATGTGGAGAAGCTGGGGTTGTTCTCCTTAGAGCAGAGAGGGTTAAAAGGAGATTTATTGAGTGAAAGGGTGGTGGAAGCTGATTCAGTAGTAACTTTCAAAAGAGAATTGAATATATACTTGAAATGGAAAACTTTGCAGGGCTATGGGAAAAGAGCAGGGGTGTGAGACTAATTAGACAGATCTTTCAAAGAGCTGGCATAGGCACAATGGACTGAACAGCCTCCTGTGATGTAAGATTCTGTGATTCTATGAAACTGGCTGAACTTAGCATTAGTTGCATTAAGGCGTCAATTAAAAATCAATAAACTATTTCCAGTTGATCATTGGAATAAACAGTTTTACTCCAATCAATAAACTTGGTTGATATGTCTAGCAGCAAGTCTGGCCTGAATTGCTGGTGTAGTCCCTCTGGGGAAATAGTCTCAGGAGGCAAATTCAGGTAGCTGTTTGTAAACTCTAGAGGCCAGAGGGCAATTTTAACCTCTGCAGACTGCTAGTTCCTGGTCACCATGAAATGGCAGGCTTGATTCCTCTTTTTTATTAAGGTTGTTTTTGTATCTGTGTCATGTGAAGTGTGACGGACACACACACTAGACTTGAGACTTTCCTGTATAAAATGATAAATGTGAAAAATTGCCATGGCTGACTTGGTGTGGATCTGCTAAGCCACATGTTGATAATTGGAATTCCCCCAAGTGAATCGGTCAATGTGGAATTGAATAAGTACTAATACTTGCTTTCGTTTGAGTGTTTATAACGTGTGTACCTTCTGAAGAGTATAGTCCTGGAGCTTGGTAATGTCGTTGGAAAAGACACTGAATAATGGTTGGCACTAAGGGTTATGGATAGCCAGTTTTTAAAAAAATATTAATTCTCAGGATGTGGGCAAGACTGGCATTTATTGTCCATCCCTAATTGTCGTTAACTGAGTGGCTTGCTAGACTTCAGAAGGCAGCTAAGAGTCAACCATGTTGTGTGGGACTGGAGTTATTAATAGGCCACACGGGTAATGACAGCAGGTTTCCTCGCTAAAGGACATTCGTGAACCAGTTGGGTTTTTATGACAATCCGATTGCTTCATGGTCACTTTTTACTGGTACCATTTCCAGATTTTATACTTTGTTTGGTATTGGGTGGAATGTAATTCTTTGCAAGGTTTTAATTATGTGGTGTAGTGGATCATAAGCAGCCCTATGATAAAGTGGACACAACACTAGAACTAGATACTTCTGCAGCTGCTGTCAGATTTGCAAAACCACGAGCAGACATGTTCCTCCCGGTCCCACGTTTAAAGAACGTGGTTTGCTGCCGGCTACCAATCACTACCCCCCCCCCCCCCCCCCGAATCTCCCCCCACCATCCTCCCCCCAATCTTGACCTCTAGCCCCCAGACCTGACCTCTAGCCCCCCCCCAACCTGACCTCTAACCCCCCCCCCACCCCCACCTGACTTCTAGCCTTGGGATGTTTTGCTATTTTAAAGAGGGAGAAAAAAATGAAAGAACTTGTATTATATCGAGCCTTTTGCATCCTTGGGATGTCTCACAGTCAATGCGTTATAAAAAGTGTCGCCTCTGTTGTTATGTAGACAAAAAGACTACATACACACAAGATGATGTAGCTGTTGATTGTCAGTTGCACATAGAGATAGACTTATTTTGCCTATTTAATATAAAATGTATTTTTAAAGTATATAATCTAAGCATCACATTTCAAACTTCGGCTTTTGCTGGCTTTCTAAAACTGTAAAGCAAAGTATAATTTTTCTCTCTTACTTTTCCTAGGATAATTTCCCAGCAAGCAATCCAGAAAGACTGCAAGACCTGAAATCAACTGTGGACCTTTTGACCAGCATTACCTTTTTCCGAATGAAGGTGGGATGTTATTTTACCGAGCGGATCATTAAATGGAATGCAGTTAAAATTTATATTTTAGCAAAGACAACTTTACTTTGTTCATTATTGCTCATGACAACTATATTGTGCAAAAGGTTTTATTGTTTTACTGCCATGTGATGTGGATTTTTCCTCGAACTAATATTTTGCTGAGGATAAGTTTTCTCTAGTGACTTAACCCTATTAGAAAGTGTTGACTGCAACACTGGATTGAGGTAGAATATGATGTGCAGCACTGTGCCATATATACATGGTCATTTGCTCTTGCAAACCTGACCGTGTGATCTAACATCTGTTTTCTGAAAGAACATTTTAAATATTTGGGGTAATTCTATGACTGAACACTTTTTTTTTAATTTAGCCTTTTTTGTGACTCTAGTTCTACAGAAATTATAGGGCACTCTCAATCTGTATGTCATGAGTTAGCTGTTTCAGTAGAGTTGACTGCGCTACAACAAACAATATTATGTTACAATATTATGGAATTTTAACCCCCAAAAACGGGTGGGTTTGGGTCAGGTGGGATGTAAAAATGTTAAAAATCCGAATCCCGACCCCAACCTGCCCACTTCCGGTTTTAACGGAGGCTGAACGGGGGAGCGGGCAACCAATCCGCTCCCAGGAGGCGGGTTGTCCATTTAAATATATAATGAGGATGCATGCCTCATGTTTAACCACCATTTTAAATTTAAGCCTGACTGAGCGAGTTTTCTGGGCCTTCACGATACCCGGCGGCTAAGGGGAGGCGAGGACTGCTGGATCGAGGAGGTAAGAGCTTTTCCACTTACCTGCTGGATCCGGCTTACCTGCTTCACAAACCCCCCCCACCCCTGTGATCGGACATCCCCCAAGACCCTGCCGATCTCCCCCTGACCGTTACGATCTCCCCTCTGGCCTCCGATCTCCCTCCACCCCCACCCCTTCCCCCGGACCTGTACGATCCTTCTCTCCCTCCTCTTCGCTCCCTGGCTGCGGCCTGGTGCCGAAGGCCGATCTGCCCGACAGTCACCCAGCCTCACAATCTGGCTGGCTGCAGCTGGGAAATGGAGACAAAAAATGGTAATCAGGTCCTGCTGTTAAATTCGGCAGACCTGAGGGAAAACCGTTTTTCCCCCCGATCGCAAAATTACCCCCCCTGCTCCCTCCCCACCTCTGAGATAAGATCGGGGCCAAGGATCATATGTGGAACTGCACTGCTCATTACACACCCCCTTCTTCCCCCGCCCACCTCACAAAAGAGAGAAAATATTTATTCCTTATCATGCTCTATGGAACAAGAAAAGGCTATTCGGCTCATTGAACCTGTTTCTTCTATATACCAAGTACAATTTGCCCTGCTGTGCTTCTCCCAACTCCACATTTAAAGTAAGCAAGCTGCCGCCACTGCGCCGCCCCCCCCCCCCCTCCCCCCTCCGGTGACGGCAACATCAGCTGATCTTCATTGACTATTCACCAGCTGGCTATTCGCACCACGCTGGTTTGTTGGAAAACGAGGACTGCCCTGTGCCTCATTTTCTACCTCCTTCTAATCTTCAGGGACAGATACCCCTAGATATTACCTTGTCAGAAAGAACTAAAGTGAGCCAGGCCGTGGGTTACTGTATAATAAAGGTGTGTGAACAGGAGGGAAAGAAAAGACTTGCTCAACATGTCACAATGCAGTACCTCCTTAAGAACATAAGAAATAGGAGCAGGAATAGGCCACTTGGCCCCTCGAGCCTGCTCCGCCATTCAATAGTTTCATGGCTGATCTAGGGCTCAAAGCCACTTCCTTGCCCGCTCCCCATAACCCTTCACTCCCTTATCTTGTAAAAATCTGTCTATCTCCACCTTAAATGTATTTAATGACCCAGTCTCCACAGCTCTCTGGGGCAGAGAATTCCACAGATTTACAACCCTCTGAGAAGAAATTCCTCCTCATCTCAGTTCTAAAAGTGCGACCCTTTATTCTGAAACTATGCCCCCGAGTTCTAGATTTCCCCACGAGGGGACACATCCTCTCTGCATCTACCTTATCGAGCCCCCTCAGTATCTTATATGTTTCAATAAGATCACCGTCTCATTCTTCTAAACTCCAATGAGTAGAGGAGAAAAGAAACAGTTCTCAAAGAAAACTACCGCACAGGATTTGTTGGTTTAATAGAATATCCATAGTATGAGGAGAAAACTTTATTTAAAGAATAAGAACTGCTATGCCCAAGAGCAGTTATTTAACTTTTGGAATGTATTATTCATGTTTCTATTAACAAACATGTCCAGTGAATTGATTAGAAAGGAAAGTTCAGGACCAGAAAAGACTCTGCAGTCCATTTAACTAGTTTTAAAACTAATATCTCTCAATTCTTTCTCTTTTTAGTCATATAAATTCAACTTTGAATGTTCTTCAGTAGTACAGGCACAGTTTATACTGTTTCCAATGGATTTTTTTCTTGCCCAATTTCTTTTCTCCCCTTCTGAAGATGTTGACTGCATGCTGGGGTACAGTTCCAGGGTACTGGGTGCTCTCTTGTACCTCGCCCAAGTGATCATTATTCACGTTTGCGTCCTGACACGTCAGAAGGTTATTCATCCCAGCAAGACACGCACATGCACACACACTCGCACACACACACTCGCGCACACACACTCGCGCACACACACTTGCGCACACACTCGCGCACACACACACACACACGCACTCGCGCACACACACACACAGACACACACAGAAACGCACGCACACGCACACAGACACACACACACACGCACACTCGCGCACACACACAGACACACAGACACGCACACACAGACACACGCACACACACAGACACACGCACACACACACACACACAGAAACGCACACACACACACACACACACACACACGCACAGACACACACACACACGCACCCACACACACTCGCGCACACTCGCGCACACACACACACAGACACGCGCACACACACAGACACACGCACACACTCGCGCGCACACACACACACACACAGACACACACAGAAACGCACGCACACGCACACGCACACAGACACACGCACACGCACACACACACTCGCACACACACACGCACAGACACACACACACACGCACCCACACACACTCGCCCACACAGACACACACACACATGCACACAGACACACACACGCACACACACACTCGCGCACGCACGCACAGACACGCACACGCACGCACACGCACAGACACGCACGCACACGCACAGACACACGCACAGACACACGCACAGACACACGCACAGGCGCGCACTCGCACACTCGCACACACGCACAGACACGCATGCACACAGACACACACACGCGCACGCACGCACAGACGCACACACGCGCGCACACACACACACACACACACACACACACACACACACATCCAGTAGTGATTGATAGTCAATGATCAGTACAGGAAACTCTTTGGTATCCGGCATCGACGGGACCGGCGTGGTGCCGGTTGATCGAAAGTTCCGGATAACAGAGAGTTATATCTACCGAGGCTATTTTTAACAAACAAAAATAAAAAAATCAAGAAATGTGCAGTATACAGTATTTGGTTACTCACCTACAGAATGTTGTGTTAAATGGATGGTGGAAGATGCTTGATTAAGTACAGTACTGCCAGTTGAGGGTAATCCATAACTCTTTAATTACTTAACAGTAAGTGAGACTCCCAGCAGCGCGGGAGAATCAGACTCCTGCTACTGCAGTGTTCGGACTTCCGACAGCGCCAGGAGGCCGAGTAGTGGCACTTTGGAGAACTACCCCCACTGACTAACTCGGCGTTCGCGGGAGACTCGGACTCGGACTCGGCAACATTGCCGGTTATTTGAGAGGAGTTTTCGGAGTATGATTTTTGCCGGTTAAGAGAGAATTCCAGATATTTAGGTGCCGGTTAAACAAGAGTTTCCTGTAGTAGGAGCTCCAGTTAGTTTGGCCCTCACTAGTCCAGGACTGGGATCAAACCTGGAGCCTTCCTGGTACTGCTCAGGTACATCACTGAATAGATTTACTGAGCCAAAAGGGAAAACACTTTTTAAGAAAAAAATTCTGATTTAATTTCATACTACATTAGTGATTAACTTTGAAATAAAATTGGAATCTGAATTCTGTGCCCCAGGAACCTTTTGCTTTACCACTGATGCTGACTTTATGTACATATCATAACACTCCTCAACTTGATAAAGATTTGTGCTTATTTTTAACACCTTGCATTGCAAAACTGTTGACTCATTGAGCATTGATGATTTCAGGTTCAAGAACTGCAGAGCCCTCCAAGAGCAAGTTCCGTGGTGAAAGACTGTGTCAAAGCCTGCTTGGACTCAACCTACAAGTATATTTTTGACAACTGCCATGACCTGTATAACCAGTTGGTTGATCAGGTAGATCATTTTTCTCAATGTCTTGTATATACTACATTTAAAGTTTCCATGACTGTACAAATACTTATCTAATGAGCTGCGCATCAAAGAGATGTGTAGAAAATTGGCAATACTTTACAGTAGGATTCCAATAGTCAAGATGACAGCGTTATTAGATGCACTTTTATTTATAGTACTTTAACCTCTCTCATAATTTCTAACTGCTTTTTATCTTTAGCAATATTGTAATGAAGGTATTTATTGAATAAACATCTATATATTATGCAGCACTTTCAGTCAGCAGAGAGGTTCATTGATTAACTACAAGTCAGATACTCATTAAAATACACAAGTTAAATATAGATGGCTTCACTGTTTCCAAAAACTAGCACTGAGCTATTATTCCTGCCTAATTGTCCTGTTTATGAATGTGGTACAAGATGAATGTTCACAGTTTAAAACCAAAACCAGGAGTATGGGAACAATCTGTAATGATTGTCTTACTGCAATTAAAGAGGACCTTGATGAGACCATATCTGTAGTACTGTGTACAGTTTTGGTATCCTTACCTAAGGAAGGATATACTTGCCTTAGAGGTGATGCAATAAAAGTTCACTAGATTGATTCCTGGGATGGGGGGATTGTCCTATGAGGAGAAATTGAGGAGACTAGGCCTATATTCCCTAGAATTTAGAAGAATGAGAGGTGATCCCATTAAAACATATAAAATTCTTAAAGGGCTTGACAGGGTAGATGCTGGGCGGATGTTTCCCCTGGCTGGGGAGTCTAGAACTAGGGGTCACAGTCTCAGAATAAGGGGTCAACCATTTAGGACTGAGATGAGGGGAAATTTCTTCACTCAAAGGGTTTTGAATCTTTGGAATTCGCTACCCCAGAGGGCTGTGGATGCTCAGTTGTTGAGTATATTCAAGGCTGAGATTGATAGATTTTTGGATATTAAGGAAATCAAGGGGTATAGGGATAGTGCGGGAGGTGGAGTTGAGGTAGAAGATCAGCCATGATCTTATTGAACAGCGAAGCAGGCTCAAAGGCCCAAATGGCCGACTCCTGCTCCTATTTCTTATGTTATTATGAGACTTTCATGGCTTGAAGAAGAAAAACAGCCCAAGGAATTCTCAAGATAATGTAGCTATACAAAGTACTTCACAAATTTACAGTGCAGTTTCCCACTTTGTGTTTCTTTTGATTAAGTATATAGCTTGAATCTACATTTCAAATTCTTATCCCTCTTCCAGTAAAACTGGTGACATTGAGAAAGGCCTTTCTTTCTAGATGGTCAGCTATGACAGGGGACAGGATTACTTGGCTTACAAATCTTCCCCTGTTCCTAATGTACATACAGACAGTGTTAGTTGGCAGCAGTACAAGCAGATGGACAACAGAAGAGACTAGCAGTGTGATAGTGAGGTGAACAGAGGGTGGAAACATACAGTGGAATGAAAAGTCTGGCTGGGAGCTATACAGACAATCAGATGGTCGAAAGAACAGCAAAAGAAGTGGACAATAGGCTGGATAGGTGGTGAGCAATGCACAAAAAATTGCAATGGGCTAGACAAAGATAGCAGTACAGACAGGCAAGCAGTCGGATGGAACGCCAAGCAGTAGATGAAGTGGGCAGACAGAGTGCCAGGTGGAGAACTGAGCTGCAGGACAGACAAAATGGCAATTGGTGGTCAGCTGGGCAGTGGGAGAAGGTGATATTGTGCTCTACAGATGTGCAGTGGGAGAAGGTGATATTGTGCTCTACAGATGTGCAGTGGGTTGGATACACAGGCAGCTCTGCAGCCTAACTGAGCAAGGACTGGGCATACGGTAAGTTAATTGGAGCAGGTAGGTAACAGTGCAGATGGCTAGACAATGGGATGCACGGATGGGCGGGCAAACTGTGGCACAAAAAAAAAGACTACAACAAAATTGACATACCAAAAATATAATCACTAAAACGAAATCCTGAAAAGTACGATTGACCTCATCAGCAATAGTTAAGCATTGAGCAACTACACAGTCCAGAACTCAAAAATATTTTAAAACCACCTTTTCTCTCATCATAGTGAGTTATGCTGCTGCAAAGGCAGAGCTTGGAGTTTGGGATGGTGAAGAAGGAGCACATGTTTCTGGTGAAAGGATTTGGAAAGAAGAGAGATGCATTCATAAATGGTGAAAGAAGTGTTTTTTGACTATAGTTACTAGGAAATAAATAAATAGTAATTACTTCATCCACTTCAGGTGGATAAATACATAATAAAATAAATATATTCCCCTCACATACCAGAGTTATATAAATAAATTTGGGGGAAGAAGGGCCGCTCAGGATCATTTGTTTGTCCTGTAGAGTGGTGTAGGGAATAGATGCAAAGTGACAATGTGTTAACTTGCAGATCAGGTTTAAAGATGATGCAGGGGTCAAGGGCTCCAGACACCTAGACCTAGACCTGTACATTGGAGTAAAAGTCAAACCAAAGTAGTATTCCTGAGAAAGGGTGAGTCGGTAGACCGGGGAAGTGGGAGGAATCTGTCTCTGGAACAGTAACTAAACACAAAGTCACTTTAATACACTTGAATTACATAAATAAAGAACTCCTTGTATATACATTGTTTTTCCTGTCTAAAATATCCTCACAAAAGGTTCCAAAATTCATGCATTATGTTGTTTTGATGTTTCTAATCTTAAAATACATAAATTTATATTTATCATTGAAGCTCCACTTTGCTAATATTTATAGTTCACTGGATAGGAAGCAGGAAGGGAGTGGAATTCACAAACAGCAAATCGTAGTATGTTGTGATTGGTCAGTCTTACTGTCTATCATAAAAAGATTGAGTCAAAGGCACAGATGCATGCTGGGAGTTATAGACACAGATGCATTGTGGGAGCTGTAGCCTGCTGAGTCCCTGCAGCTGGCAGTGATGGCTCGGGAAGACACCATGAAGTCAGGCCTTGGACCGCTCAGGGAGGGATGTACTTTTAAAACACCCAAAATGCTGGTGTATAGGTAAGTTTATCCATTTTCTAGCAAGTTATCACTTTTTTGTATCTTTACTCTGTTACAAACTTTATTACTTGCACTAAATTCCTCACCTTAAGGAGGGTCCAAGGTGGTGGACTAAAGGACTTTCTAAAAAATATATTTGAAGCAATTTGATTGATTTCTTCTTTTAATTGGTGTATTTTGCTGACTACTCATTGTTGATTGGTTACTTTTATATACCCTTAATATTTCTTTTTGAAACTTCATGTATTCACTTTGCCTACTTCTGGTTGGCACGTTCCCTAATTACTTGGTTGTGATTTGTTTTGTGAATCTGAAATTTGATCCACTCAGGTGCATGTTTGACACATTTTTCAGATCAAGTGTGATACCTGAAGGACACTTGATAGATACTCTGATGATTTCTCAAGAACTAATCCATTGATTTGAAACTTTTTGAAAATTATCACTTACTCCTAATCACTATCTGGTACATTTAGGTTCCTATACAAAAGAAAATACTGTCACTGGAAATACACCCATGAACAGAATGATGTAATCGTGCCAATTATTCTTCCCCAACCCAGTTGTCCTCAGTGCTGCTGGAAATGGGCATCATCTGTCTAGTTGGCACAAAATGAGGCAGGAGCCACTGTTACCTCACTTCCACCTCATTGGAATGCTTCCACCTGTTCTCAAAGCAAAGAAAATGCACCCCTAATATCCAATCCGTTCCAATCCAATCCAATAGTCAGTTTCCAATCCGTTCCAATCGGTTCCAATCCAATCTAATAGTCAGGGTCCAATCGGTTCCAATCCAATCTAATAGTCAGGTTCCAATCGGTTCCAATCCAATCCAATAGTCAGGTTCCAATCCGTTCTAATCTAATCTGTTTCAATCCAATAGTCAGGTTCCAACTATGTAATTTGTTGTTAAATCTTTCTTGCTGCCACATGCACAAGTGTTGGAAGATAATTCAAACAACTAATATAAAGTAGCAATGTCATAAATAGTGAAACAAAGGACAACTATTTGTATGGATTCAGTTGCCAACCTTGGGAAAATAAGTAGTGCCAATTACCAAAATGAAAAGGTGGAGCCTTTGACAGATTGAATGAGGACATGGTAGAATCACTAAGGGCGCGATCTTGCCAGCCCTGGGGAGGTGAGTATGGAGGCGGGACTGCCGGGAAAATGGCAGAATCTGGGGGCAGGTGCCCATCCCGCCCCCAACCTGCCTCCGTGCCATCTTGCCAGGAGGTGGGTAGCCGACCCACGCCGGGTCCTGTCTCCTTGGAGGCGGGAAGGGTAGTTAACAGGCAGATAAGAGGATTATCCCCATTTTACCCACACAAGTGCGGGCTTCCCAAAGGCTGCGAACCCCGCCAGGGTCACCGAGGCGAGCAGTGGGTCTGCGGGGGTCTGGGGGTGCAAAAGTGCGCTGTGGAGGTAAGTGATGGGTGCAAGTGTGGAGAGGTGAGTATGTGAGGTAAGTGGAAAGTGTTAGAAAAAGTTTACTTAACTTTGTTTCTTCCTGCAGGCTTCAAGAGTTGGGTATGTGGAGAGTCTCGCACCTCCGCGGCAGCAACCATCTCCAATGCAGCAACCATCCAATTTCTGCTAAAGAGATTTGATGAGTCTTGAATTCAAGAACTCATCAAACTACAGCGAATGGCAGTGTTTGACAGCTTCACAGAGCTGTCAAACGATGACAATTCATCTGTCAAAAATTTTTGACAGATGAAACGTCATACGCTGACGTTCTCTGTAACGGGCTTTCCCTTAATTGGCCTGCTAAGCCCGATGAGCGGGCTTAACAAGGTCAAGCAAGGGAAAATAGTGTGGGTTGGCCAGAAGTTGATGGAGGCGGGACTAAAACCCGACAAGTGGGAGTCCTGCCTCCAAAAGCTACCCATTGGCAAAATCCAGCCCTAGCTGTCAAAGGTCAATTGATGGAAAATTTCCATTAGCACACAGGATAAAGCACAGCCATCTTATAGAGTTAAAAGCTCACAAGAATCATAAATTCAGAGAGTTGTGCTTTATATGAATGAGTTATTAGTTACGTTTGACATGTGGGTTTCTTGACAGATTATTTTTTAATGCAAAATTATTATTGTTTTATTGTCAGTAACAAGCAAGTTCCAGAAAAAGTAAAATTCACTGTAATGCTCAAAAAAAAAACTGAGGAGACTGTAATTCTAATAAATCATGTATTTCAAATTTTTTAAACTCTATTTTTGGACCGGAGCCAATTATGTGACTTTTTAAATGAGGGTAAATCGAATTTCATTAATTTGCCATACATTTCTACAAATAATCTAGCATTTATTAATTGTATTTTTTGCAGATGTACCATATATTAGGAGATAATTTTTTGAGTGACAAATTCATGCAAAGAATAAGTAATGCAAATTGGGTAAATCCCATTTCTCTGCAGTATGTATACCAAGTGATAATCCACCTTTACATCCCAGGAGACAATGGCCCAGAAATTAAACACGGAGTGTTCACGCGATATCTCACTCCGCGCCTACCTTTTTCCTCCGGGCCCACACGAACTTTAGTTTCAAGGCTGCAGCTGTGCAGTGCTTGCGTGACCCAGAGTCGCAATTAGTTCGTGCGAGCTCTGGGATCACATGATTCAGTTAGAGCCAATGGCAGCACACCATCTTTCATTCATAGTTTTGACAGCAAGGGCTGTCAAAGCTATGAATACTATACCCCCCCCCCCCCAAAAGAACAGCTAAACCTCAATTAAATTTTTTAAAAAAGCCATCACATTAATAAAATAAGTATAGTTAAATAAATTAACCACTTTAAACAAAAAATAAAATTTTTGAAAAAATTTAAAATCTTTTAAAAAGTTATAAAAATAAACTTACCTTTCTTTAAAGTCTCTAAAAAAAGATAAACCTGTTGAAAAAAATTTAAAATAATACTTAATTAACTACTTACCTTGTTAAAAGAGGGTCTTACGCCTCCTTTCTTTATGTGTAAAATCTTCCATGCTTACCTGCGCGTTCAAAGCACTAAGTGCACTGCGTGCGCGCAGCCTGTAGCGCGCACATGGTTCACTTAGGAACCGCCCCCTTTTGAATTCACGAAGTGCCGGTTTCCCACGCACTGGAAACCGGCAATTGGAGACAGAATACGCGAGAGTACACAGTGCGTACTCTCGCGTATTAGGTCTAATTTTCGGGCCAATATTTACCCCTGTTAATGTCAGAACAGTGTTGCTGTGGTAGTCTTTAAATTGATTCAGTCAAAGAGCCTCCTCATGAACTGAAATCAGTTCCAGATGGACTGTTCTCGAGATTAAAAATTTAGCATGTGGACCAGATTGCAAGTCCAACTGGGAACTGTCAGACTGCTAGAAAATAGTTTCCTGTCTTCATGTTACTAGATGAGATGAGAGAATGACTGCAATGCTTGTTTAAGATGGCTGTTGTGGCTGCCGCGAAGCACGAATTGAGGCCGAGTCAATATGTGGAGCACATGGCTTTTAATTACATACTCCTTGGCAAAAATGGCTGCTACAACTTCTCTCTGCAAAACCCTACTGGTTGAAGGCGACGCCCGCTCTTTTTAAGTTCACACTGAGGGTGACGCCCACTCCTTTTTTCATGCCTTAAAGGCAGCATGCGCCTTAAAGGCAAGGTGCCCGATTTATTGTCCAACAACGGAAAAGTGGATTGCGCCCGTTTAGGTGGCGATCCGCCACACAGCTCCCCCCAGAATCCGCTTAGGAGGTGTGGACGAGATGGTGCGGCGGTCTGATGGGCCGGCCGGAGCGGCTCTTGTAGGACGCCGGTGGACGAGGAACGGCCGGGCATGGAGCAGCCGGGTGAACTGGCTTGAGGGCAGGTCGGCCGCGTGGCGGTGGACGAGCTACAGGGACCTGCTCACCGGGCTCCGAGTGTGCTGGCTTGAGTTGGTCAACTGACACTTTTTCGGTCCTGTCGCCCACTTGCAGGGTGAAAAATTTGTCCCCAGCCTGTAGCACCTTGTAGGGCCCGTCGTACGGGGGTTGAAGGGGTCCGCGGTAGGCGTCATGCCGGACGAAAACGAACCATGCCTGGTGCAGGCTTAGTGGGATGTGTGAGGTGGATTCGCCGTATCGGGCAATGGGCACCGGGGCGAACTGGAGCGCCGGTGAGGCGAAGTCGTGGCGTTGCTGGTTGGCTGACCAGAGTGTCGTGGCGGTGGGCAGGAACTCGCCAGGTACGCGCAGCGGCTGACCGTACACGAGCTCTGCTGCCGATGCGTGGAGATCTTCTTTAACCGCGGTGCGCAGGCCGAGGAGGACCCACGGGAGTCGGTCGGTCCAGGCGCCGTCCTGGAGGCTGGCTCAAAGAGATGCCTTCAAGGATCTGTGGAACCGCTCACACAATCCGTTGGGGTGGTACGCTGTGGTGAGGTAAATGGTCACCCCGAGATTGCGTGCGACGGCGGTCCAGAGTTCAGAGGTAAATTGCGGACCTCTGTCCGACGTCATGTCGGAGGGGACGCCAAACCGTGCGACCCAGGTGCTGACGAAGGCTCTGGCGATGTCGGCGGTGGTGGTAGAGGTCAGTGGAATTGCCTCGGGCCAGCGCGTGGTGCGGTCAACGATCGTCAGCAAGTGCGTGTGGCCTTGCGATGGCGGCAGGGGCCCGACGATGTCCACGTGGATGTGGTCGAATCTACGCGAAGGGACGGTAAACTCCTCGAGGGGTGCTTTCGTGTGTTGCTGCACCTTGGCCCGTTGGCAGGCTAGGCAGGAGTTGGCCCAAGTACGCACATCCTTGCGAAGGCCGCGCCAGACAAAGCGGTTGGCTACCAATTTGATGGATGCGCGGGCGCCGGGGTGGGAGAGGTTGTGGAGAATTACGAATACCCGGCGGCGCTGGGACGACGGGCCGAGGTTGATATAGGGATATGTCGCACTTGACCGTGACTGCGATCGGGCCACAGGCGACGTCGGCCAGGCGTAGCCCTGGTAGGTTGGTAGGTGCGGACAGCAGATCAGGGTCGGTGATCTGGTCTGCTGCGAGTTGAGCGTAGTCGACTGCCAGGTGTGCGGTGTGGATGGCGGGGCGGGAGAGGCAGTTGGCTTACCACATTGTCTCGGCTGGAGACGTGTTGGATGTCCGTGGTGAACTCGGACACTGCCGCGAGCTGGCGCTGCTGCCTGGCGGACCAGGGGTCAGTTGTCTTTGCCATTGCGAATGTCAGGGGTTTGTGGTCGACAAACGCAGTGAAGGGGTGGCCCTCCAGCAAAATCCGAAAATGGCGGACCGCCAGGAACAGCGCGAGGAGCTCGCAGTCGAAGGTGCTGTACTGACCTCCGGGGGGCGTAGTTGGCGGCTGAAGAAGGCAAGTGGTTGCCAGGTGCCGTCGACCCACTGCTCATACACGGCGCCGACGGCGTGGTTGGAGGCGTCCGTGGTGAGCGCTACCCTGGCATTGGGCCGTGGGTGCGCGAGCAGGGTGGCGTTGGCGATCGCGGTCTTGGTGGAGTCGAAGGCGGCTGACGCGTCTGCCGTCCATTCGACCGCCATCTTGCCGCTCCTGCCCCGGAGGGCTACATACAGGGGCCTCATGAGGGACACCGCTTTGGGGATGAAGCGGTTGTAGAAATTCACCATCCCGAGGAACTCCTGGAGGCCTTTGATGGTGGTGGGGCGGGGAAATTGTTGGACGGCCTGCACCTTGGTGGGCAGGGTAATGGCCCCAGCATGGGTGATGTGGTGGCCGAGGAAGTCGATCTTGTCCAGGCCGAACTGGCATTTGGCTGGGCTGAGGATGAGCCCGTGGTCGCTGAGGCGCCTGAACAGGATGCGAAGGTGTTCGAGGTGTTCCTGCTTGGAGGAACTGGCATCCAGGATGTCGTCCAGGTAGACGAACAGGAACTTCAGGTCCCGAAGGACCGAGTCCATGAGCCGTTGGAATGCCTGGGCTGCGTTTTTGAAGCCGAAGGGCATCCGCAGGAACTCGAAAAGGCCGAAGGGGGTGATTACGGCCGTCTTGGGGACGTTCGCGGGGTGGACGGGGACTTGGTGGTAGCCGCGCACCAGGTCGACCTTGGAAAAGACTGAGCGGCCGGCCAGTCTAGCCGAGAAGTCCTGGATGTGCGGCACGGGGTACCGATCAGGGGTGGTGGCGTCGTTGAGGCGGCGGTAATCCCCGCAGGGGTGCCAACCCCCACCTGGTTTGGGGGCGATGTGGAGTGGGGAGGCCCAGGGACTGTTGGAGCGGCGGATGATGCCGAGCTGTTCCATGGTGGCAAACTCGGTCCGCGCGATCTCCAGTTTGGCTGGGTCCAGCCTGCGGGCGTACACTGGGGGGCCTGTGGTGGGGATGAAGTGTTCCACCCCGTGTTTGGCAGCCTCCGTGGAGAAGGTCGGATTAGTAAGGACCGGGAATTCGGCCAGGAGTGCCGAGTAGTCATCCGTGGCCCGGGCATGGCACTGTGACGCCATGTCGGCAGGTTGACGGGGGGCCATGGCGCCCAGGATGGGGGACATGGTGTTCATGTCCACGAGGCGGTGTCGAGGGATATCTACCAGTAGGCCGTGGGCGCACAGGAAATCTGCGCCGATGAGAGGGGAGAGCACCTTGGCAGTGATGAACTCCCATCGGTAGTGGTGACCAGCGAGGTCGAGGGTGACTGTGCTGGTGCCGTACTTCCAGATGTCCGAGCCGTTAGCAGCAGCCAGCGCCGGTCCTCGTTTGCCCTTTTGGATGTCGAGGGCGGAGGCCGGGATGATGCTGTGCTGAGCTCCAGTGTCGCACAGGAACCGGCGGCCGGTTTTGTCATCCGTGACGTACAGCAGGGAGCCCGCGTGGCCCACGGCTATCGCGGGGGCTGGTACGGGGGCGGACTTGAAAGAGCAGGGAGTTGTGCACCGTTGTGCCCTGGCGCCGAACCGTGCGTGGTAGTAACAGTGGCCCGGGTTAGTGGGGCGCGAAGGCCCTGTGAGCCCGGTGGCTGGGCCTTGTGGCCGCATGGTGGCCGGTGAGGGGCGCGCCCAGGCAGTGACTGCCAGGTCCGGAGTGACGTCGCGGCTGGAGTGAGCGGACAGCAGCTTGTCGGCCTCATCGGCCAGGGCTTCCAGGTCCGTGAGGCCGGACGCCATGATCGCTGGGCGGATGCTGAGAGGTAGCTGGCGGATGAACAGCGTGCGGAAGAGGGATCCGGGTGGGCTCTCTTCAGTGAGGGAGAGCATGTGGGAGAGGAGGTCTGACAGTGAGGCATCACCGAGGCCTGGAAGGTCGAGGAGGTGGCAGTTTCGCTGGTATGTCGAGGCCGTAAATTTTTTAAGGAGCGCGGCCTTAAGATGTGCGTACTTGCCTTCCTCTGGTGGGTTCTGCAGCGCTGTCCAGACCTTCGAAACTGTGGAGCTACCGAGTGATGTGACGAGGTAGTCTTACTTCGTCCCTTCTGTGGTGATGTGTCGCAGCCGGAATCGGGACTCGGCTTGGAGGAACCAGGCTTCGGGCTAGTTTTCCCAAAACTCCGGCAGTTTCACGGAAACTGCGTTCGTGTCCGCCATTGCAGTGTTCGGAATACGTTCTGAGCGTCGGGGTCACCGATGTTGTGGCTGCCGCGAAGCACGAATTGAGGCCGAGTCAATATGTGGAGCACATGGCTTTTAATTACATACTCCTTGGCAAAAATGGCTGCTACAACTTCTCTCTGCAAAACCCTACTGGTTGAGGGCGACGCCCGCTCTTTTTAAGTTCACACTGAGGGTGATGCTCACTCCTTTTTTCATGCCTTAAAGGCAAGGTGCCCGATTTATTGTCCACGGACGGAAAAGTGGATTGCGCCCGTTTAGGTGGCGATCCGCCACATGGTACTATTTTCCTAAATATTGGAAGGTTGGGGACAGGCCAAAGATAGCAAGAGCCTGAAATAAATGTGTTCAGTATTTAATTTACAAATCTCAGACACCATCATAGGACATGCTGAGCTGAAATGAGCTTCAAGCTCTCCTCGTGTATTCACAATACATTTTATGGCAATGCAGATCAGACTGCTCTCAATTCCGATTCAAAATTTATGTCTAAGATCATGTCAGAATACTACCTCTCCCAAGCGGTTGTGTTATGGAAGTCTTGTCAACGATCTGATGCCAATGTGGTCAAATGCACATTCCAGTGTTTTGACATATTTAGAATTCTTTCCCATTACTGCTGTAGGGTTCAGGATATGCATCTATAAGCAATGGCCCGAAAATTGGACCTAATACGCGAGAGTACGCACTGTGTACTCTCGCGTATTAGGTCCCGAATTGCCGGTTTCCTGCATGCGCGGGAAACCGGCACTTTGTGTATGGCGAAGGGGACGGTTCCTAAGTGAACCGCGTGCGCACTAGAGGCTGCGCGCATGCAGCGCACTTAGTTTTTTTTTCAGGTTTGAACGCGCAGGTAAGTGGTGAAGATTTTACACATAAAGAAAGCAGGCGTAAGACCCCATTTTAACAAGGTAAGTAGTTAATTAAGTGGTGTTTTAAATTTTTTTCAACAGGTTTATGTTTTTTAGAGACTTTAAAGAAAGGTAAGTTTATTTTTATAACTTTTAAAAAGAATTTAAATTTTTTCAAAAATTTAATTTTTTGTTTAAAGTGGTAAATTTATTTAACTATAGTTATTTTATTAATGTGATGGATTTTTTTTAAATTTAATTGAGGTTTAGCTGTTCTTTTGGGGGCTTGTTGTATTCATAGCTTTGACAGCCCTTGCTGTCAAAACTATGAATGAAAGATGGTGTGCTGCCATTGGCTCTAACTGTCCCACGTGATCCCAGAGCTCGCACAAACTAACTGCGCCTCTGGGACACGCAAGCACTGCACGCCGGCAACAGGGAGAGGCCCTCGAACTGAAGTTCGTGTGGGCCTGAACCATAAAGGTCGGCGCGGAGTGCGATATCGCGGGGAATCCTTACCCCCGCGGGAACCATCGAAGTCCAATTTCTGGGCCAATGTCTTGCAAAATGTGGGCAGGATTTTTGAAGACTCTGCCACCAACTGGTTCGCACACAGTGGTTGGCTTATTGAACAATTGTGGTGCATTGCCTGAGATTTTGTGCTAAACTTCCCCACCAGTGGCACAGGGCTTCTGAAAATTCTGCCTCTATCTTTTGAAAACTGCTGAGTCGGGGGTAGTTTTAACTTCTGGAAATTAGAAGAGGTGTGCACCAGGCGGCTGATCCGATATCGCCCGCTTTACACTATCACCAAAAGTTAAAATTACCCCCAGTAAGTTCAAAGCCCATTCCATCAGAACTACCTTTTCAGTAGCCCACAGTGCAAGAGAGCACCCAGACAGGCTACAGCCTGTTAATTATAAATGCATATGATTATTTGAGTTTAAAAATAAATATAATTATGTTTTTGATTTTCCCATTAAAATGTTACAACAATGAGCTAAAGATTGATATGTGGCTATTGTAATGTCAAAATAGAAATTTAAAAATATTCATGCATTTTCCCCACTCTTGCAGCAACAGTTTAAAAAAATACTTATTGGAGTTGCATAACTCTTAATCAAATCACACGTCTTCTATTTATATCTGATGCAATTCATACAATACTTTTAATTTTTAATACTTGAACTAAGTATTAATTTTATGTTGGGCTATGTTGCAATGTGTTTCTGCTCAACTGTAGCCTGTACGAACATGTCGGTCATTCAAAGTTGTTTGAGCAGTTAGTATCCATGTCACCTGTCAAAAATAAAGTGCATGTCTTGTATTTATATGATCAGAATCTTTCTGCATGATTTGTCCGTGTTATTACACATGCAGTAATCCTGAATCTCAAGTACACCATTGCTGCAGAAACTCATTTGGTTGAAGGAGTAGCACTGTGTTGAATGAGGAAACGTCAATTGCACATGAAGGTGATGGATGGCTCTGCTCTACTCCTGTGTGACTTGTCATGAATAATTTTAGCCCAAATGTGTATTGTTCATAACAAATTAATTATACTTCAGTACTCCAAACTTTCCCTCATGAATAGTTAATATTCAGGTTATAGTTTGAGAAATTTCAGGTCAATTTATGCAAGTTATGTTTACATTGTATTCAGAGCCAGAACATAATAGCTACTTTGTTTTAGTAGCAGACAGAATTTTAAAAAGCACCAGAAATAATGACACGTCTAGTACCATTTAAAAAAAAAACTGAATTTGTCAAAATATGTAATGTATTTTTAATCAAATCATTTATTTTTAGTTTCTCCAGAATAATATTAGCAGCCCATATGCATATATCTTTTGTAAAATATGTAAGTGCTGATTTTAACATGAGTAATGTTTATAATGGGACTCACTTTCTTTAGCATGGCAAGCTCTTTTAGCAATTAGAGGCAGATTCTTGATTATCAGGGGAAACTACAAGCTCTTAGCAGGGTTGATGTTCCTGTACATCATGCCTAAAAGGATAAGAACTGATGCTCTCCTGCCTGAATGGTAATGTTCTAATAGCACAAACATTTCCTAGGTCAGCTCATTCGTATAATTCTTCAGAGACCCAGGTGGAGACTTGTACAAGTGTAGGGAGCACACTAGTAATGGGGGTAGAAAATTGCGCAGGAGTGAAATTTTAAAGGCATGGCCAAAAATAATCTGAAAGCCTTTAGAAAGGCTCAAAAGACATCTCCACTCACGAGCAGCCTTTACAAAAGCTGGAGGGACAAGGGATTAATTAATGACCGCCAAACACAAGGGATGAGAAAACCCCATGTGCAGGCTTGAGGCTGTGGCTGCCAGGTTCTGTCTGTGGCTGTGCCAGCCCTATGATGCATACTGGCAGTAAGGTGTCCTTACAGCAAATGGCACTGTTCCGCATTTGGCTGTCTGCTGGTCTTGGACCCTGTGAAGACACTTCCCTCAGCCTTGCCAGGTAGGTGCAACAAAACCTGCAGATATGGTTGGTGGAATTTTGGCAGGTTGAACCAATCAAGCTTTGCTTCTTCAAAACAAAAAGAAAATACTGCAGATGCTGGAAATCTGAAATAAAAACAGAAAATGCTGGAGACACTCAGCAGGTCAGGCAGCATCTGTGAAGAGAGAGAAACAGAGTTAACGTTTCAGGTCGATGACCTTTCGTCAGAACTGGAAAAAAGCAGGAAATGGAACAGATTTTTAAGCAAGTGTAGGGGCTGGGAAAGGGGGGAGGGGATGAAAGAACAAAAGGGAAGGTCTGTGATAGGATAGAAGGCAGGAGAGGTTAAGAGACATGAAGAGATATTCAAGGCAAAAGGAGATGGTAAAGGGACAGGACCATCTTGCTTCTTGATGATCACCGCAGTATTCCTTCTCTTATGCAGTACCCCATAAAGCATGTCACGTTGTATTTGTGGTGTTTCTGAAGAGCATAACAGTTAACCAAACCTCCACATATATATGTGTGCCATTGGGCCTTCTGTCACCAACTACCTTGAGAGTTGGAGCCTCCACCTGTACTAATCAGTTGCCCAAGTGAGGTGTGGTCACTGGTGACTTGGCGCAAATTCTTGTCATGCAACCAAACTTGCCTGGCATCCCTTTGGTAGTACTTCCCAGCACCTCAGATAGAGGACTTCCCATTGGGAAACCCATTGTTGGAGGCATAGATGATGCAGGCAACAAAAAAATTAAACAATTGGCACAAAGGGTCAGGAGAACGTAAATGCCTGTTAAAAAAAAAATAGAAAACTGTCCCGAATTGGCCTCAAACCTGCTGCAAGGAGTGGAGACTTGGTGTTCCGCATTTCCACTAATTTTTCCTGTCTGGACTAGAACACATATGGGGCGTTACAGGCCTCAGCATGTTTTATATGTTAAATCTTTTGTGACCATTCAAATATAAAATGTTTTAATAGAAATTAAATTGAAGAATTATAATGCAACTGAAATGCCAAATAAACGGATGGCAATCACAAAACTCCACTTTACACTGTTATTAAAAATAACAATTGTCTCTACAAAGAATAATGAAATGGTGAGACCAGCTGACAGAAAGAAGGTAGTGGTAACTTTAATATGCAATTATTTATGACTGCCAGAACAGCTGGTTGCAGTTCTTGTCACTTATCAAATTTCACAACAAACGTTGATCATGCCAAGTAAATGACGGAGGATTTCAGCTTGGACTTGTAAACGTTCGCCTATGGCTGCAGGTTCAAATTCCCAGGCTGTTTGATGCTCAACTCTGATTCCCTTCATAGTGATGAGTTTCATCATTGAACAGCAACTAGGTCGAATTATAGCAGAACATTCCACCTTGGGGAGGGAAAGGCTGACACTTCTGTGCCGCCCGCGCTATAGGCACAGCTCTGCACCATGGATCAATCAAGGTATATATGAGGGGACTGCGTGACCCTCCGATTGGAGAAAAATTCAGCATCCAAATTTAAATATTTTGAAAAATAAACCACTAATGTAGGATTTCTCCCTTGGTTTTCTGGCAGATTGCACATTGTGTAAATGTTTAACAATGTAATTGCTCAAATATGCGTCATCTTTTTGCTTGTTTAGACGATGATAAAAACAAAAATATCCAAAAAAAAATGGGCTATACCACCAGATGGAAAGGGAAAGTAAAGAGGCAGAAAAGGTTTTAAAAAGTACATTTTGGACTTTTTAACCATGCTGAAACAAAACCAGGGCCACTGAGTTTACCTACGGTTCAACCGCCGCATCTGAATACGGCATTTTCTCAGGTGCCGTCCTCTTTCCCCCTCCCAGTAGGTCCCTTTTCCCTGAGGCATCAGCAGCCATTTATATGCTATTGGCACTGAGAATCTGGCCCCCATGAATTTGGTGCTCTCCTAGCAAGTCTTGATCAATGCATTGGGAGCAAAAGTTGCATATTACAATGAGCTAACCTTGTCTAATGGGACACGGTCAACTGACTTGGGCACAGGTAATGGAGCACCTGATGGCTCATGGTGCTTTGGGTGGAACCAGATTGTTGGCCCTATTGAGTATTTTTAACCAATATTTCACCTTTTTACGCATTTGCTGTTGTATCTCGACTGTTCTGTACCATGTGATTTTGAGAAGCTAATATAATGAACTTAGTTTGAACATTGGCTATTAACAAGAATGAGTTTCGTTTCTCCAATATTACATTTTGCTTTTGAACTAATGAGGAATTTTTGCCTTGACAGAGCAAAAAACAGGAGATACCTCGAGAGGAGCAGGGACCTAACATCAAAAACTTAGACTTCTGGCCTAAACTCATTACTTTGATGGTTTCGTGCGTAGATGAGGATAAGACAGCCTATGCTCCTGTCCTGAACCAGTAAGTGAAGTCATCGCTTGAGTTACATTTCAGATTGCTTGTGCTAAACAGGAGACGGATTTTGAAGCGAAATTAAATCCTGGTTCTTGGCGCCAACAAAGTGTCATAATGAGATTAACTCCAAGGCTAAAGATTACAAATAATTTCACAGTGGTACTGTTTATGTCTTTTATTTACATTTACATTTGTACCGCAACTGAGTAAAAGGATGTGATAAAATGAATAACCGTGCTATAGTGCAGGAGCACTCATAATATAAACCGAGAACTACTTGCAGACATTTTGGCCACAATTTTAACTCCAGGTAGATTCCCCGCTCAGGCCTGAGTTAAAATGATGTCATTGGGCTGCAACATGCATATGTAAAGAAGGATCTGGTTGGCTCCGGGCGGATGTCACTGCTGCCTGCTCAGGAGAGCAGATTAAAGTTGCAGATGTTGCGATCATGGCTGCTTTTGGATGGGTAAGAGCCAGGGCGATTTTAATTGCCCACCTGCCAGGTTTCTGCTAAGCGAGTAGGGTTAAAATCACCCCCTTCCTCTTACTCTGTGTACCTTGGTAGTCCTGCTATTCCAACTGTGTTTTGGCCTCCATTTATGACTTCCTGGCTGTGGATAACAGCAGAGCTAGGATTCAGCGCTTTACCCTGTCCCTTCTCTTGCTGTTTGGTTAGAGAGCTAAGGAATGTTATTGGGAAATGAAGCTATTTCAGCATCTATAAAGCAGGAAAGGGCTTTGTTAAAAGTACAGCTCTGTAATTCTAATGAAACTACATTAGAGTAGTTATCTTTGGGAAGAAAATGCCTATATCTATATTTCTAATATAGGTATTAATTTATATTAATATAAATAATATAACTATAAATAATAATTGAATAAAGATTTTAACTAATTAAATAAATAAAATAAGGTTAGACTAAGTAATTGCAGAGCAGGTTATGTGTCTGGACTGCAGTATGTGGGAGTTTGTGGACAGCGAAACTGTCCCGAGCGAACACATCGGCAGTAGATGTCTCCGTCTCGAATCTCTCCGACTCAAAGTCATTGAGCTGGAATGCAAGTTGGAGACTGGAGAGGGGGAAGAGTATCTGGACAGTTTGCTCCAGACTTCAGTCACACCTCGTAGAGAGGTGCAGGTTCAGAATGGAGTTGGTGTGACCGATAGTGTGCAGAATAAGGGGAACCCAGGTAAGAAAGGGAACAAGGATCCACAGAAACTGATCATATCTAGCAGGTACAATGTACTTGCTACCTGTGAGGATAAGGGTAAAGACTGTTGGAAGGACAGCAGAATGCAGACCATGGCACTTTGGAGCAGGAGGCTGTCCTAAGGGTGGAGGAGGAGGAGGAGAGGAAGTGTAATGTGGTAGCTGTTGGGGATTCTATAATTAGGGGGACAGATAGCATCCTTTGCAAGCAAGATCTAGAGTCCCACATGGTATGTTGCCTACCAGGGTGAGGGACATCTCGAACTGGCTTGAAAGGACTTTGGAGAGGGAGGGGGAGGATCCAGTCGTTGTGGTCCATGTTGGGACCAACAACATGGGGAAGAGTAGGCAAGAGCTTCTGTTTGGGAAGTACTAGGAGCTAAATTAAAGAACAGAACCTCAAGGGTTATAATCTCTGGATTATTACCTGAGCCAAGTGCCTAAAGGCGTGTTGTGGGAAAGAGGGGTTCCATTTCATGGGGCACTGGCACAGGGAGGGAGGAACTGTACCGTCTGGCATCAGGGTCCTAGTGGAAAGGATAAATAGGGCGGTCACAAGGACTTTAAACTAGTAAAGGGGAGGGGCTCAGGTGAGATTGTGCAAATAATCGCTCAAAAACAAACGAAAGGGAAGAGAGTAGAGTAACAGTCAGAAATTGTGCTTTAGGCACTACAGGTAAAGGGAAAACTAAAAAGATGTAAAGCGATTAAACCAGGAGAGAGAAATAAGAAACGTGAGTAAAACATTAGAGCTGAAGGACAGGCTAGGGTGTGTGGCCCAAATAAGCGTTCTTTATACAAACGCACGGAATATAAGGAATAAATTGAATGAACTGCATGCGCGAATTCAAATTGGAGGGTATGACATTGTAGCCATTACTGAGACATGGCTGCAAGACGGTCAGGACTGAGAACTAAATGTACCAGGTTATAAGATCTACATGAAAGATAGGAAAAATGGCAGAGGGAGAGGAGTAGCCTTAGTGATTAAGGATGAAATCACTTCAATGATGAGAGGATATAAAGAGTGGTAAGCAGGCAGTGGAGACTTTATGGGTAGAATTAAGAAATAGGAAAGGATTTAAGACTGTAGTGAGAGTTGTGTATAGGCCCTCTGGTAGCAGCTGCAAAGTGCTAGATTGTATAAATGCAGAGATTAAACAAGCATGTAGTAAAGGCAGAGTGGTTTTAATGGGGGATTTTAACTTTCATATAGATTGGGATAAGCAGACTAGCACCTGTCAGAAAGGTAGTGAATTTCTTGAGTGTGTCCGGGATAGTTTTCTACAACAACATGTCCTGGAGGCAACAAGGGGGCAAGCCATATTAGATTTAGTAATGAGTAATGAGCCAGATTTAGTTAACAGCCTAACTGTGAATGAACATTTATCCAATAGCAATCATAACATGATCGAGTTCAATGTTGCGTTTGAAAGGGAGAAACGTGAAACAGCTACTAAGATTCTAGATTTAGGTAAGGTCAACTTCAATGGGATGAGACAGAGACTGTTCACAGTAGACTGGGAAAATCTGTTAATGGGTAAAACGAAAGGAGATCAGTGGGAGAAGTTTCAAAAAGAATTTAATGTTATACAGAGCCAGTTTATACCCCTGAGGGGCAAGAGCTCTACTTGCCTAAAAAAACAGCCATGGACGACTAAAGAGGTAAGGGACAGCATAAAACTAAAAGAAAAAGCAGACAAAAATGCAAAAAATAGCACAGATCCTGGTGAATGGGAAAGATACAAAGAACAGCAAAGGGTCACAAAACAGATAGTAAGAGCTGCAAAAAGGAGTATGAAAAAAAACTTGCAAGGGATATCAAAATCAATACAAAGAATTTTTTTTTATTACATTAGGCAAAAGAGGGTACCTGGGAGCAATGTTGGCCCTTAAAAACTGAAAGTGGTGATATTGTCAATGATAAGGAAATGGTGGACATGTTGAATAATTACTTTGCGTCAGTATTTACAGTAGAGGAAGAGGATAGCATGCCGGAAATCCCAAGGAAACTAATATTGAATCGAGGACAGGGACTCTAATATTAACGTAAGTAAAATGACAGTAATGGAGAAAACAATGGCACTAAAGAGTGACCAATCCCCAGGACCAGATGGTTTCCATACCAGGGTTTTAAAGGAAGTAGGTGAGCACATTGCAGATGTCCTAACTATAATCTTCCAAAGTTCTCTAGATTCAGGAACTGTTCCTTTTGATTAGAAAATTGCACATGTCACTCCGCTATTTAAGAATAGCGAGAGAGGGAAACCAGGGAATTATAGATCAGTTAGTCTAACATCTGTCGGGAAATTGCTGGAGTCTATGATTAAGGATAGGGTGACTGAACACCTCGAAAATTTTCAGTTGATCAGAGAGAGCCAGCATGGATTTGTGAAAGGTCGGTCATGCCTGACAGACCCGATTGAATTTTTTGAAGAGGTGACTAAAGTAGTGGACAAGGGAATGTCTATGGATGTTATTTATATGGACTTCCAGAAGGCATTTGATAAAGTCCCACATAAGAGACTGTTATCTAAGGTAGAAGTCCACGGAATTGAGGGCAAATTATTGAGCTGGTTAGGAAACTGGCTGAGCAGCAGGAGACAGAGAGTAGGGATAATGGGCAGGTACTCAAATTTTGCAGGATGTGACTAGTGGTGTCCCACAGGGATCTGTGTTGTGGCCTCAACTATTCACCGTATTTATTAACGACTTAGATGATGGAATAGAAAGTCATATATACAAATTTGCCGATGACACAAAGATAGGCGGCATTGTAGGCAGTGTAGATGAAAGCCTAAAATTACAAAGGGATATTGACAAATTAAGTGAATGGGCAAAACTGTGGCAAATGGATTTCAATGTAAGCAAATGTGAGGTCATCCACTTTGGACCAAAGAGACTTGCGGGTCCAGGGACATAGATCATTAAAATGTCATGAACAGGTACAGAAAATAATCAAAAAGGCTAATGGAATGCTGACCTTTATATCTAGAGAACTAGAATACAAGGGGTAGAAGTTATGCTGCAGCTATACAAAACTCTGGTTAGACCTGGAGTACTGTGAGCAGTTCTGGGCACCACACCTTAGGACGGATATATCGGCCTTGGAGGGTGTGCAGCGTAGGTTTACCAGAATGATACCCGGACTCCAAGAGTTAAGTTACGACGAGAGATTACGCAAATTAGGGTTGTATTCCCTAGAATTTAGAAGGTTAAGGGGTGATCTGATCGAAATTTTCAGGATATTAAGGGGAACAGATAGGGTAGATAGAGAGAAACTATTTTCGCAGGTTGGGGATTCGAGGACTCGAGGGCATAGTCTAAAAATTAGAGCCAGACCTTTCAGGAGTGAAATTAGGAAACACTTCTACACACAAAGGGTGGTAGAAGTTTGGAACTCTCTTCCGTAAACGGCAATTGAAGCTCGATCAATTGTTAATTTTAAATCTGAGATTGATAGCTTTTTGTTAACCAAAGGTATTAAGGGATATGGGCCAAAGGCAGGTACTGTATATGGAGTTAGGTAGCAAATCAGCCGTGATCTCATTGAATGGCGGAAACAGACTCAAGGAGCTGAATGGCCTACTCCTGTTCCTATGTTCCTAATGGAAGTATTGATCCTCTTTGGGGGGTGGGGGAGGGGGGGGGGTGGTGGTGGGCTTGCTGAGCAGAAGTACTTGGATTCCAATTGGCAGCTTTTTGAAATCCATATTTTATTATGGGGATGATTTGTTAAATTTGCTACAAAGGTATAAGTGTGTTCTTTATACTTAAGTTTCTGATTTCTCTGCAAAGAGCAAACAAAGGAAATCTTCCACCTCCTCGGCCCAATGTGGGAAATCATGGGTGAAAACCCATGTCCCATCACTTCCATGTTCGAGGATTCTTCAGCTTGGCCACAAGTTGTTTGGGAATTTAGCCCTTGACAAAAAGTTAGTGAAAGAAGCAGGATGTTGTTAAATATGCAAGAATAGGAAGGCAGAGAGCTGATTGAAGCACTTAGTGTACTGCCAGAATCAGCTCAAAATCTCCAATTCCCTATTCTATAATGGAGTTTGGACAATTACACACTATAGTCACAAATGGGTCATAATTCATTCAGTAGAGATTCTTGGCCAGCAAGCCACAAATTTACTCTAGCAGTTAATGTTGGTTTATGGCCACAAATTGTTGCTGTTGCCGATAAAATTCCGACTGTAGTATTTATACTCCAAATAGGAAATTTATAATCAGGTTTGAAGATGATTTCTGCCACGAAAGCTTAATCTACCTTGTCTTGATAAATTTATCTCATCAGAATATCTGTGTCACAGGCCGTCAATTACACCGTACTCAAACCTTTCACCAGAACAAATATTTTATAAAATGCAGTAACGTGTAGTACCTTGAAGTGCTGAAGATGTTTGTCATATTTGTGGCACGCACCATATCACCCACAAGTTTAATGTTATATAAATCCTGTTGTTTTATTTTTTTGCATGATTTCAAACGAACTACAATGTGCTTTCGCTTGTTGTAAATGTCTCCAGGTGTGGGTGAGCAGATTACTAGTGACCTCAGATAAATCTAGGCAACTAACTGTGAAAACCTTTTGTTAATTCGCCTTAGCCCTAAAATTACACAGTGGAATACTAACGTGCAATGCTTAATATGTTTGAAGTTCCTATCTCTGCTATTTTAGTGGAAGATTAACCCATTTATTTTAAACAGAGTAAACGGCTCTGCTAAAATATTGGAGAGTGGAATTTCAGATGAACGTGTTGAGTGTCTGCTCATTATCCCATGGTACAATTTATATGGCACTTACGTTTGTTTTTTGGCCCATCCACTGCATATGCAAATTAAATCTGAGGGAAGCACAGACGACCAAGCAAATTGCCAAATATTTAAATTATTCATTGCTGGAATGAAAATGTTAAGTCTTGATCTTTGACTTGTGTTGGTTTCTGCCAGGCACAGTCTCAGCATGCTGGAGCCACTTTGGGCCACCAGATTACTCCAAACTGTTGATGGTAGTTGTTATCAACCTTGTCTATGTATTTTCTACCATTAGATTCATCTAAAAATCAGATGGTCTGACTGTCAACATGGATTTTTTTTTCTGGCTGCTTAACCCACAGCCAGATACCTTGGGCTGGATTTTGTGAATGGAGGCGGGACTGCTGCTTGTCGTGTCAATGTCCCACCTCACCATTCAGCGGGATTTTCCCCTGATTGAGCTTGTTAAGCCCGCCCTGCGGGCTCAGCAAGCCAATTAGGGAAGAAGTCACTGACAGATCACGTCAACATCAGACGTGCTATCTGTCAAGACTTCTTGAAAGAAGAAATTACAGCTCTGTGAAGCTGTCAAACACTGACATTCTCTGTAGTTTGATGAGTCTTTGTGGTGAGGACTCAACAAACATTGAAAATAAGTACATTTCTGATGTCTGATGGATCGGAGGGTCCATCAGCCATTACCTGAAATTGACGAGGTGGATGTCCGCTCTCCCGATCCACCGCGGCTAAAGGCTATAGAAGGAAAAAAAGGTAAGTGAACACTTTTTTCAACTAATCACTCACCTTGCATACTTACCACTCCACACTTGCACCCATCACTCACCTCTACACCTTGCTTCCAGGTGCCTCCGACCCCCGCAGACCTCCTCCACGTCTCCTCCAACCCAAGGTCAGGAAGCCTTCACCTGTGAAGGTAAAATGGCACTAATCCTTTTTCCTGCCTGTTAACTACCTGTTAACAGGCAGTTAAAAGGATTAAAAGCCTTTCCCGCCTCCAGGAGACGGGACCCGAAGCTGCACATCTTCCCGCCTCCTGGCAAGTGGGCACGGAGGCGGGATGGGGGCGGGTTTGCCATCCGCCCCCCACTTTCTCCGATTTTTACGGGCTGTCCCGCCTCCATGCCCAGCTCCTCGGGGGCTTGGAAAATCCAGCCCCTTAAGTCAGCTGTATTAAATTATTGAAGTGAAATTTGCAGAACTTGAAGAATTTCATCACTGTTTAAAGATGAGATGGAATTCTGTTGAAAAGACTGAGCCAATCAAAACAAACTTTACACTTTTTTGTGTATGTCCACAGTGGGACCTGTGACTTCATGCCGTTTAGTTTACTTTTCATGTAGTGTAATTGTAAAAGCTGAACTCGTGTTGCAGTACCCGCTGCACCACTCAGCACCCCTTGTTTTAACATAATATTGGTAATCAGAGAGAAGCTGTGGTAAGTTGAGGATGTAGAGGTGCAATCTATATCCAAGCTTTTATCATTTGCAAACCTACAGGTGGTACCTCATGTAATGGTGCCTCTGATGGTTTGTTGGAATATTGCCTGCTGTAAAACTCACAAATGGCATCTATAGCAATGGGCCCGACACACATTTTCATTCTTCAGTAGCTGTTCAAAATGATTTGTCAGAAAATGCCTTTTAACAAATCGATCAACTCTCATTTTAAGACCTACTTGAAATGTGGAATAAAACTCTGCATTTCTGAAATGTTCTGCTGGCCAAATACAGCCCCGTTTCAGTTTGCAGAAACCAAATAGGTTTGTTCGAGGCACAGACTTCCAACGTGCAGAATTTCGTCCCGAAAAAAGCCCAAACACTGATTTGAGCTTCAGACGCAGTGAGATTAGAAGGTCGTCAGCCATCTGTGCCATTTCCCCCAGTAAAGCACATATGTAGATTTAACATATGTCTGAAACAAACAGATGCTGCATCTGAAAATTTATGTGTCACTTTGGAGTCGAGCCTCTGGTGTATGTAGAAAATCCATTCACAATGCCAATAGGTATATAACCAATACAACAAAGAAAGTGATGTATAAGGGAAACCAGTAGCCTCCAGCTACTTCCTAACGACATTTTTTTAATAAAATAAGAACATTGTAAAATGAAGAGTGATGGGATAATGGGACTGTTGAACAGTGGTTCTCAGAAAACAAATTACATGCAAAAGGCACTTATTTTTGTTTATCGTACCAAAAGCTTGGAATTTTGAATGGAATTCTGGAAGATCCGTTAATTTTACTAATAAAATCTGCCACATCTCAAAAGAAGCTGAATAAATGTTTTTCCCTTACCTAATCAACATATAACTCACCAGTGTCCTCAATTGTATCTCATTTCCATCCCATTAGGAACAATAAAAGCTTGAACTTTTCAATGATTCACTGGCTAATGGAGAAGTTAATTTATGTTGTAATCTTAAAATACAATTAAATTGAAAATATAACTCAGTTTAATATCTCATTTTGGGTAATTTGTCTTAAAGAAATTACATTCAGAGGAGGTTTAAGTTGTAATGCTTGCGATTAAATTGCTTTAATGTCCGTCTCTACGTCTCCCAGAGTAGGTTTTGGGCAAACTTAGGTGGAAACTGAGCGCAGTTCAGAACACCACCAAAGTTAAAAGGAGTAGGAGAGAAGACGAGATAACTCAAAGTCGTGGGCAGGTGTCATCAAACTTGGGTTTTAATTGTAGGATGAAAAGTTGAGAGAAGTAAAGAGTTGCACAGTTTGGAGGGTTTGGGGAAATGAATTAGAGTAGGAGACTGTGGTTAATAGATGATACAACAGCTTGCATTTATGCAGCATTTGTAACATCGAGAAACGTCCCCAGATGCTTCTGTTACATTCAACAGTTTCTTCAAACCACTCTTTAGGCAAAATGTTTCTGTCTATTAATGATTTATTAAACGAGACTGGTGATTTGTTTACTTTTTATAGTGCTTGCATGCTACAAGCATGCAATGATACCTAAGAGAACTGTAAATCAGATCTTCACAATTACTATGCAGAGAAAATGCAGCCGGGGAATTTCATATCTAAAAGGTATCGGATAACTTTTGCAAAGCTCAGCTTTCAGCACGAACCCTCACTTGGAGGGAGCACGGATCAAAGAATTGGGTGTACAGGTGTATGTGCACCAATTCATTGAACTCCCAATTCTTCAGTCATTGAAATGAATCACCACAAATGGGATGTGCTGACATCCACACCTTGTTCTTTGATGTTGTGCTCATGCCAACTGAGGCTCCATGCTGAAAGTGGAGCCTCACAAATTTCATCCGAACCACGTGTGTATTTTATAATTTTACACTGACCTCCTTTGAAGGCAGCAAGCCTGAGGCTGGAGCAGATGAATGCGTGGCTGGAGAGATGGGTGCAGGAAGGAGGGCTTTAGATTCCTGGGTCATTGGGACGGGTTCTGGGAGAGGTCGGTTTGCACCTCAACAGAGCTGTGTTAGAAACTAGGGGTGCCTAAAAATGTATATGGCTACACGAATAATACTGTGTTTAAATGGTAAGTTTTGTTTTCCTGGAAAGCTTGCATTAGAATTTGAGACAGTCTTTTTAATCAGTTAGATTAGGTGAAGCATAAACATTCCACACGGGGGCCCATAGGATGGCCCTGCCAGGCTAGTTATCTGTTGTTTGTAAGTTAGGGTTTTGACTTTGTTAATGTAGCTTTAATTTGGCCAGTGAAGACCCAACCTATGTTTCTTCCATTATTACTAATAACCATATTATAATCTCTACAGATAGAATTTGGAGTTTGTTTAGCAGAACTGATTGCGAAGATAATTAAAAGTTAATTAGGAAAAGACATAGAATGAAAGGAATTTGAGGAGGCTAAGGTATCCATCTTAGAATGGGCCATTTGCTAGCTGAAGGTGAGGATAGTGACCGGCTAATGTGCGACAGCTCTGGCTGGGGCCATGATTAAGAGGGACAAGGTCGGGTCTTGTACTTGCTGGGCCAAGGAGGATAGAGTCGAGAGAGATAAGACACGAATTCCAAAGGAAGAACCTTCAGAAAGATTCAACAATAAGACAAATTGGATGAAGTAATGAGACCCCCTTTTGGGGAGGGCGTTCATCCAAGAACCAAGACAGGACTTGAAGTGTCATTGGGTGATGAGGCTTTAGAGGAACCTCTATAGGTTAAATGGTCTTGTCAATAACTTGGCCTCAGGCCCACCCCTAAAAAGAGAATAAAAGTGACACCCCAAGGGCTTTTGCCCACACAGACGGTGGAGGGGAGAACCGAGCAGAAGTTGCAAAGAGAAGTTGGGCTGGTCGAACACTCTTTTGAGAGTGATCCCACACTCTCCATCGGAGGTTCTAGAGTGAGAGAGAGAGGCCGGAAGCCAGAGAACTGTTCACGTACGCCAGCCGTCTGTCCAATCGGGTCTGGTACCAGCTGCTTGTCACGGTCGTATGTTTTTGCTGTATTACTAGTGTGTTATATTCCGTCCTAAACTCCCGCTTAAACACAATATACCCACCATATTGGTTTGCACTCGATTCTGTTTACCAGAGATACGCGAATCTCTACAGCTGGGACCAATGTCCTCGCGGGGGTGTTTGCCAGTGCTGTTGGGGAGGGTTTAAACTAATTTGGCATGGGAATGAGCACCAGGATGTAGCATTAGAAAGGAGAAACCAGGTGCACAAAGGATTGGGAGAGACAGATAGCACTGGAGTAAGAAATAGTACGGTATTAGGTGGGGTCAGACTAAGAGAGAATACAAGAAGGTCTAAGATAGGTTTACAGTGCATGTGTGTAAATGCACGAAGTGAGGTAAATAAGGTTGGTGAGCTGCAGGCACAAATAGACACGTGGGAATATGATGTTGTGGTGATAACGGAGACCTGGCTCAAAAAAGGGCAGGATTGGGTACTAAATATTCCTGGATACAAGGTGTTCAGGAAAGAAAGGAGGTGGTGGCAGTATTGATTACGGAGAATGTTACAGTGCTGGAGAGAGAGGATGCTCTGGTGGGGTCCACGACAGAATCTATTTGGTTAGAGTTGAGAAACAATAGAGGTGCCATTACACTACTAGGTATATTCTATAGGCCGCCAACTAGTGGGAAGGATATAGAGGAGCAAATTTGCAGGGAAATTACAGAGCAGTACAAGAACTATAGAGTAGTAATAATGGGGGACTTCAATTATTCTAATATAGACTGGGATAGTAATAGTGTAAAGGGCAGAGAGGGGCAAGAATTTCTGAAGTGTGTTCAGGGGAACTTTCGTGATCACGTTTCCAGCCCAACGAGGAAGGAGGCATTGCTGGATCTGGTTCTGGGGAATGAGGTGGGTCAAGTAGAGCATGTGTCAGTAGGGGAACATTTAGGGAACAGTGATCACAGTATCATAAGGTTTAGACTAGCTATGGAAAAGGACAGGGAGCAATCTAGAGTAGAAATACTTAATTGGAGGAAAGCCAATTTCAGTGGGTTGAGAATGGATCTGGCCCAGGTAAATTGGAATCGAAGATTGGCGGCCAAAACTGTAATCAAACATTGGGCTGCCTTTAAAGAGGAGATGGTTCGGGTACAGTCAAGGTACATTCCCACGAGGGGGGGAGAGGTAGGGCAACCAAAGCCAGAGCTCCCTAGATGATGAAAGAGATAGAGAGTAAGATGAAGCAGAAAATATTACAGATGTCAGGTTGAGAATACAAGTGAGAACCAGGCTGAATATAGAAAGTTCAGAGGGGAAGTGAAAAAGGAAATAAGAGGGGCAAAGAGAGAGTATGAGAATAGATTGGCAGCTAACATAAAATGGAATTCAAAATCTTCTATAGACATATAAATAGTAAACGGGTAGTAAGAGGAAGGGTGGGGCTGATTAGGGACCAAAATGGAGACCTACGCATGGAGGCAGAGGGCATGACTGAGGTACTAAATGAGTACTTCGCATCTGTCTTTACCAAGGAAGAAGATGCTGCCAAAGTCATAGTGAAAGAGGAGGTAGTTGAGATACTGGATGGGAGAAAAATTGGTAACGAGGAGGTACTAGAAAGGCTGGCTGTATTGAAGTAGATCAGTCACCAGGACTGGATGGGATGCATCCTAGGATGCTGAGGGAAGTAAAGGTGGAAATTACAGAAGTACTGGCCATAATCTTCCAATCCTCCTTGGAAACAGGGTGGTGCCAGAGGACTGGAGAATTGCAAATGTTACACCCTTGTTCAAAAAAGGGTGCAAGGATAAACCCAGCAACTACAGGCCAGTCAGTTTAACCTCGGTAGTGGGGAAGCTTTTAGAAACGATAATCCGGGACAAAATCAATAGTCACTTGGACGAGTATGGATTAATTAAGGAAAGCCAGCATGGATTTGTTAAAGGCAAATCGTGTTGAACAAACTTGATTGAGTTTTTTGATGAGGTAACAGAGAGGGTTGATGAGGACAATGTGGTTGATGTGGTGTACATGGACTTCCAAAAGGCGTTTGATAAAGTTTCACATAATAGGCTTGCCAGCAAGGTTGAAGCCCATGGAATAAAAGGGACACTGGCAGCATGGATACAGGACTCATCAAACCTTTCAACTTTGCAGAAATCAGCTGGCTGTTGGTTCGGAGGATCCAACAGCCAGTCTGTGAAATCTACAATGAAGATGTCGGGACTCCGGATCTATAGCGGCTGAAGGCTGGAGGCAGAAACAAAGGTAAGTGAACATTTTATAACACTTAACACTCACCTTACATACTTACCACTCCACACTTGCACCCATCACTCACCTCTACATCTCACTTTCAGTCCCCTCCGACCCCCGCAGACCTCCACCCTAGCGGGGTTCTCCGAGGTCGGGAAGCCTGCACTTCGGAGCTAAAAATAGGGATAATCCAATTTTCTGCAACAGGCAGTTAATAGGCTTTAATCCCTTTCCCGCCTTGAGGAGACTGGACCCGGGGCAGGACGGCTTCCCGCCTCCCGGCAAGAGGGCACAGAGGCGGGTTGGGGGCGGGTTTGCCAGCCGCTCCCAAATCCTGCAACTTTACCGGCAGTCCCGCCTCCATACCCGCCTCCTCGGGGCTGACAAAATCCAGCCCAAAGTCTTTGCCAAAGCCAACAGTACAATAACCTCAATATTTGTCTTGTGGCAGCTAGCATCATCCTTTCCCGCCTCAAGCAGGTGTTTGATTCGTGTAGAAGCTCAGCACATGTTTAAGAGTATCCAAGCCAAACTGTTGGGAAATTCATAGTTCGAGTTTCTGTTTGCCCAATATGTTATGAATACATTCTTCGTGTAGGTACACAACCCACCCACCTAAGTCTAGACAACATAAGTACAGGTTTTGGACAGCTAAGGCTCAGGAAACCGCACCCCCCCCCCACCCCCCCAACCCTAAGTGTTTGCAATGACACGACTGGACTTTAACCACCATGCATCATACCAGCACAAGTAGGTTTATCCAACTAGAAACACCCAAAGTGCTTGACTAGTGGGGTTATCTGTAGCTGTTGAGAAGGAATCTCAAATTTCTGTGACTGGTCTATCCCCCAGGTCCCATTAATGAAGTAAGCTGGCTAGTCAATCATTTAAAATGCATTGGAGTACTGCGGATCCGTGTGGCTCAGGTATCAGATAGCCAAGCCTGTCACACAAGTTGGCTCAATTCCAATCTTTCATCCTTTCAGATGATGAGCAAGACAAATGAGTGGTTTGGGACTGCCACATTCCAGCTAAGGCCATCTGCCTGCCAAGACAAATGACATCAGATACAACTAACTGCACATACCTATCAAAACAACATGGAGGGAAAGGTTGCTGCCTCTGGTGTGCTCTACTTAACGAGTAACAGTGAGCATGTCCTCCTGTCTGTCACTTCACTACCTGAGACCAGAAATATGTGCAACTATTAATGCTTCCTTATGGTTGACCATATTTTCGTGAGACTGTCTAACAGTAACTTTGGATAATAGACAAGGGGGCAGAAATTAGGTAGCGCAGGCCTGCCGGCACGAATTGGGCCAGTCCCTGCACTAGAACAGGTAGGCCCGATCAAAATTGGACCTCGAGCTTCATTTGAACTAGACCTGTGAGGTGCGAACACCTGCCTCTCATCCCCAGCTAGCTCTCCAGCATAGCCGACATCAATTCACGCAGTGACAGTGCAAGAGGCCCTCAGGTAGGTACTGGAGTGGGGGGGTGAGCTGATCGGGATGGGGCCGAGCGGGACTGCTGTGGAGCACTCCTGCTCCTTACAGCTTTACATTCAGGTAAGTATTTTTTACAAAACTTACCATTTAGTAGTGGCCCCTTTTGAGGACCGCTGGTTAAGCCGTGTGTAGATCTGGTTATCCTAAACGCAGCAGACCCGGCACCGGCTGTGTTCAAGACAGCCCAATTTCAGGAAGACATCCTAAAACCGGCATTAAAGACCCCTATTTCCATATGGAAAGGACCTAACACCTGTTTCAGGCATGGGCCCTGGACACCTCTACTAAGGCCTTTACCAATATGGCCGGCAGCTCATTTCCAGCGTGGAATGTGCACATGCCGTCCGCTGTGTTGAATGTTTAGGTTGGCCACTTTGCGCCTGTAAAATGGGAGCGATGCAATCAAATTTCTAGGCCTCCATGTCCGACCTGGCAGCAGTCACAGCAGTGCCCTCATTTTGCTTCGTCCCTTGGTCAGTGAGGTGGTCACTTCAGTCAGCTGTTTATCCAGCTCTCATGCATGTCAGACATTGAGGTAGTAATCTCCAATATATGGGTATTGGAGTGAGGCATGAGGGTATCTGAGAGATTCTGCCTAACCTCTCTTCCACCACAGTGGGAATGGTAACCATTGTATTGTACATAGAGCTCTGGTGTTCAACGATCCCCAGTTTGAAGTTTGGCTTACTGTTTTTGTTGTGCCTCACACTGAGGATAGCACACTTGTTATAGATGCAAATATATTTATAAAAAGCATCAGCTGAGAGAAATTCTCCTTGAATAAATGTACTTACAGTTAAGTGTGACAGAGCAGTGTAGCATGATGAATAAGACATATGTGCACATGTATCATTTTTATTATACATCACACTCAAGACATCACACTGTTCTAGACGCAAATATTTTTTTTAAAAAGAAAGCTAGTCATTGACCTGATCCCTGAAATTTACAAGTAATCTACTTATCTCTAATTGATCTCCACTATAGGGCCAAATCTTGCTGGAAAAATAACGCTGTGTTACTGACGCACGCCGTTATTAATACGTAAATCAGCCAGCAAATTCAAGGGATTAAGAGATACATCATCAGTTGCAAGTCTCCAGAATTTGCTGGTTGATTTTTGCCGCTCCGTCGTTTGCTTCGCACAAACAACGTCTCACCCTCAACCTCCCTGTTATTTTAAGAACTTGCTGGATTTGTGCATTAATTGCCTATTAAACTCACCGCAGATAATTAAGGCTGGTATTAAGAGTGTAAGTACCCTATTAACGATATGATAATTGTTCATGCAGTGCCAATTAACCTCTCTGGCCCAGAAAGGGAACAATTTAAACTGTTGAGTCTCGTTCCTGCATGTAGTAAATTCTTCTTGGAGATTTAAAAACTTATTTTTTCTTTCTTTTCCTTTATGTCTCTAACACTATTTCGAAGAAGAGCATAGAAAAATAGGAGCAGGAGTAGGCCATTCAGCCCTTCGAGCCTGCTCCACTATTCAATATGATCATGGCTGATCCTCTATCTCAATACCATATGCTTGCTCTCTCCCCATACCCCTTGATGCCTTTTGTGTCTAGAAATCTATCTATCTCCTTCTTAAATATATTCAGTGACTTTTAAATATATTCAGTGAGCAGGGGAGTTCTCCCCATTGTTCTGGTCAATATTTATCCCTCAATCAACATCACTGAAACATACAAAATTCTTACAGGGTAGATGCAGGGAGGATGTTTCCCCTGGCTGGGGAGTCTAGAACCAGGGGTCACAGTCTCAGAATAAGGGGTCGGCCATTTAGGACTGAGATGAGGAGAAATTTCTTCACTCGGAGGGTGGTGAATCTTTGGAATTCTCTATTAACAACAGAAAACGCTGGAAAAACTCAGCAGGCGAGGCAGCATCCGTGGCGAGAGAAACAGAGTTAACGTTTCAGGTCGAAGACCTTTCATCAGAACTGGAGACAGCAGGAAATCAAATAGATTTAAAGCAAGGATAAAGCTAGGAAAAGGAGGAGGGGATGAAAGAACAAAAGGAGAGATTAAGAGACATCAAGAGACATTAAGAGATACTCAAGGCAAGAGGTGGTGTTAATGTGACAGGTTAAGGCTGAAAGAAGTGTGAAATGCAATGGCAGAATGAAGGACAGCTGCCAGCTTCTAGGAGGAAAAAAAAAGGGGGGGGCAAATAAAAGGGTGGATGAGAAAATAAAATATAAATGTGATGGGGCTAAGGTTATGATCTAAAATTGTTGAACTCGATATTGAGTCCAGAGGGCTGTAGCGTGCCTAAACAAAAGATGAGGATGGAATTCTCTACCCCAGAGGGCTGTGGAGGTTCAGTCGTTGAGAATATTCAAGACAGCGATCGATAAATTTTTGAATACTAAGGGAATCAAGGGATATGGGGATAGTGCAGGAAAGTGGAGATGAGGTAGAAGATCAGCCATGATCTTATTGAATGGCGGAGCAGGCTCGAAGGGCCAAATGGTCTACTCCTGCTCCTATTTCTTATGTTCTTATTATCTGGTCATTATCTCATTGCTGTTTGTGGGAGCTTGCTGTGTGCAAATTGGCTGCCGTGTTTCCTACATTACAACAGTGACTACACTTCAAAAAAGTACTTAATTGGCTGTAAAGCACTTTGGGACGTCCTGAGGTGATGAAAGGCTCTATATAAACGCAATAAAAACAGAAAATGCTGGAAATACTCAGCAGGTCAGGCAGCATTTGTGGAGAGAGAAACAGAGTTAACGTTTCAGGTCGATGACCCTTCGTCAGAACGCAGATTGGGTGACCGCTTTGCGGAATACCTCCGTTCAGTCATGGCTCTAGATGAAGTGTAAATGACACTGGCTGAAAGATTGACAGCTGCCATGTGAGAGAGAGAAAAACAAAATGGGAAAACAAAGATGGGGCAGAGGTTATGGTCTGAAATTGTTGAACTCGATGTTGAGTCCAGAAGGCTGTAAAGTGCCTAATCGAAAGATGAGGTGCTGTTCCTTGAGCTTACGTTGAGCTTCGTTGGAACAGTGTAAGAGGCCGAGGTCAAAGTGGGAATGGAGCAGAGAATTAAAGTGACAGGCGACCGGAAGCTCGGGGTCACCCTTAGGGACTGAACAGAGGTGTTCCGTAAAGCGGTCACCCAATCTGCGCTCTGATGAAGGGTCATCGACCTGAAACGTTAACTCTGTTTCTCTCTCCACAGATGCTGCCTGACCTGTTGAGTATTTCCAGCATTTTCTGTTTTTATTTCTGATTTCCAGCATCCGCAGTATTTTGCTTTTCTATATAAATGCAAGTTCTTGTTCTTCTCCTTGCATCAATCCCAATTTCCGTTTGAGGAATTTCAGACATGACAGCAGCGGTGATAAAGCATGGCTACCATTCAACCCATCTTTCTTGCAATCCCCTGTTCGAAATGGTTTCAACAGGATCTGCCTCGTATGCTGTTTTTGTTTTGCATTGTTCAAAAATGGAGCACATGTGGGGATTCGGTTTTTAAAAACGTCCTCACTTTTTTTTCCAGTCATTTTCTGGCCAGATCATGAAGAGCAACATGCAAACTAGATGCCATTGAAATTGCGTGAACGTTGATCCCCCAGTCCGTGGTGAGGTAGCTGTGCTCAGCCAGGGGCTGCAATTGGCCACAGTATCTCTGGGGTAGGGAGGGAAAATGTGTCCAGGGTCTTTGCTTTCTAATGACTCCTGCTGGAGTGTGCTTTTCTGCGGTTGATGAGTGAGGACAGGAGCAGGCTTTGGTGGTGGTGACCTGATCGTGTCCTGCTGATACTCATTTTGGGGACATACTAAAGGACTGGATAGATCTGTCAGCACCCTCAGGAGTGATGGAAAGGGGAGAGAATTGGAAAATTAAAAAAAAAAAAAATTGCTTGAATGCTCAGAAGAGGATGAGTCAGGAATACCATATCTAATCTGTTATATCTACTGTTGTTGCTGTGGTTTCAACAACCCCAGCAGGTTTCATCAAAGGTTAAAAAAATGTGGTGATGCAACCTAAATATAGCTTTGAGCACAAATGAAATTTTACAAAAAAATGTGGAAATATCGGAGTCTTGATACCTGTCCCAGTCAACAGTTAGGAAGGATAAAGCATCGTACATTTGTTAAATATAAGGGTAAATGCAGGGCTCCTGTGTTCCCAGTCAGGAGCTGTGCTGTAAGGAAATGTGGGTTGAAGAATCAAAGCTGTGTTTCTGACCCATGCTCCCTTTAAGTGCAGCTCACTGCTGAGAGCACGAGGTGCTGAATTTACCCATTAGTCCCTTATGTATGTCGTTAAAGTATCTTTTAAAATAATACCTACAGGAAATTCTGAGTGACCAAAAAAATGTGGTTAAAAGACGGTTAAGCATTACCATGTATTGATAAATGACAGCACATTAGATCTATTTATTCAAACACTAATCATACTTCAATTAAATCAAAAATTGCGTGCTTGGCATGCTGTACTTTTTACTCTTAATGTTATATTTTGATAGATGTTTAATCCTTTAAGTACTGAAAGAAAATATCAGTAACAAAATGCAAAATCCACATTTTTTTCTGCCAAGTGCTGCTATTGAAAGCTATATTGCTGTAAGTTGTCGTCTTGTGTCGAAAGAATCACAGTTTTGGCTGTTATTATTCGCAGCTTTCAATCTCACAATACTGGGTCAAAATTACAATTTTGATAACTTTTAAGGTTTTGACTTGTTTTTAGTGTGGGGCACCAATGTACTGCACCAAGCAATGTTGTGTTATTAAGAATTGTAAGTAAACATATTTATTTCCAATGTCAGCTTTGAGCTCAAAGCCAAAAGGTGCAATGTTCTTTCAATGGTTTTGCCACTTCTCGTAAATCCAGAGTGCTGCTGCCACTCTCGCCAAGTGCTTAGTGTGATCTTGGCTTTATTGCCACTGGTTCTCTTTGCAAAGACATAGTAACACAAAAATCTTTTTTTTAACCACAGATATGTGTTTGTTTTGATCGATTGTCCTATTGCATGTTAGATGCAGACAGATCCAAAAACAAATCGGCATAACGGAGAATGTGTACCTGTTTGCAGAACTGTGGCATATTGCAGTAATGCACCAATGGGTCTATGCTATGGAATGATCAGACACTGGTTCAGATTCCCCTCCCACCCTCCTCTATATTCCACATGTTAGTCATGCTGTTCTGGGAAGTACAAGTGGAAAGGATGTGACTCCGCAGATCAAAGAAAGTTGGCTAGAAAGCTCATGACCAGGTCACTCTTCCACATCATCTAGCAACTGACTGAAAGCTGCATTGATGGAGGCTCAGGAGGAGGGAGCCCTCTCGGCTGCATTCGGTGTATCGCTGATGAGACCAAGGAGGACTGGGAAGGAAGTGGGAGGAGTTTATACCGAGTAAAAAAAAAAAGGATATTTAGTACTTTTGTGAGAAAGTATATGGGACTGATGGGAGGGGGGGGATTAATGTATTGTATTGGGTAGAGCAAGCTGCGCACTTCCAGAAAATTCTTGTAACAAAAGGAGACCAAAGGAAACTGCATGTTCTTCCTTCCTTTCAAAGTGTAGACAGGTTGAAGTTGTATTTGTTTGAAGTCTATTATTTTAAAAGTAAATTTCCTACTTTTCTGCAATCAAGTGTTTATTTGACACGGTGAAATACGTTTGAATTTCAGGTTCCCCCAAGAACTTCACATGGGAAAAATAAGTGCCGAGGTTACGTGGCTGCTGTTTGCCCAGGACATGAAGTACGCTCTTGAAGGTAATTTATGTCAATCCTGACATTTTCTAAAAACTGAAACATACCTAACTGACCTCCCTGTAATACAATACGTGGTTGGAGGCACCAAGTTAGTGAAATAAAAATATCTTGTTGCACTCTTTAGACACATAGTCCATAGCAATTATTCAGTGACCTTAATAAAGATTTAATATTGAAGTCCAAATTGAATGATCGGTTAATTAGATCTCTCTGTTCCCAATTATGGAGTGCCTTTTTGTACAAGAGGAGTCATTTGTCTTTATTATTCCTGCATAATTTCAAATGGTGATGTAGTGACCAGTGAGAGCCACCGACTTCAAACCACATTAATGATGGAAACAGACACTAATAGATACCTGGACCGATCACAGAGCAGTAATTCAATAGAGAGTCTTGGATAATGATATAAATTATGAGGATATGACTGGAGTAGTACAATTGTCACTGGAAACCTCGACTTGAGATTACAGACTTGCAGTCACCCTGAGTAGCTACTAACATTACTGTGGTATTTCTCATGATAAATTGGAGCCAGGACACTATTATAATGACAAGAGTGCAGTGCCTTGTAATATAAAATGTATTACAATATAGTTGGTCTCCCGTGCTCACTGATAAAATAAAAGATCTCCCTTCCTGTGGCTGTGTCCCTGCTTCTTTCACACATTAAATCTTCTTATGTTCCTCTCTCTGTCTTTCTATCTCTATTTCTCTGTATGTGGTGTCTGCATCCCTCCTATTTGTGCCTGACTCGTCCATAGGGCTGATTATAACTCCGTCTTCCCAGTGGAAATGTGGTGGTAATGGCTTTAAGATAGCCGTGCTGTACCTACTGCTCTGTCCCCGTGCCGATCCGACACGCTGCCATTTTCCCCGGGCCTTCTGCTGGGCGGCTCAGGCTCCTGAATCAGACGGGAGCTTCAATACTGCATGTAAATCAGCGTCCTATGATGTACATTGGGCAATTACCATGCACGCTACACCCAGTTTTACCGGGTGGTGAACCGGTAAAGGCCCAGAAAGGTATGCACAGAATAGCTTTTATGGGAAGGAAGAGCAGGAATACTTAGGCTGCTGCTGTCCTGGGCTCTCCCTCCCGTCCATGATTGGTTCTACCCTCAGATCTACCTGACTGCCCAGCCAGTTCAGTATCCAGGCTGCCCGATATTGCACCAGTTCGGAGCCTCAATGGTTCGGGCCTCCCATCAGAAGGAACAGGTACCCACTGCCCATTGCCCACTTGTTCCATGCCAGGAGTTAAAATCTCCTCCTATTCTATTTGTCTCAGTTTCAGTTTTTCTGTAAGTCTGTGCCCTCTGTCTCCTTTCTTTTCTGCCTGTGGTGTTGAGGGGCGTATGGGTACTGAGTGGGTTGATGGAATCTCGACTCACTGAGGTGAGATATTGGACTGTGAGGGGGAAAATGGGAACTTAAGAATTGAGGGATCTGGGAGCACTGAGCAGGGAGCTCAGGCTGGGAGGCACTGAGGAGTATGAAAGATCTTTAGCGATATGATGCTGTGGAAACACAACAGACACAAGACTTTTAATTTAATAGACTGATGTATTGTGACCTTCATGGGGTGGTTTATTCAATCTTGCATTTATTTTGCCAACAGCAGTCATCAGTGCAGATGTCTGTAACCAGTGCAGTCCATGTTATTTGTTGCTTGAAACAAACAGTGAAAGATTAGCAGTTATGAAGAAATCACTGAATATTTGAAAAATAAATTATGGTTGATGAGCAGGAAATAACGTGGCCAGTATATTTAATAAACTGTTAATAAGCAGGAGGAACGTAACTGTCAATGTTACAAATGTATATGGTATAAGTGAAACAATTATGTATAAATCTGTCTATATAGAATAATATAATCTACAGTTTTGATGACATCAAACTGCTGGAGTGAAGTCCAATTAGGTTCCAGTTATAATCTGAATGCGGTGGTTATATATATATCATAACTATCAGGTGAAGTGGTGAAGTGGGGTTAAAGGGTGAGAGGTGATGGACCAGAGCATACAGAGATAATTCAATCTGCATTTGAAGTTCATTATTCTGTATAGATTTTTGCAGTTCCTTTATAAATTCTAATGGAAATCTGCCCGTGTAAAACTCATCACACGGTAATTACATCCTCCTGCCACTGATGGCAGTGCAGCACCTCCACTGGGGGAGGGTGTAATTGTAGCCTGACTAGTTTTATTAGATAAGCATTATTAATATGGGCAGAAGAACTTATAAAGCAAAAGTTGACAGGAACTCGTACATAAGATTTTATATATCCATTTATTTATATATATCGAGAGGGCTGAATTTATCAAAATAAAGGATGTCTATGCTAAAGAAGTGGTCATGATGCGGAGATGCCGGTGTTGGACTGGGGTGGACAAAAATGAGAAGTCGCACAACACCAGGTTATAGTCCAACAGTTTTATTTGAAATCACAAGCTTTCGGAGCTGTTGCTCCTTCGTCGGGTGAAGTAAAGAGATACAGAATCGCCAAAGCATATATAGATAGAGAACAATGCATGTGTACCTTACAATGGTAGACAACTAAATTTAATCATCCTGACTGTTTATCTGCCGAGGTGTGACAAAAGGCAATCAGGTCAGCCAGGAAGGTCCCACATCAAAGACATAGCAAGATACAACTGAGACAATGAGGTGGAGTTACAGGGGGTCTAACGTGTCAAAAGCTGCAGTCAGTATGTAAAACGATAAACTTTAAAATTTTTACTTTTTTACTGGGAATCACATCTGTGAACAAGCCAACGACGACTCGAGTCTGGATCACGTCATGTATCGTGACGTCACGTCACGTCATGTATCGGCAGATAAACAGTCAGGATGATTAAATTTAGTCGTCTACCATTGTAAGGTACACATGCATTGTTCTCTATCTATATATGCTTTGGCGATTCTGTATCTCTTTACTTCACCCGACGAAGGAGCAACAGCTCCGAAAGCTTGTGATTTCAAATAAAACTGTTGGACTATAACCTGGTGTTGTGCGACTTCTCATTTTTATGCTAAAGAAGACCTCAAAAGTGCACCCCCTACTGTGCTAGTGTCAACATTTCACCTGTGTGTAACCTGACCTTTAATGTTGAATTGTAATTAAGCACATCCTAAGGTTAATTTACAGCACAAACACATTGAGGTAACTTAAAGGGTAATTGTTTCTCTGTAGTTTAGCAGCTGTTTATTAATCCCTGGCACCTCCCCAAAGGTGAGAAGAAACCATCAAGAAATAATGCCTTTTTAATACTTGAAAAAAAAATATGACAGTGTGTTGCTTGAAGTGCAATGGATGCATCTCACTACCTATGTATTGTTGTTCATACTAGTCCATGATCAGTCGTGTGGTTTCTGATGGTTACCACAATTCCGAAATATATCACATGACTGACTCAATGTAAAAATATGACATGCTTTCCCCATACTGAAAGGTTCAGGCCTCAGCAATTACCCAGCACTTTACAGAAATCATTTAAGATGCAAAAAGCCTTGTTCTTCCCTCTCCAAAACATAATGGCCCTGAAATTCGCCTCTCCGGCTTGCCGCGGGGGTAAGGATCGCGCGCGCACTTACCTACCGCGCCTGCCGTTGACCTCTGGGCCCACGGGAACTTCAGCTCCTGGGCCTGCTCCAAGTGCCGGCGCGCAGTGCTTGCGTGTCCCAGGGGCGTAGTTAGTGCGATGCCTGGAAGACCTGTCAAATCTATGAATTGAAATCGGCCCCAAAAGAACAGCTAAACTTAAAATAAATTTATTTTTAAAAACCATCACATTTATAAAATAACTATAAGTTAAATAAATTAACTACTTTAAACAAAAATTTAAATTTTTGAAAAAATTAAAATACTTTTTAACAGTGCTAAAAATAAACTTACCTTTCTTTAAAGTATCTAAAAAAGATAAACCTGTTGAAAAAATTTTTAAATTATAATTAATTAGCCACTTACCTTGTTGAAAACGGGTCTTGCGCCTCCTTTTTAAAAGTGCAGGTTCTTCAATACTTACCCTCCCGTAGAAACCTGAAAAAAAAACTAAGTTTGCTGCGTGCGCGCAGCCTCTACCGCGCACGCGGTTCACCTATGAACCGCCCCCTTCACCAGACCGGAAGTTCCGGTTTTCCGTGCATGCAGGAAACCGGCACTTCAGGACGCCTTACGGGTGAGTACACAGTGCGTACTCACCCGGGAAGGGCCGAATTTTTGGCCCCTTATTCTCATTTATTTATATTACATTAAATATTTTTTCTCTACTTCCCATGGTACATTTACATTATTTGCCAAAGAAGCAAGCACTTTATTTGTGCTTCCCTCCTCAAAACCTCCTTTTTCTCACATTATAAAATACATATTTTTTTCTCCCACTTAAATCCCAGGGTGGATTTATAGTTCTTGCTGAAGCTGTCATTGGTGTTCCACATTCCCACAGTCAGATCTCCAAACGATCAGCAGCTCAGCGTGTAGTCATTCAGAGGCCCAGTCTGGCTGGTTGACTGAGGTCACTACCAAAGATCAGCATCGAATACCTCAAACATCCCCATCTGATCCTGGTGCAAATATCAGTTTCCTGCCCCCCCCCCCCCACCCCCGTTCGTCCCCCACCCTCAGCAACACAAAGAAAACCTGCTCTAGCACCATTAACGGCTTAAACTGCATAAAACGCTGTGGGGAAAAAAGTCATTGTTAGATTTTCTCTGTCATTTACACCTTGCAGTTGTTATTTTCAAGTTTTCTGCCTGTTTCTCTCAAAACACGGTGGGTATTGTAGTTCCACATGACCAGGGTGAAAATTGTACCTTCCATCATGCATCTTTCTCTCTCGCACACAACATGACTCCCCGGGCTGGATTTTCTCAATGGGGAGCTTTTGGAGGCGGGACTCCCACTTGTCGGGTTTTAGTCCCGCCTCCATTGACTTGTGGCCAACCCACGCTATTTTCCCTTGATTGACCTTGTTAAGCCCGCCCAGCGGGATTAGCAGGCCAATTAACGGAAAGCCGGCTACAGGTGACATCAGCGAGTGACGTTTCATCTGTCAAGAGCTTTTGACAAATGAAATGTCAGCGTTTGACAGCTCTGTGAAGCTGTCAAACACGGACAATCTGTCCTTTAAGTTGAGTCCTTTACTCAGGCTCAGTTAGAGAGCTCTCCTGAGCAGAAAGCAGAAGGCTGCAGCTTTTGACAGTTCAGCGGCCATTCTGCTTCCTGTGCCGGTGAGCTGAGGGACTCCCGAGACCTGAAGGGAGGAAGCCTGCAGGAAGAAGTAAAGGTAAGTAAAATTTATTAAAACACTTTACACTCACCTCACACACTTACCTCTGCACACATGCAGCCATCACTCACCTGCACACCTGACATCTCGGCCCCTCCGACCCCCGTAGACCCACGGCTCGCCTTGCTGACCCTGGCGAGGTTCGGAGCCGTCAGGAAGCCCACACTTCAGGACTGAAAATAGGGATTATCCAAAAAAACTGCCTGTTAACAGGCAGTTAATTGGCACTAATCCCCTTCCCGCCTCGGAGACAGGACCCGGCGCGGGACGGGTACCCGCCTCCTGGGAAGATGGCATGGAGGCGGGTTGGGGGCGGGATGGGTGCCCGCCCCCAGATTCTGCCATTTTCCCGGCAGTCCCGCCTCCCCAGGGCTGGTAAAATCCTCCCCCCCCCCCAAAGTTCTTTTCTACCTGGTTGTTATATGACAGGGATTGTGGTGATGCATTCTGGGATTTGAAGTTGCACAGCTCCAGAATGAGAACTACAACTCCCATATTACATCTCTAACATGCACAGCAACATTAAATCACAACTTTATGGGTAGGTTTAGTGACTTTTTCATAATTATGTGATTTATATTACATTTGTTATATTATAGATAATGGGGTAGAGTTTCCGCTTTGGGCGTAATCGGCGATCCGGGTGCAAATTACGCCCGTTTTGAGAAATGTTTTTTTTCTCTCTCTCGTTTCTGCTCAAACTCATTTGCATATCGCCAAATGCAAAATCTGCCATGAACCAACACAATTGGGCAGCGTTTTAAAAAGTAATTAAAAAAAAAATTTGCTTTAAAAAATATTCCTTCATATGCTAAAGATTGGTAACTTGGTGCAGTTTGATTAATACAGCTGGAAATGGTTTAATTACAAAAAATAAGCACTTTTAATCACTGTGTCAAACCATCACCTGTGAGAACCTGATTTTAAATTCCTGAAAATGACTTAAAAAAATATACAGAACCATTTGCTAGTTATATTGGGGTACAGTAGTCAGTTTCTTAGTAAATTAAAAAAAAACTTTCAAAAGCTTTTAAAATGTGCCTATTAGTGTCCTTGCGCCCAAAAGGACCAGCTTAATTTTTGGAGCCTCCTCGAAGGTCTGCAAACGAGCGCAATCAGTGGAAACTCCCAATGGTGATTAATTCATCCTGGGGGCGTGGCCAGTTTTGTGGGCGGTGCCGGCTTCTAGTGCGATGCTTTTTAAACTAGTGCGAAAGATCGCGGAAACTCGCTCTGCGCTGGACGCAATTTGCGCTTAACATTCTGTGATTCCTTTTGCGCGGGTTACCCCGATTTTGGGCGAATTGCGCCGAAAAAACCAGCACAACTGAGCAGAAACTCTACCCCAATCTTTCTACTGTATGCAGTTAGCTGAGTGAAGAAGGTCATTGTTCAAGTTAAGCCAGGCTCTTGTAGCTTGCTGTAACATAATGCATATTTTAGTGAAAGAGAGAATTTGCATTTATATAGTATCGTTCATGACCTCAGGACATCCCAAAGCACTTAACAGCCAATGAAGTGCTTTTGAAGTGTAGTTACTATAGTAATGTAGGGAATGAAAAGAGGTACCTAATTTGTCAGTTGTTTTCAATCTTTAAAAATCACAATGGTAGTGTGAGGCAATGTGCGACTCAATATCTATTCATTTAAATGAAGTGTGTGGTCCAGGCCTTCCTCACCTTCACAATAATGTCCTACTTCGTGATCCCACCACCAAACGTATCTTCCCCTCACCTCCCCTTACAGCATTCCGTAGGGACCGCTCCCTCCGAGACACCCTAGTCCACTCCTCTATTACCCCCAGCACCCTTTCCCCCTCGTCCAGCACCTTCCCGTGCAAGCGCAGGAGATGCAACACCTGCCCTTGTACATCCCCCCTTCCCACTCTCCAGGGCCCCAAACACCCCTTCCAGGTGAAACAGCGATTTACTTGTACTTCTTGCAATCTAGTATACTGTATTCGCTGCTCACGATGTGGTCTCCTCTACATTGGGGAGACCAAACGCAGATTGGGTAACCGCTTTGCGGAACACCTCCATTCAGTCCATAAAGGTGACCCCGAGCTTCCGGTCGCTTGTCATTTTAATTCACCGCTCCACGCCCACTCAGACCTCACCGTCCTCGGCCTCTTGCATTGTTCCACGGAAGCTCAGCGTAAGCTCGAGGAACAGCACCTCATCTTCCGATTAGGCACTTTACAGCCTTCCAGACTCGATATCGAGTTCAACAATTTCAGATCATAACCTCGGCCCCTACCATATATATATATATATATATAATCCACCCTTTTGGTTTGTGCCTTTTCCCTTTTTTTTCTCTCTCTCTCCCACGGCAGCTGTCTCTCATTCTGCCAGCATTTCACATTTCACACTTCTGAGCCATCTTTTGTTTCTTAACCTGTCCTATTACCATCTCATCTCGCCTTGAGTATCTCTTAATGTCTCTACTTATCATAAACCTCCCCTTTTGTTCTTTTATTCCTCCCCCCCAGCCTCCCACTTGCTTTTTTTATCTGTTTCATTTCCTGCTTTTTTTCTCAGTTCTGACGAAGGGTCTTCGACCTGAAACGTTAACTCTGTTTCTCTCTCCACGGATGTTGCCTGGCCTGCTGAGTTTTTCCAGCGTTTTCTGTTGTTGTTTCAATTTTCCAGCATCCGCAGTATTTTGCTATCGTATTAATGTCTTACTTGCATTGCTGTGTAAACAGAGGCAATACTCCAACCTTCAGTGTAGTGCAAAGCAACAGCAATATATTTTGTTCTCTTCTTTTGCCTTTTAATCCTTTTCCCTCTTTCTTTCTCCCCTTTTCCTCTATCTTTTTATTTTCGTTAAATAGCCGATTTGGTTGTGGCAATGAACGGTGCCATTGTTTTCTATCACTTTCTCACTCGATAGCAAGAAAACACAAAAGAACACTGTGTAGAGGCATAGTTATGTTGACACCCATAATGCTAGTGAAAGCCCAGTGATACGGCCTATAGTTTTAACAGAGCAAAGTTACCAAGAACAGCCCCCAACTCCATTGTCATTTTTGCTTTTTGTCAATGGAGACAATCCTAAAGCAGGAGAACGAGAAACATAAGACTTCATCAAAACTGGGAATGGTGTTAGGCCTGTAGTTTGTTCTACATCTCACCTACCCTTTACTTTGGAATTGTTGGATTCCAGATGTTAACCAGCGTTTCATTCCCAGAATTAAAACTTTTTACTTTAAGCACACAAATTCCACCTCCCCCCGCCATGTAAATAAAATCTTCTTGGAGCAAAAGTACATCTATTTTTGTTATCCAGCAAAAGCAGAATTTTATTGTGGCAATGAGCAATATGAGGTAGATTTTAAACTAGCCCTCCCCTGCTCCTCTCCCCCCCCCCCCCCCCCCCCCCCACCACCACCGATTGTAAAACTGCCTTTGTGGATTGGCTGCCTGTTATAGAAACCGTCTGATTTTAATTTCCAATGAAGTTGAAAATCTCCCCCTATATGTTGCTGCAGTGAATGCATTTATCACAGTTTTAGTCCCATTCATTGTTGCATGACCGACAACCGAGACTGATGTATTTTGTTTTAACACCATCATATTTACAACCTCTATCGAGGAATAAAATCAGCCATTAAAAGATTCTAGTTAAGATAGCGAAGAGGAGAAGTCTGTTTAACAAATCCCTGGGGAAGTAAGATTTTTTTTAAAAGATTGTGGATTAAGTAAAGATTGTATGGTAGTCTCAATGAAGTCTGAGTTTTGCAAATAAGGAACTATTTGATTCAAAGTTTTATGATAAATAGGAACTGTGAACCTCATCAAATGATATTGCATTGAAGGTTTCCTGGCTCTATGATAACAAGTAATTCCTAATCATTTAAAACTTTAAACTTCCTCAGTTGAGTTTTGAAGTATTGCAAATTATATAAGATTACATTTAGCAAGATATTATCTAGACACAATGTTTATTTTGACTTTTATGAAAAGATTTTCAGTTTATATTTAGCATTGTCAGGAAACTGCATGGTAGAGATGTGTGCGTATATTCAGATTGAGCTGTATAGAAGGGTATAAATCTTTGTTTTTCTGGAATCGAGTTGACACTTCTTCTGAAGAATAGCAACAACGGAGAAGCTGCTAAAATCTCTAAAAAAAATTATCTTCCAAACTAATGGTCTTTTCCTGTCCATCATTTTTGTATGTTTGTATGGATTTTTGTGAATAATTGCAGCTATGCACATATTTGTTTACACTACACCTCCACTAAAAATAATGAAGGCAATTCCAGCTTTTTAAATTGTGATTTTTAAATGCGGTAAATGTGTTCCTTTTTGCGAAGGTCAAACAGGGCATGGTTGAATTTATCTAGTAGGGTAGATCTGTAGGACTGCATGGAACGTTGGGCTGTCAGTTTGTGGCTGTGCAGGTCAGTGTTCACATATAGCAGCACTGCAAAGAAGGGACAGGCCATAATGGAGAGAGAATAAGAGATCAAAAGATGGAGAAGAGCATAGAGAACAACTGAATGAGCAACTGTAAAAAGAGAATGAAGACGGGCGACAGTAGGAACAAGCAGATATATATATATATATATATATATAATATACAAGCCCGCTGAGACAAAAAGTGGTTTCAAGAGCATAAGTGAACTTGGGAAGAAATCAATACAGGTAAATTACAAATAAAGGACAACGAGATCTACAAAGAGATTGTAAGGGACAGAAACAAAGGCAATTATGAGAGAAGTTAAACTATAAAATGGACTTGTGCATGAATGCTTTAAAATAGGTCTTGAAATGACACCAGAACACTGATATAAGTCAAAGATATAATACGAATGTAAAGCTTGTTATATTTGGTTACCTGTGGAGCTGGAAGGAACAAATATTTACATCGTGCCTTTTCATGTGCTTTGGATGTTTCAATGCTTCACATTTGATGAATTACTGTTATATAGACAAATGCAGCAGCTAATTTGCAGACAGCAAGGTCACAAACAGAAAATGAAACAAATGGCCAGTTACTGTGTTGATGGTGTTGGTTGAGGATGAAAGTTGGCCAGGATGCACATCCTCTCCCCAATGGAAGGAAACATGCTGGCCATCGCTGGCAGGGGGAGAGTCATGGCCGTGGTGAGTGGCAAACTGCTGCTGCTTTCACCAGCCACTTCTTTCTCCGCTCTCCCTTCACACTAAAGGCTGATCCTTGTCCCTCTCTTTCATTTCATGTCCTGAATATGTGAAGGCACCTCTGCCACTTGAAGAGGAGACCAGCCTTCCTGAAGATGCACTCTCACTTGATCTGACCCTAGCACCAACAGCTCCAAGATTGGCCCCACACGGATTTTAGAGGGTAGGTTAGAGGAGTAGTCTTCACATGGTGAATCACTAGCCACAAGTGTGCAGGAGCTAGGACAGGGGGATAGGATGCCAGAGATGCCAACTCACCAGAGGGCGAGATCACATACTATCCCTGCTGCAGAGGACTCATAAGGGTGATTCTTAATTATTTCTGTTAACTATTAGACTCAGATAGAATTGAGTTGTTGGATAAATTTTCTTTTTATTCTGGATTTGCTGTTGGTGTTTATATTTGTAGTGAAGTGAGGTCAAGACATATAGGGTTGGACTTGAAAGAGGGAGTAGGATGGTGGTGGGAAAGACAGTTGTGTTTAGGATTGCGGGACTGAGTGTATTGGGGATGGGAGGGATTTTTCACATGAAGTGCTCTTTGATGAGCTACTCTGCTCTGGCCACCAGGGGCACTGGTGCTCCTGCTCTTCCTCTTGCTGCTGCTCCTCCTCCTCCTGCTAGACTTTGCTACCCAGGTAGTTGTAAGGGCTGGTTTCTCATGATTGCAAAATTATGCAGCATGCAGCAGATGACCACAAATCTGGAAAACCGCTTCGGGTTGTACTGCAACGCTCCTCCCAAATGGTCTAGGCAGCGGAAGCGTTGCTTGAGCACACTGACCGTCAGCTCTATGACGCTTCTGGTGGCGGCATGGTTCTCATCGTCGGCCTGCTCTGCAGCTGTGCCTGGTTACCAGACTGGAGTTGTGAGCTAAGTTTGAAAGGGAAGGCCCTTGTCGCCCAGTAGCCAGCCCGTAACCTGACAGCCTGATTGGAATAAAGGCGGCACAGAGGACTGGGGCAGGATGAAAGTATCATGACTGCTGCCAGGAAACGGAGCACAGACCTGTGTGATGCATTTGCCTGTGGTCGCAATTCAAGCTGGACATTGTTAAACTTTTAATCACATGAAATCAGTATTCCTGCAGTATTACCAGCAAATCGATACGCTTTTCACTGTCATCTATTATGTAATAATACATTTCCCATTTCATCTTATAAGACTTTCATCATTATGTCCTCCGACTTACTGTGAGCAATGCCATGGGAGCAATATAAAAATGGTAATATTTTCTCCCTGTCATATTACCACTTTCACATCCTAGTTTGACATGAGCTCTCACTTCAGCATCATTTTTTTGACTGCTTCAAAATGTCATTTATAAACAGCAATAAATCAGAACTGATTAGGCAGGGAATATTGAAGGAGCAAATAAAAAGTGAGCAATAATTAAAATTGACCAATAAGAAAAAAACACAATCTGAACCAATCAAGTCACTCAATAGTTGTTTTTTTTCCCCAAAAGAATTGGCTTCTGTTTGTTTCTTCAGTCAACTACATGCAGGTACAAATATTGAAAATAAGGTTTGTAAAATAACCATAAAAATTACACATTTTACAACACTCTGGTTGTGCTCACCTAAACAAAATTCTATTTTGTGCCTTTGAGTAATCTTCATTGACATTTTTCTCAAAGACCAAAGCCTCTTTTTGAAAAATCTATGATTTCAGATAATATTCTACCGTGATCTACATCACTTTGTCAGCTGCAGCAGTGCCTGCAGTTTCTACATTGCTTCAAGCTCAGTGTGTACATTGTGTGAATTTTCCAACATACATCAGTGTGATTTTCATGGTGCAACCACCTTAATGTGTTTTTTCCTCAGGCTATGATAATAATTATGAGTTTGTTTTTCCACATGATTTAAAAATAAGTTGGAGCATGAACTTTAGAACTTTTGTTGTGGTAGCGTTCAGCGGGAAAGTTATCCAATTCTGGATGAGCAGAAAGTTCCTCCAACTAAATATTGGGAAGACCAAAGCCATTGGGCTGGATTTTCATTGACCCGTGGAGGCGGGTTTGGAGGCATGTGGGGGGTTAAAGTTGCAGATTCGGGGGTCCCGAACCCATCCCGCCTCTATGCCAGTTTCGCTGGAGGCGGGTACCCGACCTGTGCTGGGACCCGCCTCCCCGAGGCGGGAAGGGGATTAGTGACAATTAACTGCCTGTTAACAGGTAGTTAACAGGCAGTTTTTTGCCTAATCCCTATTTTAAAAGCTGAAATGTGGGCTTCCCGACAGGTCCCAACCACGCCAAGTTAGCGAGGTGGACCGTGGGTCTGCAGGGGTTGGAGGGGTCGATATGTCCGGTGGGCAGGTGAGTGATGGGTGCATGTGTGCAGAGGTAAGTGTGTAAGGTAAGTGTAAAGTGTGGGAAAAAGTTTTACTTACCTTAACTTCCTCCTGCAGGTGTCAGCCCTTCAGGTCTCGGGAGTCAGAAATCTCACCGGCACAGAAAGCACAATGGCCGTGGTGCTGTCAAAAACTGCAGCCTTCTGCTTTCTGTGCTGGAATGATTTCTAACTCAGCCTGAGAGGAAGGACTCAAGTTAGAAGACAGATTGTCAGTGTTTGACAGCTTCACAGAGCTGTCAAACACTGATATTTCATCTGTCAAAAGCTCTTGACAGATGAAATGTCAATCTGTGACGTCACCTGTTGCCGGGTGGCCCTTAATTGGCCTGCTGAGCTCACTGGGCGGGCTCAACAAGGTCAATCAAGTGAAAATGCAGTGGGTTGGCCACATCTCGATGGAGGAGGGACTACAACCCAAAAAGTGGGAGTCCCGCCTCCATCACGTCCCCAGTATCAAAATCCAGCCCATAGTCTTCGGTCTCCGCCACAAACTCCATTCCCTTGCCACTGTCTCCATCCATCTCCCTGGCAACTGTCTGATGCTGAACCAGACTGTTCCCAACCTTGGTGTCATATTTGACCCCGAGTTGAGCTTCCGACCACATATCCGCACCATCACCTATTTCCATCTCTGTATCATCACCGCCTCTGCCTCAGCTCATCTGCTGCCGAAACCTTCATCTATTTCTTTGTTACCTCTAGACTTGACTATTCCAATGCACTCCTGGCCGGCCTCCCGAGTTCTACCCTCCGTAAACTTGAGGTCATCCAAAACTCTAATGTTCGTGTCCTATCTCACACCAAGTCCCGCTCACCCCTGTGTTTGCTGACCTACATTGGCTCCCGGTTAAACAATGCCTCAATTTTAAATTTTTCATCCTTGTTTTCAAATCCCCATCTCTGTAATCTCCTCCAACCCTACGACCCCTCGAGATCTCTGTGCTCCGCCAATTCTGGCCTCTTGAGTATCCCCGATTTTAATCGCTCCACCATTGGTGGCCGTGCCTTCAGGTGCCAAGGCCCTAAGCTCTGGGATTCCCTCCCTAAACCTCTCCATCTCTCTACCTTTCTTTCCTCCTTTAAGACGCTCCTTAAAACCTACCTCTTTGACCAAACTTTTGGTCATCTGCCCTAATATTTCCTTCTGTGGCTCAATGTCAAATTTTGTTTGATAACGCTCCTCTGAAGCGCCTTGGGACATTTTACTACATTAAAGGCGCCATATAAATGCTGCTGTTGTTTTTTTACTTCAGATAGAGAGGCTGGCTGAAAGAGAAAGGCATGATTCACTATCTCTGGTAGAATAGTCAACACAAATTATTTCACTCAAGATATACATCTGTCTCACCACAAGCAACATATCTGGAGCTCTACATATATGTCTATGAAAACAATGCATCTGGCACATCTTTTTTCCATCACATTTCCTGTGTCACACCTCGGGTGTCACACAGTAAACCAAGTACCTGTCACACTTGCACCAGATCAATTTAAACTTCATATTCTGAAAACTGACATCACAACTGAAGGGTTCAGAAATGTATCCATTTAACCGCAAGAAAACCAGTGCGGAATTACTGAAGACCTATGACAACAAGTCAGTATGGGTAGCCAACAAATTCCACCAATAATAGAAATAATGGAAATAAATCAAATTGTTAAAAAAAAATTGAGATATGAGTTTGAGCTGACTCTTGAATTTTCCTGCAGCTGAGAATTTACGAACATACGAATTAGGAGCAGGAGTAGGCCGCTCGGCCCTTCGAGTCTGCTCCGCCATTCAATAAGATCATGGCTGATCTGATTACTCCACATTCCCGCCTACCCCCGATAACTTTTCACCCCCTTGCTTACCAAGAATCTATCTACCTCTGCCTTAAAAATATTCAAAGACTCAGCTTCCACCGCCCTCTGAGGAAGAGAGTTCCAAAGACTCACGACCCTCTGTGAGAAAAAATTTCTCCTCATCTCTGTCTTAAATGGGCGACCCCTTATTTTTAAACAGTGACCCCTAGTTCTAGATTCTCCCACAAGAGGAAACATCCTCTCCACATCCACCCTGTCCAGACCCCTCAGGATCTTATATGTTTCAATCAACTGTTAAACATAACGTAACACAATTTTATTTAATAAATTGAAAACTTCTAGATAAAATGATTATTCTCACTACATGTTCGATGTTGTAAATCGCTGTCTGAAAGACCTCCTCCTGTGTCAGGAGCCGGAGGCTCAGTTTGAAATACTTGGTTGGAGCTTGCAGTTTTGGGTTGGGCTTTGCTGACTTTTTTTCTGGAAGTACCACAGTTTCAGTCCATGTTAATTACTATAAGCCTCTCCCCTCATTATTTTGACTCCAGAATCCCTCTCTTCCGAATTCAATGTATGCTATTAACAAGACTAGCTATTCACAGGTGTGTTGGGACTTCCTGTTTGTAAGCCCCAATCCTCCTTCCCCCATCCAGTGATGCTAAAGCCAGAAGCATGTGAAGTAAATTACTTTATTTTATATGAAAGCCCCTCAACAGCGTAAACCATTACATTTTAGACTTTATCTGAGATAAATGAGGTAAATAACTATAGCAAGGGGCTGCTTCTTTATGCAATTTGGCAACCATATGTTTACTTATTGTTCCAGATACACACAATCTCCCAGAGTCAATCTTCTCACCCTCACTCAAAGATAATGGCCCAGAAATTAAACATGGATGGTTCCCGCGGGGGTAAGGATTCCCCGCGATATCGCACTCCTCGCCTACCTTTTTGCTCCGGGCCCACACGAACTTTAGTTTCAAAGGCTCTCTCTGTTGGAACCGTGCAGTGCTTGCGTGACCCAGAGACGCAATTAGTTCGTGCGAGCTCTGGGATCACATGATTCAGTTAGAGCCAATGGCAGCACACCATCTTTCATTCATAGTTTTGATGGCAAGAGCTGTCAAAGCTATGAATACTACACCCCCCCAAAAGAACAGCTAAACCTCAATTAAATTTTTTTAAAAAGCCATCACATTAATAAAATAAGTATAGTTAAATAAATTAACCACTTTAAACAAAAAATTAAATTTTTGAAAAAATTTAAAATCTTTTTAAAAGTTATAAAAATAAACTTACCTTTCTTTAAAGTCTCTAAAAAAGATAAACCTGTTGAAAAAAATTTAAAATAACACTTAATTAACTACTTACCTTGTTAAAAGGGGGTCCTACGCCTGCTTTCTTTGTGTGTAAAATCTTCACCGCTTACCTGCGCGTTCAAAGCTGAAAAAAAAACTAAGTGCACTGCGTGCGCACAGCCTGCAGTGCGCGCGCGGTTCACTTAGGAACCGCCCCCTTTTCAATTCACGAAGTGCCGGTTTCCCGCGCATGCGCAGTGCATGCAGGAAACCAGCAATTCGGGATCTAATACGCGAGAGTACACAGTGCGTAATCTCGCATATTTTATTTTCGGGCCATTATTCTAGTTTGATTTTTACTCTAAATGTGCGGACCCACCTTTAGGTGTTGGAAGCCCTTGGGCTCCCCTGCATTCTGACTAAACCTATTCAACAATGGCATACCATTGCCATTTTGTCCTCATCTTTTAATCCGCTTTACTGAACAAAGCTATTATGCAACCACATAATCCTCAGAAAATCAGTGGAGAAGGCGAGGAAGGATATTGAGAATTACTTCAGTCAGCTCATGGCAGAACAGGCTGCAAAGGTCTCCTGCCTTCCCACTATAAATCTTTCCTGCCCCCCCCCCCCCCTTCTAACTCTTCAGCTTGCCCCAAATCCTCCTTGGTCCACCTGCTCATTTACCTGACAGGAGTACTTACAGACCTGGGTACTTGCTCACCTTTCCACGTTCCCCTGTTCCACTCACCCATTCCAAGTGCGTCCTAGCCCATTTGCTCATCAACCCACCCTGAGTGCTTCCCAGTTTGACTGCCCTGACTGCTTTCCGGCACTCCTGCTCACTTGGCCCTCACTTCAAGTAATTCCCAGACAACATATCCTTATTGCTTTTTTGCCTGCCTTCTTCTCTGTCCAGCCCCTCTTGGTCCACATACTTCCCTGCCCAGTCCAAGTTCTTCCTAATCCATCTAGTTATCTGTCTTCCCCAAATATCTCCAGCTCATCCACCTGCTTGAGTACATCTTGGCCTGTGGAAGTGTATGAAAGAGAAGATCAAGAGAGAGTGGGAAGTGAAAGAGGAGAACCAATGAGAGCAGGAGATAATGAAAGAGCGTGAGAAGTGAGGCAGGAGAGCAAAAGAGAGTGAGCAGTGAAAGTGCGAGACACAGCAAGAATTGAAGGAAGAGAGCCAAAAGCAAAGGAGGATGGGGAGAGGTCTAGAAATAAAGCAGAAGACAGACAGAAGCAATAGAAGTGGAGGAGGAGAAAGAGGAGTAGACACAGACGGGGAGAGTAAGGAAGAGAGACAGAAGCAGATGCAGGGCGTGGAAACTGCTATGGCTTTCACAGCATCTGAAGCAGGCAAGCAGCTGCTAGGAAGGAGAAAGAGGCCATTCAGCTACCAAAAAATTCCTTTGTGGGTCCAGGAGAAGCAAGATTGCTCCTCAAGACCCCACAAGGAAAATCGCTTCCACCCCTGCTCTGGACTCCCCGCAACCCCCTCCCTGCCTCTTACTTGGAATCCAGGCTGATCTTCCCTTTCCTACAGCAGCTCTTGCGCCCTCTTCATGCCCAGTCCCAGCGGAAAATGGATTGGCGAGGTTTAAAGAGTCCATGGCATCCTGCTGCCTTGGATAGGTGGGAAATTAATCCTCCTGTGTGGTTCACCACTGGAGACTCACTCTGAATTAAAATCCACCCCGCTGTTTTCGTTGTTTCCCCCCCCCCCCCCTTTTAATTTTTCTGTTGTTGGAAGAAAGGGTCAGTTTCATTTTGTTAATCCAAATGTATAACATAGAAACATAGAAGATAGGAGCAGGAGCAGGCCATTCAGCCCCTCGAGCCTGCTCCGCCATTCAATGAGATCATGGCTGATCATCCAAATTCAGTACCCTGTCCCTGCCTTCTCCCCATATCCCTTGATCCCTTTAGCTTTAAGAAATATATCTAACTCCTTCTTGAATATATTTAATGAATTGGCCTCAACTGCCTTCTGTGGTAGAGAATTCCACAGGTTCACCACTCTCTGGGTGAAGAAATTACTCCTCATCTCAGTCCTAAATGGCTTACCCCTTATCCTTAGACTGTGACCCCTGGTTCTAGACTCCCCGGCCATCGGGAACATCCTTCCTGCATCTAGTCTGTCTAGTCCTGTTAGAATTTTATAAGTTTCAATGAGATCCCCTCTCATTCTTCTAAACTCTAGCGAGTATAAGCCTAATCGACCCAATCTCTCCTCATACGTCATTCCTGCCATCCCAGGTATCAGCCTGGTGAATCTTCGCTGCACTCCCTCTATGGCAAGAACATCCTTCCTCAGATAAGGCGACCAAAACTGCACACAATACTCAAGGTGTGGTCTCACCAAGGCCCTGTACAACTGCAGCAAGACATCCTTGCTCCTGTACTCGAACCCTTTCGCTACGAAGGCCAACATACCATTTGCCTTCTTAACCGCCTGCTGCATATGCATGCTTACCTTCAGCAACTGGTGCACAAGGACACCCAGGTCTCGTTGCACTGCCCCTTCTCCCAATCTATTGCCATTCAGATAATAATCTGCCTTCCTGTTTTTGACACTAAAGTGGATAACCTCGCATTTATCCACATTATATTGCATCTGCCATGCTTCTGCCCAATCACCCAACCTGTCCAAATCATACTGGTGTTTCTCGGCATCCTCCTCACGGCACACACTCCCACCCAGCTTTGTGTCGTCTGCAAACTTGGAGATATTACATCCAATTCCCTCGTCTAGATCATTAATATATATTGTGAATAGCTGGGGTCCTAGGACCGATCCCTGCGGTACCCCACTAGTCACTGCCTGCCACTTGGAAAAAGACCCGTTTATTCCAACTCTTTGCTTTCTGTCTGCCAACCAGTTCTCTATCCAAGTCAATACCTTGCCCCCAATCCCATGTGCCTTAACTTTACACGCTAATCTCTTATGCGGGACCTTATCGAAAGCCTTCTGAAAGTCCAAATACACCACATCCACTGGTTCTCCCTTATCTATTTTACCAGTTACCTCCTCAAAAAATTCCAGTAGATTAGTCAAGCATGATTTACCTTTTGTAAATCCATGTTGACTTTGTCCGGTCCCGTCACTGTTTTCCAAGTGCTCTGCTATTACATCTTTTATAATGGACTCTAGCATTTTCCCCACTACCGATGTTAGGCTTACTAATTCCCCGTTTTCTCTCTGCCACCTTTTTTGAATAGTGGGGTAACATTAGCTACCCTCCAATCCATGGGTACAGTTCCAGAGTCTATAGAATTTTGGAAGATGACCAGCAATGCATGTACTATTTCTAGGGCCACTTCCTTAAGTACCCTGGGATGTAGATTATCAGGCCCTGGAGATTTATCGGCCTCCAATCCCATCAATTTCCCTAACACTATTTCCCTACAAATACTGATTTCTTTCAGTTCCTCCCTCTCATTAGACCCTATGTTCCCCGACATCTCTGGGAGGTTATTTGTGTCCTCCTTTGTGAAGACAGAACCAAAGTATGTATTTAATTGGTCTGCCATTTCTTTGTTCCCCATTATAAATTCCCCTGATTCTGACTGCAAGGGACCTACGCTTGACTTCACCAATCTTTTTCTCTTCACATATCTATAAAAGCTTTTACAGTCAGTTTTTATGTTCCCTGCAAGCTTACTCTCATACTCTATTTTCCCCCTCTTAATTAATCCCTTTGTCCTTCTTTGCTGAATCCCAATCCTCAGGTTTTCTGCTTTTTCTGGCCAATTTATATGTCCTCTCCTTGGATCTTATGCTATCCCTAATTTCCTTTGTTAGCCACGGTTGAGTCACCTTTTTTGTTTTATTTTTATGCCAAACTGGGATGAACAAATTCTGCAGTTCATTCATGCGATCTTTGAATGTTTGCCATTGCCTATCCACCGTCAACCCTATGAGTGACATTCCCCAATCAATCCTACCCAACTCGCGCCTCATACCATCGTAGTTTCCTTTATTTAAATTCAGGACCCTAGTCTCTGAGTCAACTACTTCACTCTCCATCTTAATGAAGAATTCAATCATATTATGATCGCTCCGACCCAAGGGGCCTCGCACAACAAGATTGCGAATTAATCCCCTCTCATTACATAATACCCAGTCTAAGATGGCCTGATCTCTAGTTGGTTCCTTGACATATTGGTCCAGGAAACCATCCTGTATACACTCCAGGAATTCCTCCTCCACAGTATTGTTACTAATTTGTTTACCCCAATCTATATGTAGATTAAAGTCGCCCATGATAACTGCTGTGCTCTTATTGCACGCTTCTCTAATTTCCCTTTTGGGATCTCTAATCCCAATAAACCTCCGTATTACTGTTTGGGGGTCTATACACCACCAACACTAGCATTTTCTGCCCCTTGGTAAAATGCATTGGCACAGATATCAGAAAAGTTTCCTCTCAATCTGCCACTACTTTAAGTTTAAAGGTGTGATTTTTGTTGAATGGAATCCTATAATGTAGAGTCAAAACTGACACCAACAAGGTAGGAAACATTAATGCGCAATATGTTAAGAAGGCTGCCAGGGAAAAGGGAATCCTGCTGAGTGGGAGGGTGAACGATGTTATTGTCTGTGCTACAGTATACTTAGCACATTTATTATTACTGTCAGTTCACATAACATGGTAAACTGATATCAAATATAAAGCTGCCTTAAAACAGAAACACTCTCGGACAAAGTAGTCTTTGAGAGGGACACGTAGTACTAATAATCTGGTGAATCTTGGAGATTGTATCAAATGAAGTGTAACTGAACATTTGGTCCCAAGTGTCGATGAGCCATTCTTGCTAATCGAACAATTGCTGCTGTGAGGCCTGCAGGTTATTGTTAGGCAAATAGTATAGCAGTACCTAAGCATTAGGAATAAGATAGAAGGAGATTACTTAGGTGGTGATAAATGTCAAGTCATGAGTATAACAGGTGTTTCACTATGGTCAGGGATTGGTTTTTGTACAAAGCAAAGCAGAGACTTAATACAATTGTGTGCATGTAACTTATTTTTTGAACCCATTTATATGATTTATTTCAATGACCTTTCCCAGCAGCTTCTTATTCCATAAATCTGTTGCCCTTTGTGTAAAATTGTTCTGCCTGCATTCCTTATTTTTAGATTTAATTTCATAATTTTGAAATAAGATCCTATTGTTCTGAACCCTTTATCAATGTAAATAATGTGTCTCTTATAGTAAGAACCAAAATAATAATTATTTTAATGAACAGACCAGGGTAATTTCTTTGATTTAGCAAATGATTTACTGGCAAGAATTTTTTTTTCATTCCTGGCATGTGGGCATCACTGGCAAGGCCAGCATTTATTGCCCATCCCTAATTGCCCTTGAGAAGGTGGTGGTGAGCCGCCTTCTTGAACTGCTGCAGTCCGTGAGGTGAAGATATTCCCACAGTGCTGTTAGGTAGGGGGTTCCAGGATTTTGACCCAGCAACGATGGAGGAATGGCGATATATTTCCAAATCATTATGGTGTGTGATTTGATCAGGAACTTGCAGATGGTGGTGTTCCCATGCACCTGCTGCCCTTGACCTTCTAGGTGGTAGAAGTTACGGGTTTGGGAGGTGCTGTCGAAGAAGCTTTGGTGAGTTGCTGCAGTGCATCTTGTAATGGTACATACTGCAGCCAAGGTGCGCTGATGGTTGAGGAAGTGAATGTTTAAGGTGGTGGATAGGGTGCCAATCAAGCGGGCTGTTTTGTCCAGGATGGTGTTGAGCTTCTTGACTGTTTTTGGAGCTGCACTCATCCAGGCAAGTAGAGAAATTTCCATCACACTCCTGACTTGTGCCTTATAGATGGTGGAAAGGCTTTGGAGAGTCAAGAGGTGAGTCACTCGCTGCAGAATACCCAGCCTCTGACCTGCTCTTGTAGCCACAGTATTTATGTGGCTGGTCCAGTTAAGTTTCTGGTCAGTGGTGACCCCCAGAATATTAATGGTGGGGGATTTGGCAATGGTAATGCCGTTGAATATCAAAGGGAGGTGGTTAGACTCTCTCTCTTGTTTTGGAGATGGTCATTGCCTGGCACTTGTGTGGCGCAAATGTTACTTGCCACTTATCAGCCCAAACCTGAATGTTGTCCAGCTCTTGCTGCATCTGGGCAGACTGCTTCATTATCTAAAGAGTTTTGAATGGAACTGAACAGTGTGCAATCATCAGCAAACAGCCCCACTACTGACCTTATGATGGAGAGAAGGTCATTGATGAAGCAGCTGAAGATGTTTAGGACACTGCCCTGAGGAACTCCTGCAGTGATGTCCTGGGGCTGAGATGATTGGCCTCCAACAACCACAACCATCTTCCTTTGTGCTAGGTATGACTCCAGCTAGTGGAGAGTTTTCGCCCTGATTCCCACTGACTTCAATTTTACTAGGGCTTCTTGATGCCACACTCAGTCAAATGGTGCCTTGATGTCAATGGCTGCCACTCTCACCTCACCTCTGAAATTCAGCTCTTTTGTCCATGTTTGAACCAAGGCTATAATGAGGTCTGGAGCCAAGTGGTCCTGGTGGAACCCAAACTGTGCATCGGTTAGCAGGTTATTGGTGAGTAAGTGCCGCTTGATAGCACTGTCGACAAAACCTTCCATCACTTTGCTGATGATTGAGAGTAGACTGATGGAGCGGTAATTGGCTGGATTGGATTTGTCCTGCTTTTTGTGGACAGGACATATCTGAGCAATTTTCTATTTTGTCGGGTAGATGCTAGTGTTGTAACTGTACTGGAACAGCTTGGCTAGAGGCGCGGCTAGTTCTGGAGCACAAATCTTCAGCACTACAGCCGGGATGTTGTCGGACCCATAGCCTTTGCTGTATCCAGTGCACTCAACTGTTTCTTAATATCATGGTAATGATAGAGTTAGTGATATGCCGGGCCATGAGGTTACAGATTGTGGTGGAATACAATTCTGCTGCTGCTAATGGCCAACAGCGCCTCATGAATGCTCAGTTTTGAGCTGCTAGATCTGTTCTGAATCTATCCCATTTAGCACGGTGGTAGTGCCACACAACACGATGGAGGGTGTCCTCAGTGTGAAGATGGAACTTCGTCTCCACAAGACTGTGCAGTGATCACTGCTAACAATGCTGTCATGGACAGATGCATCTGCGACAGGTAGATTGGTGAGGACGAGGTCAAGTAGGTTTTTCCCTCGCGCTGGTTCTCTCACCACCTGCTGCAGGCTCAGTCTGGCAGCTATGTCCTTCAGGACTCGGCCAGCTCGGTCAGTAGTGGTGCTACCGAGCCACTCTTGGTGATGGACATTGAAGTCCCCCCACCCAGAGTACATTCTGTGCCCTTGCTACCCTCATTGCTTCTTCCAAGTGTTGTTCAACATAGAGGAGTACTGAGTTCATCAGCTGAGGGAGGGTGGTAGGTGGCAATCAGCAGGAGGTTTCCTTGCCCATGTTTGTCCTGATACCGTGAGACTTCATGGGGTCCTGAGTCAATGATGAGGACTCCCAGGGCTACTCCCTCCTGACTGTATACAACTGTGCCGACACCTCTGATGAGTCTGTCCTGCCGGTGGGACAGGACATTACCAGGAATTAAGTAGACATCTGAAATATATATATATATATATAATTAATCGTAACACTTCCTGAATTCTAAAAAAACTAGTTCAGCCCCAGCTGGAGTATTGTGTCCAATTCTGGGCACAACACTTGAGGAAGAATGTGAAGGCTTTGGAGAGGGTACAGAAGAGATTTACTAGAATGGTTCCAGGGATGAAGGATTACAGTTACATGGATAGACTGGAGAAGCTGGGGTGGTTCTCCTTAGAGCAGCGAAGGCTAAGAGGAGATTTAATCGAGGTGTTTAAAATCATGAGGGTTTAGGTAAGAGTAAATAAAGAGAAACTGTTTCCAATGGCTGATGGGTCGGTAACCAGAGGGCACAGGTTTAAGGCGATTGGCAAAAGAACCAGAGGCGACATGAGGAAAAACTTTTTTACGCAATGAGTGGTTAGGATTTGGAATGGCGGATACCCGATAGGATGGTGGATACAGATTCAATAGTAGCCTTCAAAAGGGAATTGGATAAATACTTGAAGGAGAAAAAATTGCAGGGATATGGGGAAAGAGCGGGGGAGTGGGACTAACTGGATTGCTCTTCGAAAGAGCCGGTGCAGACTCAATGGGCCGAATGGCCTCCTTCTGTGCTGTACTATTCTATGATTCTATGATTTTAATTGGAACTTTACAATGGATGTGCGGATGGGGGAGCAGTCATGTCATGACTGCCAGGGGCACCATTAGAGTATCAGAGACTGCCTACCTAGCAACCTCCTGCCCACAAGCACAAAATCAGTCAGTCATCTGGAGTCAAATACATAGCTTTTTTCCCACTTCACAACTAGACAGCTAGGGAATAGAAACATACCACTGCATTAACCAATTTGCAACATACATCCTCCAGTGAACTAATAACACTACTTGTTTGGGTGGTGGTGTGACTGACACATCTGAACCATTAAACTGGAATTAATTCGCCATACTTTTAATCCAAATGATTTCAGTGCAGCTAAAGTCCTTTCTGATTTTGTACAAGATACATCAACTATAGAAAAGGGTTGCTAATATTTCTTCAATGCCTGCAGCTCCTGAGTATTTAGGAGGGATCACATTTCCCAATCTCAAACACTGCTACTTAGCCAGCTCCCTAACTCTAGGGAATCAAGGGCTGGAATCTGGCTTTTCCCTGCAACTAATGATGGGGCATAGAGACCAGCTTCTCCCAGCCAATCTTTCCAAACAAGTCTTCACCTTCACAGATTTCTAAAGAAGGCCAAAAAGGTTCCAGAAATAGTCACAACTGGAATTAATTCGCCATACTTTTAATTGAAATGATTTCAGTGCAGCTAAAGTCCTTTCTGATTTTATACAAGATAAATCAACTATAGATAAGGTAAGAGGCATTGCATCTGAGCCCAATCACTGTTCTCACCCAACGTCCCCAAGTGTGCACTTCCATAAGGGGTAACAATCAGGATAGCAATAAGGACAGGGAAGCATGGCTAGGGGTATTATATCAGTCCTATGTCTGCCCTGGCTGAGATCAACCAAGTTAGCACAGACCAGTAATCGAAGTGGGATCTTCCTCGATTGCTATAACTCAGTTAGCCATTAGGTAAAGCCACACAGAGGAGCATTTTATCGGTGGTCTCATAATATACCTAGGTAAACAATCTCCGAATCCAGTATACATTAATATTTTTTCTTCTGGAAAATGATGCTAATTTTACATATCTTGTCTTTGGACCACAAATCCACAGCATTGTAATATAGATTTTGGTAGTTGACAACCAGCAGTACGTTAAAATCTTCCAAAGATGTTCTTCAGTGGAGTACTTTGATGAGCTTTAACACTTTTTTTAAGCCAATTGATTTTCCAGTTGGAGAGGTTATGATGCAACTTGGTTTATATCTGTAGTTGTGACACGTTAGCTTGGGTTTTCAGACTTGTGAGCTGACATCACAGCATTTTTGGGGTCAGTCTAATTTATATATTTTGGGTGAGTCCAGGCATCTGGAATGCCACTTGGTGGGAGATCACCTGTTGGCACATCACTGGCGTTCTGCTGTAAGATTGAAAGCCCAGCGGCAGCTCAAAGGTGAAGAAACACAGAAAATCAGTTTTGTAGCAGATCTGAAGGTTATCTTCTGAAAGATTGTCCGTGAAGCCTGCAGCAGGGCAGAGAGCCCCCAGATTCACTGACACCGCTGTAGATTTGTTGCTGGAAGATGTCAAGCAAAGGTGGCTGGCACTGTTTGGGACAGAGCAGCTAAGGCCGCCAAAGATGAGCTGTTCAGGGGTAGTGAAAGGCGATGGCCAAGGCGGTCAGCGCCGACATGGTCAACCCAAATACAGCAACTCGGTGCTGAAAAAAGTTAAATAACCTTACCAGATCAGGCAAGGTAAGCAGAACTAAAGGCATCGCCCAAGAGTGCACAGTACTAAGATTGGATTGCAGTGGTCTGCAGGATACCTGTATTGACAGTGTGCTACAGATGGCAGATCAAGTGGAGCAACCTGCTGCCCAAAACTGCCAAACCAGGCTGGATGGCTTCACAGCACTGTAGTCCACCCCGAACCATGCCAGCTTCAGACACACCTGCAGGGCAAGCCAAAAGTGGGCAGAATGTTCAATGTTTGTGGTGCCAATGGGGTGAGCAGCAGTAACAAATGGGCAGGTGCTGCTCCCCACCTGATTAGTGTCACAAATATGGGTGGACAGTGGCAGTAATGCCCGACTGTTGTACGATGATGTCGGTTCATCTTCTTTACTTCATACTCTCTGCATGTTTTTTTTATTGGTTTTTTCAGTCAGAACATATGCAGTTATCTCTTTTTGGGCACTGTAAATTAAAACTTAAAGCTTAATGTGTACTTCCATCAATTTTAAAGCTGTGCAATGACTATTCCAAGATCCCTTGGTTCCACTCAAATGAGTCCTTTCAGAAAAGGCTGCTCAAGAAAACTGACAGATAGCTATTAATTCCCAAAACTAATGCTTCAGTGACTGACCATCATACTGTAGCATTCTGTCAGACCCTTGAGGCTGCTGCTATGCTAATCTAGATGCAAGATCATTTGGCTGTTGACCAATACTGGATATTTACTTATTAAAATGTTTAGCTCTTCAGTTGGATACTCCTTAATTAGTTTTCAAGCAGAACAATGCTGTGTGTTTTTAGGGGGAGAAGGGAAAGAAAGTGATATTTTGAGTTTAAAGATATCCGTGAAGAATGAATGAATTAACCCTTGCCACTTATCAAAGAAGTCAGACGACAAAGTCATGAACACAAATGTTTCTTAAGCTTAGAATCATAGTTAGCAGCCCTTAAACTTACACATTGAGTACACAAGTAATTAATAGATAGGGTTAATTAATGAAATAAATAATAGGTTACGGTAATTCAATATTAACTGCTTGCTGATTTGTACATTTACAACTGAGATCAGTATCTGTGATTGATATATATTGGTGAGACTAATTTAGGATTAGGCTCTTTCGGTAGCTGACAAGTTAACAGCAATAAATAGCCAGTCTATTTATGCTTGTAGCTAGCAATGTTTCCAGAACCGATACGATCTTGTCCAAATAGGCTGACGTGGATGAACTGGTTGCCTCGCCTTCCTCTAGGAGGATGGTCTTAGCTTTCTCAGACATCCAAGTGATGAACATCTGTCTGGAGAGGTTGCTACCCATTTCCCCAGGATCCTCTGCTCCCGGGTAAATTTGCCTTCCACACTGTTAGCTGTATCTGCAATGGCTGGCTTAAATCTCAAGAAAACGTATACATCTACGAATCACACTCATATGGCTGGTATAGCCATACAATCTTAATTTCTGTCACCTTTCTCTCCGTCAGAGATGGACTCTCTGATTTTACAGAGACCACCTTCTACATATACAAGACAAAGAACTCCTCCAATTACTACAAAAACAACTAAAAGAGCTAGAACCAAACTGAGGACGTAAGATCAATTTTAGTGTCAAAAAACAGAATCGTATATATCCTTCATTTCAAAAGCAAGCACCTAAATACTATTGAACAATCTGAGTGATGCGTGTTAGTAGAGTTCAGCCCTTTTGGTGTCAATCACCTCGCCCAGCCCTGTTGGTACCCCTGATGACTTCCAAGTCAATGACGCACTGGCACCTAGACATGCCAGACTACTCGATTACTCCCTAGGTTGTCAGGTCTTTGCTCACAGTAGGCCTCACGTAGGTCTAGGTAAGACAGGACATCATTATGTCCCCATTAATGAGCTGTCTCTGGGCCTGTGGTCTTGATGGCTTGTCATCTATCCCAAGTAACAACAACAACTTGTTGTAAAGAATGTTTTGTTTGTATAAGCCTTCAAAGTTTCATTAGCATTAGCCCCTTTTGCAACATTCAGTCTGACTTCTGACTCCACTTTCAAGACATTTAAGGCAATTAGGGCATTTCCCCAACAGTGCTGGTATGAACTGAAAAGGGGAGGAGAGTGCTGTTGTGAGCTGAGGGGAGAGAAGGAGAAAAGTGCCAACGTGAACTGAGAAAGGAAGAAGAATGCCAACATCAACTGGGGGAGAAGAGTACCAGAATAAACTCGAGAAGGCGGTTGAAAGTGCCAGTATGAACTGAGGGTGAGGGGGGAGAAGAATAGTGCATCCGTAAACTAAGTGGAAGGGAAGAAGAATGCCTCCATGTTACTGTGGCAACCATATTAACAAATTATAATCATTGCATAACACAAAAGCCTGCAATTTCTTTGCAAGAAATCACTGCAATTTTCCAAATATCTTCTAATATACAAGTGATGGGTATACTTGTGGATGAAGTTTTGAGAAGCCCAAGGCTACTGCATATTCAGTATAACTTTGTCATAGATCTACATACAAGGCTGTTTCTGAGTTGTTTTTTTTGAGGTCTTGTCAACTTTTTTAAAGATGTTGTTCAGCTCCAGCTAACTTTCTAGATTGATCTCTATGCAAACTATTAAGAGATTTTATCAATGCAACTTGGCTTCAGCAGCGATAACGTTCATGTGTAAGCTCACACTTCCATTGGTTTCAATGGGAGGAGAAAATATCAATACCCTCCACCACTTCACCGTACAGCCATGACTGCATTTTTTGCATTGTAATAATGCTCTTTCTAGTAATTTGGAACTATGAGCAGGTGCCAGAAGGTCCTTTCAGCACCAGTCTGAAACTCAGTTTTTTATGTTCCAAAACATTATGCAGTTACAAATTAATGACACTTTCAAAAACTTGGAAATGTAACCAGCAGCTGATCGTCAAGGCACCATGCGTGAGATTAAACTTTGCCCATGGCAGACTTCCACAGTCAAACGGAATAACCCACGCATGTAACATGCTGCTCATTATGAAGGCACTAGCACTGTGACAAAGAAAATTGTCAAGAAATAACTTTTTTTCCTGTGTTTCTCATTCCCTATACATTCCAGACGTGAATGTTGGTGGATAATTAAGCAACTAATGGGAGGAGGAGACTCCATGGACATCCACATCCTCAATGATGGCAGAGCCCAGCACCTCAGTGCAAAAGACAAGGCTGAAGCGTTTGCAACCATCTTCAGCCAGAAGTGCCGAGTGGCTGATCCTTCCCTCTTCCTGATGTCCCCACTATCACAGATACCAGTCTTCAGCCAATTCGATTCACTGATATTAAGAAACAGTTGAGTGCACTGGACACAGCAAAGGCTACAAGCCCCAACAATATCCTGGCTGTAGTGCTGAAGACATGTGCTCCAGAATTAGCAACAACAACAACTTGCATTCATATGATGTCTTTAACGTAGTAAAACGTCCCAAGGCGCTTCATAGGAGCATGATTTGACACCGAGCTACATAAGGAAATATTAGCACAGATGACCAAAAGCTTGGTCACTGGGTAGGTTTTAAGGAACATCTTAAAGGAGGAGAGAGAGGTAGAGAGGTGGAAAGGTTTAGGGAGGGAATTCCAGAGCTTGGGACCTAGGCAGCTGAATGCACGGCCGCCAGTGGTGGAGGGAAGAAAATAGGGATGCACAAGAGGCCAAATTGGTGGAGTGCAGAGATCTTGGAGGGTTGTAGGGCTGGAGGAGGTTACAGAGATAGGAAGGGCGAGGTCATGGAGGGATTTGAAAACAAAAGGATGAGAATTTTAAAATAGAGGTATTGTCTTACCAGGAGCCAATGTAGGTCAGCGAGCACAGGTAATGTGTGAATGGGGCTTGCTGTTCCAGTACAGCTACAATACTAGCATCTGCCAACAATGTGGAAAATTGCCCAGGTATGTCTTATCCACAAAAAGCAGGAAAAATCCAACCTGGCCAATTACTGTCCTATCAGCCTATTACCAATCATCAGCAAAGTAATGGACGGAGTCATCAACCATCCTATCAAGTGGCACTTACTATAAATAACCCGCTCACCAATGCTCCATTTGGATTCCTCCAGGACACGAGAACTGAATTCCAGAGGTGAGTGAGAAAGGCTGCCCTTGACAGCATTCGACCGAGTGTGGCACCAAAGAGCCCTTGTAAAATTGAAGTCAATGGGGATCAGGGGAAACGTCTCCAGTGATTGGAGTCATACCTAGCACAAAGAAGATGTTTGTGGTTGTTGGAGGCCAATCAGCTCAGCCCCAGGACATCGCTACAGGAGTTCCTCAGGGTAGTGTCTTAGGCCTAACCATCTTCAGCTGTTTCATCAATGACCTTCCCTCCATTATAAGGTTAGAGTGGGGCTGTTCGCTGATGATTGCACAATGTTTAGCTACATTTGCAATTCCTCAGATAATGAAGCAGTCAATGCCTGACTGCAACAAGACCTGGACAATATTCAGGATTGGGCTGATGAGTAGTAAGAGGCTGGGTATTCTGCGGCGAGTGGCTCGCCTCCTAACGCCCCAAATCCTTTCCAACACCTACAAGGCACAAATCAGGAATGTGATGGAATACTCCCTACTTGCCTGGATAGGTGCAGCTGCAACAGCACTCAAGAGCACAAAGGCAAAATACTGCAGATGCTGGAATCCGCTTGATCGGCACAACGCCCACTAGTCTAAACATCCACCCCCTCCACCATTGATGTATTGTGGCTACCATGTATAGTGGCCCGTAATTTGCGGCCCCTACGGGTGTGTACGCGCCCATAAGGGCCGTGCAAGTTCTGGGTTTTTGCGTGCGAAGCGCATGCGCGAAAACCCAGAACTTGTGATCTGTTAAGAATTTTTTTGACAACCAACGCATCCCTGGGAAAAGGGTATCTGCGGGCCGAGAGTTGCACTATTTGCCCAACTTCTGCCCAACGAATGCCCGTGAAATTCTTATGCCTGGTAAAAGCAGGCGTAAGGCCTGCTTTTACCAGCGTAAGAGTTTGAGAAAAATTATTTTTTAAAAAAAATTATTTAAACATTAAAAAACCTGTACAATAAGGTAAGGTTATTTTTAGCCCCTTTAAAACATTTAAATTTATTTTTCAAAAAATTAAATTTTTGTTTTAAATATTTAATTAAATGGCATTTTAATTAATTTTAAATATGTTATTTATTTGATGTGTAGATGTATTTTTTGGGGTATTCCCATTCATGTTTATGGGGATTCTGTACATACGGAATTCCCATATGCATAAATGGGGATCCCCTTCTTTCATTCGTTGAGCCAGCCCATCTGATCCCAGGGGCGCTTGCAAACTACCTGCGCCCCTGGGATACGTGGGCTTCTACCCGCGGGTACCCTGGAGAGGCCCAGGACCGCGAGTCTCCTGTATCTCCCGAACCACCAGGTACGCGGGCATCTTATTTGCCTCATTTCCCCGCGGGAAGCCTCCGCCTGCAAATTCAGGGCCAATATCTACAGGATGCACTGCAGCAACTTGCCAAGGCTTCTTCAGCAGCACCTGCCAAATACGTGATCTCCACCACCCAGAAAGGACAAGGGCAGCATGTGCATGGGAATACCATCACCTTCAAGTTCCCCTCCAAGTCACACACCATCCTGACTTGGACAATATCGCTGTTCCTGGGTCAAAATTCTGGAACGCCCTACCTAACAGCACTGTGAGAGCACCTTCACTACACGGACTGCAGTGGTTCAAGGAGAAGGCCCACCACCACCTTCTCAGAGTCAACTAGGGATGGGCAATAAATGCCGGCCTTGCCAGCGACGCCCACATTTCAAGAATCGATTTTTTAAAATTGCGATGTCACTTCCTCTACCTCACATCCATTTTGTATAGTTACAGATAAGAAACACAACATTTTTTAAGACCAAAAATTTCATTTAACTAAAGTTTAGACCCTTGAACTTGAATGGCTGAACTGCCATTCTAATTGAGATATTAGTTTTTAATACAGCCTTCCAAAAGAGAGTTTCACTGTAAAATGTTCCTAACTACTGAACAGTGAGAAAATTTTGAGTGGGAAAATTGTAACTTCTCAATGTATAATTGTTGTATTTTAATGAGGACACTTTGACATGAAATTTTACATCAGTGTTGATAAAACAGATGAGACAGATATGCTTGATAGCTACAAGAAGTAAATTGTACAGAAATAAAGCTAATTAAGCACCAACAATCTCAAGTTCCAAATTTCCCAGTGTACTGTTTTCCAGTGCTGTGGGCTGAGTCTAATTAATTCATGAATCGCCAGACTGTACCCTTGTATTTAAGTTTGATTGAGGAGATAGAGTTACACACTGAAGACATTTAGACATTATGAGCTGTTATTATCTCCAAGAGCCTACTATGACATGTTGAAGAAAGCACTGAGGCAAAGCAATTTCCTACAACAGATCAGAAATTGACGCAAAGTAATTCTATGTAGAATCTTACAGCCAGCAATGTAGAGGGAGCAGAATTTCATCCCATCACCCTGGCTAGATTATTCCAGAGATAAAAGAATAGTGTGCTAACCCACTGAACCACCCAATTCCCCAATTTCTAAGCCTAAAAATCACTGGTAATATTTATTTTCAATGGGTTTAATGTCTTCATTAACATCGCGACAGAAGCATATCTTACGAGTATGTGAAGTGTTGGTCTACTGACAGCGGCAACTTTCATTTCTAGAATCACACTCGCAAAAGATGTGTGAGCTGGTAAAATCAAAAGCTATAATTTTATGATGGCACTCAAAGGTAATGTCATATTGACTTCTTTCTGATACTTCCTCATGTATCCTAGAACTCTAAAATGTTAGCGGAACATTGCAAAACAAAATGATGGAATTGGTGCAGGATTCCCATGGAGATGTAACACTGTCTAGATAAAAGCACTTATTCCAAACATCTGGTTGAGTGTTCTTTAAGGAAATTCTGTTGTTGTCTTTCTGATTAGAAAAGCTGTCATGATCTATAAATAAGTAATCTGCAATCAACTATGTATAAATACAAGGTTGTATTGACTTAACACATAAACATTTCACACACATAATACAGATAGTTCTGCCTCCCAAATAGCACAGACAAACAGCATATCTATCCTCCAGTGGGAGGGGTGTGTTCCACAGCTGGAGGCAAGCATAAAGTAAATAAACTTTGAATCCACATCATGAAGATGAAATTTATAGATTTTGTAACTCATAAGTGTCCAGCAGTAACACGGTTTAGCCCAAATCAGTCATCTCCAAAATGTCACAACGGACCTTCTGATTTTCAGGTAAGCAGGCAGCATAGACAAAATGCTTTGAAAGAAGCCCTATTCTGAATCTATATTGAGATCTTTACACCAGTGAAATAGATCAATATTGAGGTAGGACCGTAGAATATTGTGGTTACTCTAGCTTCATTCAGCCTTAAGTATTGGTCTACAGGAACTTGATCCTGAATTTCATCCATGGTGATTGTTGACAGCAAGGCTGATTTAGAGTAGAACTCTCTTCAAAACATTTTGTTCATGCACCAGAAATTAGAGGGACACCATTGGTCACCAACTAAATAATACCACTGTATTTCCGAACAACTTGTTTCCCATTGCCCCAGCAGTCAGCAACCCTTGTGTCAAGCCCCCATGTTATCACTAATATTTTATTTACAACAATCTTAAGCAGCATAACCGAGTTTGAGGGAGTGTGATTACCAGTTTACTGATGTCTCCAAAGCATCATCCAGCAGATATTCCCCTTGACTTGATATAATCAAATAAAGTGGCAAAGTAATTTCATGTCTAGTCAGCTTCAGACATCTTTGTAATACAAAACTTGTTGACTGGCTTTGACAAGGTTCCCATTTATTAAGGAACCAAAGAAAAGCCACTTTGTGAAATTGAAAGATTTACAGCACATAAGCTTCCATTTTGCGTAGCTGAGAAAGTATTTATCATTAGATAGAAAGAAAGAAAGACTTGGATTTATATAGCGCCTTTCACGAACACCGGACGTCTCAAAGCGCTTTACAGCCAATGAAGTACTTTTGGAGTGGAGTCACTGTTGTAATGTAGGAAACACGGCAGCGAATTTGCACACAAGCAAGCTCCCACAAACAGCAATGAGATAATGACCAGATAATCTGGGGGGTTTTTTAGGGATAAATATTGGCCAGGACACCAGGGATAACTCCCCTGCTCTTCTTCGAAATAGTGCCATGGGATCTTTTACATCCACTTGAGAGAGCAGACAGGGCCTCGGTTTAACGGCACCTCCGACAGTGCAGCGCTCCCTCAGCACTGCACTGGAGTGTCAGCCTAGATTAATGTACTCAAGTCCATGGAGTAGGACTTGAACCCACGACCTTCTGTCCCAGAGGCGAGAGTGCTACCCACTGAGCCACAGCTGACACTAGTAGAGAGAACCTGGTCTCATTAAAACAATGTATGTAGAAATATTTTAAAAATTGAACGTCAATGCTCTGTATTTAGTTGCAGTAGAAGAAAGAAAATTAAATTACTAATTTAATGGTCAATAGATAATTGGGTTATTCATTTTGACCTTAGCATTGATTTGAAATCAAAGAGGTGGAAACAATAGAAATACCAACATATAAATTATAGCAATATTTCACTGCTTTGGGCAGCTGCCAAATTTCAAATGCTTTAATTGCAGTTTCTAGATAGTGGGCAACTGTTTAGAAAAGTAGTTTTATTTATTATAGATTGTAGTTAATTGTATATACTAAATAATAATGAATTTTATGAGTGTTTTGTGAGTTTTTTTAAGAAAACTCCAAATTTTCACTAGAATATTCTGGTATGTATTTTCTAAACTTGGTGTTATTAGGAGAATAGCGGAATGAATTTTTAAGTGTTAAATTAAATCATAAAATGCCAGTTGAGTTTTGCAAGCTTAAAAAGTACACCAGTGCCACGTGCTAGTCAGAGTAGAAATAGTAGGATATTTCAGATGAATACGTGGCTAGAGGAATGGTGCATGGGGGAGGGATTCAAATTCCTGGGACATTGGAACCGGTTCTGGGGGAGGTGGGACCAGTACAAACTGGACGGTTTGCACCTGGGCAGGACCGGGACCGATGTCCTAGGGGGAGTGTTTGCTAGTGCTGTTGGGGAGGGTTTAAACTAAAATGGCAGGGGGTTGGGAACCTGTGCAGGGAGACCGAGAAAAGGGAAACAAGGATAGAAGCGAAGGAGAAAAGCAAAAGTGGAAGGCAGAGAAATCAAGGGTGTAAATCAAACAGGGCCACAGTTAAAAAAATAATTCTAAAAGGACTAAGAGTGTTAAAAAAACAAGCCTGAAGGCTTTGTGTCTTAATGCGAGGAACATTCGTAATAAGGTGGATGAATTAGCTGTGCAAATAGATGTAAATGGATACGATATAATTGGGATTACAGAAACATGGCTCCAAGGTGAACAAGGCTGTGAACTCAACATCCGGGGTATTCAATATTCAGGAAGGACAGGCAAAAAGGAAAAGGAGGTGGGGTAGCGTTGCTGGTTAAAGAGGAGATTAACACAATAGTATGGAAGGATATTAGCTCGGATGATGTGGAATCTGTATGGGTAGAGATGCGAAATACCAAGGGGCAGAAAACATTCGTGGGAGTTGTATACAGACCCCCAAAGAGTAGTGGTGAGGTTGGGGATGGCATTAAACAGGAAATTAGAGACGCATGCAATAAGGGCACAGCAGTTATCATGGGTGACTTTAATCTGCATATAGATTGGCCTAACCAAATTAGTAACAATACTGTGGAGGAGGAATTCCTAGAGTGTATACGGGATGGTTTCCTGGACCAATATGTTGAGGAACCAACTAGAGATCAGGCCATCTTAAACTGGGTATTATGTAATGAGAGAGGATTAATTAGCAATCTTGTTGTGCGAGGTCCCTTGGGGAAGAGCGATCATAATATGATAGAATTCTTCATTAAGCTGGAGAGTGATGTAGTTGACTCAGAGACTAGGGTCCTGAATTTAAATAAAGGAAACTACGATGGTATGAGGCGTGAGTTGGCTAGGATGGATTGGGGAACGTTACTTAAAAGGGTTGACGGTGGATAGGCAATAGCAAACATTTAAAGATCACATGGATGAACTACAGAATTTGTTCATCCCTGTCTGGCATAAAAATAAAACAGGAAAGGTGGCTCAACCGTGGCTAACAAGGGAAATTAGGGATAGCATAAGATCCAAGGAGAGGACATATAAATTGGCCAGAAAAAGCAGAAAACCTGAGGATTCGGAGCAGTTTAGGATTCAGCAAAGGAGGACAAGGGATTAATTAAGAGGGGGCAAATAGAATATGAGAGTAAGCTTACAGGGAACATAAAAACTGACTGTAAAAGCTTCTATAGATATGTGAAGAGAAAAAGATTGAAGTCAAGCGTAGGTCCCTTGCAGTCAGAATCAGGGGAATTTATAATGGGGAACAAAGAAATGGCAGACCAATTAAATGCATACTTTGGTTCTGTCTTCACAAAGGAGGACACAAATAAACTCCCAGAGAGGCCAGGGAACATAGGATCTAATGACAGGGAGGAACTAAATGAAATCAGTATTTGTAGGGAAATGGTGTTCGGGAAATTGATGGGATTGAAGGCCGATAAATCCCCAGGACCTGATAATCTACATCCCAGGGTACTTAAGGAAGTGGCCCTAGAAATAGTACATGCATTGCTGGTCATCTTCCAAAATTCTATGGACTCTGGAACAGTTCCTATGGATTGGAGGGTAGCTAATGTAACCCCACTATTTAAAAAAGGTGGTAGAGAGAAAACGGGGAATTATAGACCGGTAAGCCTGACATCGGTAGTGGGGGAAATGCTAGAGTCCATTATAAAAGATGTAATAGCAGAGCACTTGGAAAACAGTGACAGGATCGGACAAAGTCAACATGGATTTACAAAAGGTAAATCATGCTTGACAAATCTACTGGAATTTTTTGAGGATGTAACTGGTAGAATTGATAAGGGAGAACCAGTGGATGTGGTGTATTTGGACTTTCAGAAGGCTTTCGACAAGGTCCCGCATAAGAGATTATCATGCAAAGTTAAAGCACATGGGATTGGAGGTAAGGTACTGACTTGGATAGAGAACTGGTTGGCAGACAGGAAGCAAAGAGTTGGAATAAACGGGTCTTTTTCTGAGTGGCAGGCAGTGACTAGTGGGGTACCGCAGGGATCGGTGCTAGGACCCCAGCTATTCACAATATATATTAATGATTTAGACGAGGGAACTAGATGTAATATCGCCAAGTTTGCAGACGACACAAAGCTGGGTGGGCGAGTGTGCAGTGAGGAGGATGCAGAGAAACTCCAGTATGATTTGGACAGGTTGAGTGAGTGGGCAAATGCATGGCAGATGCAATATAATGTGGATAAATGTGAGGTTATCCACTTTGGTGGCAAAAACAGGAAGGCAGATTATTATCTGAACGGCAATAGATTGGGAAAAGGGGCAGTGCAACGAGACCTAGGTGTCCTTGTGCACCAGTCGCTGAAGGTAAGCATGCAGGTGCAGCAGACGGTTAAGAAGGCAAATGGTATGTTGGCCTTCATAGCGAGAGGATTCGAGTACAGGAGCAGGGATGTCTTGCTGCAGTTGTACAGGGCCTTGGTGAGACCACACCTTGAGTATTGTGTGCAGTTTTGGTCGCCTTATCTGAGGAAGGATGTTCTTGCCAGGGATGACGTATGAAGAGAGATTGGGTCGATTAGGCTTATACACGCTAGAGTTTAGAAGAATGAGAGGGGATCTCATTGAAACTTACAAAATTCTAACAGGACTAGATGCAGGAAGGATGTTCCTGATGGCGGGGGAGTCCAAAACCAGGGGTCACAGTCTAAGGATAAGGGGTAAGCCATTTAGGACTGAGATGAGGAGGAATTTCTTCACCCAGAGAGTGGTGAACCTGTGGAATTCTCTACCACAGAAGGCAGTTGAGGCCAAATCATTAAATATATTCAAGAAGGAGTTAGATATAGTTCTTAAGGCTAAAGGGATCAAGGGATATGGGGGAGAAAGCAGGGACAGGGTACTGAATTTGGATGATCAGCCATGATCTCATTGAATGGCGTGCTCCTATCTTCTATGTTTCTATATTCCATTGCTGTTTATTGCATTCAAGACACTAAAATATACCTCCCAACCAAGCACAACAAAGTGCTGATCCCACCTACAGAGTACATGGCAATGAAGCGACAACAACATTTTAGAGACCTGTATTATGGTGCTAGCCTTTCCCTTTAATAAATTAATAGATTGGAAAGATTCATTAATGTTTTAAAATACCATGGGCTAAAAATTGAGCAGTGCCCCGGTTGGGTCGCTAACTTCGCTGGGGTGCTACTTTTAGCGCCCCGCGACAGAAATTGAGTGGTAGCGCTCCAAGAGGGAAGCGGGTCTTGGGGCGCTATGAGGGAATAGAGCCCAGCACTCGAAGTGCTGGGCTCCTGGAGCGCAGCCGGCACTCCGCGGGGGGGCGGGTAAGGAGGCCGGGGGCGGCAGCGGAGGCAGGTGCTGGCAGGCGGCCAGCAACAAAAATGGCCGCCCCTCACCTCGCCTTTAAATAGCACCTCCCTGGCCGCAGGTAAGCCCCCCTGACCCCGTCTAACATAATGTCTGGCGGTAAGTCGGAGCACTCCCAAAATTCGCGGCCGGGGCGCTGCGCACGGCGATGATGACATCGCCGGCGGCGCAGCGCTGCGGGGCACTACCGGCTACCACCGCCACTAACCTCCCACTGAATTTCGCGGGAGGCGTTGGCGGCGCCGCGCCCGGGTGCTAGTTGCTTTGCGCCCCGTTAGCGCCCTCTAACGGGAGGCGCAAAGCAACCGAATTTTTCCCCCAATATACCTTGTGGCAAGAGGGCGCCATATGTACAGAATCAGATAAGTAATTTCACTTTTTTTAAAGTTTTTTTACTGGCACATCTTCGCTTTTGCCCTTGCTCATGGAACCCTCATTCCTGGGCACCTTCATCTTGGGCACCTTTTGGAGGCCACTGAATACCTTTATGTAGTCATTCAGTTATTGGCCAGTAGTTGGGAGAAAGTGGTCTCTGAGCTCCTAATGTGTTCCCCCCCCCCCCCCCCCCCCCGCAAAAGATTTATTTTTTTGTAGTTAACTCTCTGAATGCCAAGGGCGAGTTTACTCATCAGGATGTTGTCTGGCTCTGGAGGCCGAGCTTGTTCTTAGTTTTGAGCCATTAGTCCAGGCTTTTGTTTGGCTGAAAGGTTTTTGGAAGACTTTCAACTTGCTGCTCACACAACGACGTTAGCCCGAGGCACGAGCCCTTTTCATCCGATTCGTGCCTAATTAAAAATTTGATGGGCGAGTGGTCAGCATGAATCACGCTGGTGATTGGACATCTCGCCCATTAAGGGGGGAGGGATTTTGGACCGGCGCAACGTCAGTTCCTGATGGCCTGCACCTCTTAAAGGGAGGTGCAGTGCTCGTTGTGAAGCTCGACTGAAGGCTGCTCGTGTACTGGAAGGCAAAAAATGTTGACTGAGAGAACGCCAAGATTCTTCAATAATACCCTCGAGGTTTTAGTGGAGGAAGTAAGGAGAACGAAGAATATCCTATTTCCAACAGATGGGAGACGAGTGCTCTATCACACTGCCAGGGTAGGATGGCCTGAGGTGGCTGATCATGTCAATGCCAGAAGGTTAGCCCCTTGGACCTGAAAGCAGTGCAAAAAGGAAGTTGAATGACTTGACGTGGGCTATGGTAAACCTCCCATTCACAGTCTTGTTTCATTGTCAGTACAGCCATGCACCATTTTATTGTGACAGCATCAATGAAAATGTTGACTTTCCCTGCTTCACATTCATCATAGAATCATAGAAATCTACAGCACAGAAGGAGGCCATTTGGTCCATCTTGTCCACGCCGGCCGACAAAGATCTATGCACCCTAATCCCACTTTCCAGCACTTGGTCCGTAGCCTTGTAGGTTAGGGCACTTCAAGTGCATATCCAAGTACTTTTTAAATACGATGAGGGTCTCTGCCTCTACCACCCTTTCAGGCAGTGAGTTCCAGACCCCCACCACCCTCTGGGTGAAAACATTTCTCCTCAAATCCCCTCTAAACTTCCAAACAATTACTTTAAATCTATGACCCCTGGTTATTGACCCTTCTGCTAAGGGAAATAGGTCCTTCCTATCCACTTTATCAAGGCCCCTCATAATTTTATACACCTCAATTAGGTCTTCCCTCAGCCTCCTCTGTTCCAAAGAAAACAACCTCAGCCTATCCAATCTTTCCTCATAGCTAAAATTCCCCAGCCCAGGCAACATCCTCGTAAATCTCCTCTGCACCCCCTCTCGTGCAATCACATCCTTCCTGTAATGTGGTGACCAGAACTACACAGTATTCTAGCTGCGGCCTAACTAGTGTTTTATACAGTTCAAGCATAACCTCCCTTCTTTTGTATTCTGTGCCTTGGCTAATAAAGGCAAGTATCCCGTATGCCTTCTTAACCACCTTATTCCTCTCAGCCAATCATTGCAACACCCTTCTCCTGCTGCTATTTCCAAACTCTGTCACTGTCACTGCTCTCACAATTAATGCCCTTGCTTGCACACACCTGATGCTTGCAGACAAACTGTTCTACCCTCACACACAGGTGTTCAGAACTCTTCAGCACACCAGTCACTAACACGCTCCCTACTAAGGGCTCTCCCTATTATTGGTTAGGGAGCGCACACAACAACAACAACAACAACTTACATTGATATAGTGCGTTTAACGTAGCAAAACGTCCGAAGGCTCTTAACAAGAGCGCTATCAATAAAAACATTTTTGACACCAAGCCACAGAAGGAGATATCAGAACAGATGACCAACAGATTGGTCATTTTAAGAAAGAAAGACTTGCATTTATATAGCGCCTTTCACATCCCAAAGCGCTTTACAGCCAATGAAGTACTTTTGAAGTGTAGTCACTGTTGTAATGTAGGAAAGGCAGCAGCCAATTTGCACACAAGCTCCCACAAACAGCAAAGTGATAATGACCAAATAATCTGCTTTAGTATGTTGAGTGAGGGATAAATATTGGCCAGGCCAGGAAAATTCCCCTGTGCTTCGAAATAGTGCCATGGGATCTTTTATGTCCACCTGAGAGAGCAGACGGGGCCTCGGTTTAATGTCTCATCCGAGCTGATGAGGCAACTGAAAGCACTGCCGGCAATGGTGGAGTGATTAAAATCGGGGATGCGAATTGAGGCCAGAATTGGATCATTCCATGCTGAACTTAACTGGTACCAACAACTCATTTAAAAATAAAAACAGAAAATGCTGGAGATACTCAGCAGGTCAGGCAGCATCTGTGAAGAGAGAAACAGAGTTAACGTTTCAGGTCGATGGCCTTTCGTCAGAACTGGAAAAAACCAGGAAATGGAACAGATTTTTAAGCAAGTGTAGGAGCTGGGAAAGGTGGGAGGGGATGAAAGAACAAAAGGAAGGTCTGTAATAGGATAGAAGGCAGGAGAGGTTAAGAGACATTGAGAGATATTCAAGGCAAAAGGAGATGGTAATTTAAAAATTGGAATACTGAAAACAAATAAACAATAACATCTTTGAACATCACCTCCAGATTTCAAAGCCTTGCATTATTATTTATGCTATTTTTGCTACATGATTTTTCTTGAAGGATATTTATATTTGTATTAAATTAAAAAAACGTATCACCATTAGAAAGCTTTTACTCCACTGTGCAATGCTGCTTTTATCATTGTTCACTAAATTTTGATAAATCAGTTGGAGTAAAAAAAATTAAATCTGATGGTTCTAAGAAGAAAAATATATATATTTGAAGCCAGTAGCCAAGTTATATTTTTTTCTGTGATTTATTCCTGAAGCAATATAATTTTCTCTCTTTTCTAAAACATTCCCTCATTTAAGGCCTGTTCCGCAGCAAAAAATAAAATTGTGAATATTTTTAGAGCTTGTCCAATATGCTATCAGGAAGGTTTTGAGTCCAAACCCTGGCCCAGTGTCAGCTGTCGCTCAGTGGGTAGCACACTCGCCTCTGAGTCAAGGTTGTGGGTTAAAATCCCATTCCAGGGACTTGAGCACATAAAAGTCTAAGCAGTGCAGTACTGAGGGAGTGCTGCACTGTCAGAGGTGCCGTCTTTCGGATGAGACATTAAACTAAGGCCCTGTCTGCTCTCTCAGGTGGACGTAAAAGATCCCGTGGCACTATTTTGAAGAAGAGCAGGAGTTATCCCCGGTGTCCTGGCCAATATTTATCCCTCAATCAACATACCAAAAACAGTTTATCTGGTCATTATCACATTGCTGTTTGTGGAAATCTTGCTGTGTGCAAATTGGCTGCTGTGTTTCCCACATTCCAACAGTGACTACACTTCAAAAAAGGTACTTCATTAGCTGTAAAGCGCTTTGAGACGTCCGGTGGTTATTAAAGGTGCTATATAAATGTAAGTCTTTCTTTTTATGCCAGGCAGGGAGCTCTACAGTTGGCCTCAGAACCCCAGATCAGCCAGGTTCCTGCTCCTGATTGAGCTTCAGTAACCCTGTTGTAAAATGCATGTGTGTGGGCATCAGATGAGGAGAGGATCAGTCGCAGATGTGATGCCCACCACAGTCAAATAGCCCAGCCACACTCACTTTCAAGGCTCACACGTAAAATATCACCACTTGGATGAGATACCAGGTGACTCCTCTGGAACCAAACCCCAGCATACAGCAGTATTTTCAGGAAAAGGGGGGAAAAAACTGAATGAATGAAAAACTCACTGTTTTGTGGTATAGTTTTGTACCGAACTAAACAACCCTTTTTGAAATATTTTGAATTTTGTTACTCGTGCTCTCATTAACAGTTGCAAAAGTTTTTTTTTTTAGAAATACAATTAAGACAGCAAATCTTTTGATGTATCATGGGGAAATGATGCAGTTGAAGAAATAAAGGGTGATTCTGAGATCCTGTGATCCTCCCTGCAGGGAGAAGCACTTGCAACCAGTGCAGGTCAGAGAATCGGGGCTACAATGTTGCAACCTAATCTTCCCGCTGGAAGTGTGGGATTGCAGATCAATCCCCGCCCCCATCCCATAATATAAGTAGAATGAGCAAATTCTGAAACAGGCAAAAACACACAATAGCATTAAATAATCTTCCATATTTTTCCACAGGAGCTTTGGGTAGCAGCAGATATTTGAAATGATAAATCTATAGATTGTGCAACTTTAATCTTCAGAAAGAAAGCATTGATATTGAATTGAAAAACACACACTTGAGTGAGGGGCATAGCTTAAAAATGGTGAAAGAATTTTTTAGAATGGATATTAGGAAGAACAGCTTTACACAAAAAGTGGTCAACACTTTTGGGAAGGTCTTCTTGGTAACGGAGGTGAAAACCTTAGATTCATTCTAAAACTGAGATGAGGAGAAACTTTTTCACTCAGAGGGTAGTAAATCTATGGAATTTGCTACCTCATAGATGCTGTGGAAGCTGCGACATTAAATAAATTTAAAACGGAGATAGACAGTTTCCTAGCTGATAAGGGAATTAAGGGTTATGGGGAGCGGGCAGGGAAGTGGACATGAGTCTTGGTTCGGATCAGCCATGATCCTATTGAATGGTGGAGCAGGCCCGAAGGGTCGTATGGCCTACTCCTGCTCCTCCTACTTATGTTCTTATGTTCAAAGGACAGTGGGCACGATCGGGGTATGTCAGTTATTCTGCTTGTGGGTGGATGAGCTAAAATGGGCTTCCATCATCTGTGTTTATCTTGTAATGGCCAAATAAATACAACCTGACGTCAATCTGACCCGAATAGTTTTTAGGTGAGGGAAGATTTGCAGATTGAAAGGTGCTTGAAAATGTCCAACTCCAGTTCTGAAAGGAACGAGGGCCTTCCCTTTTCTTTTTTTTTAAATATACTTTTGACAATCTTCAGTAATGGATCCACTCAAAACTTTAAGTACAATGTTCCCATGAAAGTAAAATAATTTAGTATATATCAGTATTTCATGATTAGAACATAAACTAGTTCTGTGTTATTAATTCTGACTATCCTTACATTTAGTTATGAGTAGTAAATTTGGTTTTCCTTGAAAGTGCAGTTTGTGTATGTGTGTTTAAATATGGTGAAGCAACAAATTACAGCTATTTAACCTGGAAAAAGAGATTAGCTAGAGTTCATGTTTCATATTGCCACTGTAGAAAGAAAAATCTATGTAATTACAGTGTTTTAATCATATCCTTTTTGGGATTAAAAATCAATAAATATTGAAGTGAAGCTGAAACACCTTAATAACAGGTACACTAGACTCTTTCTAATAAAGAAACAAAATACTGCAGATGCTGGAAATCTGAAATAAAAACTGAAAATGCTGGAAATACTCAGCAGGTCAGGCAGCATCTGTGGAGAGAAACAGAGTCTTTCTAATGCTGTCTTTGGAAGCATACAAAGTATAGTGAGTGGTGTATAATTGATGTCTTATTCGGCTGTCTTTTCTCATGGAAGGTACAGTAAATAGTATTTCATGATTCTGCAGCACATGTTTTCCATTTTCATTGCTGTCTTCACGTTGCATTTTCAAAGAGTAAAAACAAAACTATATTTAAAAGGGAGCAGATAGCCAGTTGCTGTTGCAGCACATTTATATAATCAACTAACAAGTCAGCTGGAAATTGCGAGAAGCATACCAAGGTTTTAAAAGCCAAGACAGTGCCCAGTGTAACGTTGTTATTGATAATAATGGCAAATAGGAACATATTAAAAATGTTTCCCCATCGTAGTACAAATTTGGAGCAACATTGAACACTGTTGATATAACCCTTCCTAAGCTGTAATAAAAATGAGAAGTCGCACAACACCAGGTTATAGTCCAACAGATTTATTTAAAATTACAAGCTTTCGGAGCTGTCGCCCCTTCCTCAGGTAAAGTTACAATGAGTGAATCTACAATATTTCACAGTATATGAACACAGAAACTGCAGAGATACAATCTTTCAGGGAAGGTGTCCTTACATCAAAGACACACCAAGAGCACAGCCAAGACAATGAGATGTGTCACAGGGGGGGTCCAACGTGTCAAATCCTGCTTGCTGTGTTCATATACTGTGAAATATTGTAGATTCACTCATTGTAACTTTACCTGAGGAAGGGGCGACAGCGCCGAAAGCTTGTAATTTTAAATAAATCTGTTGGACTATAACCTGGTGTTGTGCGACTTCTCATTTTTGTCCACCCCAGTCCAACACCGGCATCTCCGCATCATGACAAGCTGTAATAAGGAGAACATGCTGCCATCCTGCACTTGTAGGAGATATTCAAATTAGACCGTCTCCAGTGATGGTCCTTGAGGTCATTTTCCTGGTTACAGTATAACTTCAGCCAGCATTTCCATGCTACATGTGTGCCTTATAATGCACTGTCTAGCTTTAAAAAAATCATACTTAACGGTAACACTGAAACATAGCTGTTGACACTGCTGTGCTGCCACCATAAATAAATTCTTTGTAGTAATAGCTGAAAATCATGATTTACATTGTGGATGTATTAAAGTACTCGTGTACATGGCTCTTTAATTTGTTCCCTTAAAAGAGGGGCAGCAGCTATTCTAATTTGCCTGATCATGTGAAAACAGCTTTAGCAGAATCGGAGGCTGGAGCAAGTATAAAATCATCTCTCAAAGTTGGCAGGATTCGTCCACAGACGATTCTTGTTATAAGGATTTGCTGAAATCATTGGGAAGTTCCTGTCACAGCTATTCCTTTCATAGTTTCGTCAGATGTTTATTAATACAAAACGTGCTAATAGGAGCCTCAAGTTGACCATAGTAAGGGCTTTTACAATGGGTTTTTCCTCAGCCACATGAAATGTTTTGGAGTTCGCAATCTTCCCTGTATCCGTGTTCATACCTCATAAATAGGAAGGTACTGTGGTTATGTCTTGATCAAATCCTTAGAGAGTTATTTTGCAGTTACAGCATAAGTGGCATTGTTCTTGCATGGATAACAGCAAATCAGTCTTTCAGGTTCACTGTGGCTGTATCTCAAAGTTCCAGATGGTCTTGTGTGTCACTATATAGGATCACAGCGACAGTGTTCACCAGAATGTTAACTTTCTGAATCTATTACTCTTCAAATTATTGCACAGGCTATCAATTTCAAAATGTATAATACTTTGCAAGTAACCACAGGAAAATAGTGACATTAATCCGCTATATAGAAATTTGAATAATTTAATAGTGTTTTTTAATAATAGCATTGTATCACTGAAATGTAACATTAGACTTCAATACTGGTGTACTTTATTAAAGTTTAAAAATATGAATCATCCATTTATTGATGTATTTCTTATTCAGAGAAATAAAAAAATGACATTATTTTCCTTCTGTACTTTATAACAGAGCATGAAAAACATCGACTATGCAAGAGTGCTGATTATATGAATTTGCACTTCAAAGTCAAATGGTTTTATAATGAATATGTGCGAGAACTTCCAGCTTTCAAAGATGCTGTAGCAGAATATTCTTTGTAAGTAATGAAATTGTATTCCTTCTTATTTATAAGGCAGAACATAGTTACATCCTTAAAAAAAAATTCTCATACATGAGCTGATTTGTTACCATTACCTGAGGGGAAAAAAAATGTCTAAGAATTGGGTAGTGGGTCTGTTACACCTAGGGGATTAAGTCTAAGTTATTCAAATTGGCAATTATCAAACACCGTGTGATGCTACTAATTTTTTCATAGTGTTGGGGATGTAAGGTTTCAATTTTTTTTTGAATCCTGCATTTATTGGTGGGAAAATCATTTGGCGGGGTGAAATTCGACTTCAGCAGTCACACAAATCGGGCATTAGCGAATCGTCAGCCCATTTTACACCCCACCCGATTTCCTTTTCTGATGCACTATCGTCTGTTTTGTATTACTGCCGAAGTTGTAGCATTCTCGCCTCTGAGTCAGAGGTTGTGGGTTCAAATCCCACTCCAGACAAGTGAGCACAAAAAATCTAAGCTAACACTCCGGTTAAAATGTGGAGTACAAACACAGTGGCCGCGATTTTGCCGGTGGTCAAAGGTTAAAATCATTTTGATTGACGGTGGGTTTGCGATCCCGCCGTCAACCCGCCTCCAAACAACTTTCCCAAGTGTCAGGTCCCCGATTTGCGAATGGACCCGACACCTAGCGGCGGGAAGCGGATTAAAGGCAATTACCTGCCTATTAACAGGTAGTTGCCAGTAGTTGTCAGCTTATTTTTGAATTTTGCCACTTCTGGCTCGGGTTTCCTGACGTCTGGACACCAAGCCAGGTAAGTGTGGCGTGTTGTGAGTCTGCTGTAATGTTTCTAGATTGATGACAGCTGCAGAAGTGGTGTGAAGGATCCAATATTGCACATGGTGAGTCTCAGAGGAAAGAAAATGTTGGGAACTGCATTTTTAATACATTTACACTTTTCTTTAGGTTACAAGTTTTTAAATCCATGTCCAGTGCCACCTCATTGGGAGAACCTCTCTCACCAGTGACATCGCTTCTGCCACCTCACCTGCAGCTGCCATCTATTCCAGCCTCTGGAAGGAGTCATTGGAGAGCCTGGGTGCAAGAGGTCACCTTTGTGCAGTGACTGTCAGTGTTTGCAGCACCTCAATGCTGTCAAACACTGAGAAATCAACTGTCAAAATAAAATTGTGCGTGGTCCCTTTAAGGAAACCGGCAGATGACGCATCATCAAATGAGGTCATCTGACCCGCTTCCTGTTAATTGGCCGGCAAGCCCGCAGGGCGGGCTTAACAAGGTCAATCAAGGCAAAATCACGTCTGTGGGCCGGATGCAGCTGGGGGCGGGACTGGAAGCCGGAAACCACCTGGCCCACACCTAACCCGCCTCCATTAATAAAATCGCAGCCTGTGTGACTGTGGCACAAAGTTGTGAACAAGACTTACATCTGATCGACTAATTACTTAGACTTTTATTGTGTGGTAAGTTTCAACTCCACAGTCTGCGCAGTCTACCAGCCCCCCACTGCTCTGGGCGGGTGGGAAACGACAAAATCCAGCCCTATGTGTCATGACCATATTGAAGGAACCTGGACAAGTATTTCATTTTATTCAAAATACTATAGACGTTTATGATGAGCAATGTTAAATCAGCTAACTAAATTACAAAGAAACAGCATATAAGGCAAGTATTGGTTTACTTATTTTCTTCTACCAAAGATTGTATTTCTGAAACATGGATCAAAAAAATTCAAGTTTGCACGTTAAGGCCATAGGGACTTCTGGTAAGATTGGAGAAGTACCCATTGGACCCTTCTACCTTAAGTTCAGTTCTGCTCACAACACCTCAGCTGCCCTGGCCGGAGTCACAAATGGAATCTCCTCTTCTGTGACTGTGAAGCACTATTACAGAAACCCGTGCTTGGTTCACTGAGGCACTGCACAGCTGAATGATGCAGTAGTTAAATGTTATTCCTGCTGGGTTTCCAGTGACCCTAGTGGAGCCCTTTGCTTCAGATAGCGCAACAGGCAGAGCCTGCCACATTTAGCGGGCTTCTCATGCTTTCAGCCTTCTCGGCAAATGCAACAGAATTTTATGCAGCTCTATGTAGGAAAGCTTTCAGATTTTACCCTCTGGTTAGAATGGTTTTACAGGATTCTCCCTGGGGTCATTTGGTCCTTTTAGTTCAGGTGCGGGAACAAACCCTAAGGTCAGTCTCCCAAGTCCTCCCTCGTTGCAGAAAGTCAATTCCCTCAGAGATTCATTCTAAACTAGCGGAGTGAGAATAAGATGTATGGACATTCTTGTGTGCAGGAGGTATGCGCTGGAGCCTTGAGCACGTATGACCTGTTAGCAGACGCATCTCAGTTGCAGTCACTAATTTGGTTTAAGCAGGGTCTTTTTTTAACAAGCATTTCTTGCTCTTTGATGAACAGATGCAGACTACAATGCTGCAGCACCAGTAGGCAGTGGTGCAAGCCCTTATTTCAGTGGCTAAGTCCGCATTTCATGGTATTGTGTTTCATCATATGGCCTGTTACGCCCTTCTCTCCCTTGGGAATTGGAAATTGCAATAGCAACTATTCAGCTTCCAGTTGAAGGGAAAAATGATGTTGCTGGTCAAACGGAAGTATAATTAAAAGCTTCTTAATCTTAATCTAAAGTTTTATCTTAATGTTGCTCTGGATTATACCCATGTCCACCTACATTTTGAGAGATGCAGGGGTTCTTGACCAACTTAGCCCAGCTTTCCCAGTGCAATAAGCGAAGTTCTCCTCCAGGGGCTTGCCTCATGACTCAGCACAGCAATCTGGCTCCTCTGCAGTCTGTCATCAATGGCTCAGCCCTCGACTGATCCAATTAGGTGGCCATTCTCATTTATATCTTCATAGAATTATAGAATCATACAGCACTGAAGGAGGTCTTTCAGCCCACCGAGCACGTGCCGGCTCTTTGAAGGAGCTGTCCAATTAGTCCCACTCACCTATTGGAGAGGCAAAATAAGAGCATGAGGAAAATCCAATGAGAGACACAAACTGGAAAGGATGTTTGCCACAGCAAATGATAAGAAGACCAACTAGGACCTTTCCATCAAACATGGAAATATATCAGAAGAGATCAGCTTAAGGAGGCAATAGTTTATTCAGGAGGCGTATAAAGAACTGTGTGCCTCATGGCAAATGACTTCCAAACTTCCCCTCAAATACAAAACCCAAATAGACATACCTCAGAACCCTGGACTTCATATTACAAAAGTGGTTTTACTGTGCACATATATATTTACAGCAAGTGTGCCTTTTTAATCACCGTGCCTACCCCTGGTGCCTCTCAATGTTGTTTTTAAACCTATCCTGGTTCTTACAGGGCTTGACAGGGTAGATGCAGGGAGGATGTTTCCCCTGGCTGGGGGGTCTAGAACCGGGGTCACAGTCTCAGAATAAGGGGTCAGCCATTTAGGACTGAGATGAGGAGAAATTTCTTCACTCAGAGGGTGGTGAATCTTTGGAATTCTCTACCCCAGAGGGCTGTGGAGGCTCAGTCGTTGAGTATATTCAAGACAGAGATCGATAGATTTTTGAATATTAAGGGAATCGAGGGTTATGGGAATAGTGCAGGAAAGTGGAGATGACGTAGAAGATCAGCCATGATCTTATTGAATGGCGGAGCAGGCTCGAAGGACCAAATGGCCTACTCCTGCTCCTATTTCTTATGTTCTTATGTTCTTAAGGGTCAAGGATGCCAATGTACTTGGAATGCTTGTAGTATTATGAGGCAACCCTTGTATCAGAGCTTCTAAGTTCTGGGTGGACTCTTCAGCAGGCTCCATCACCACTGCCGGTGTGTCGACAGCCTGGTGTTGTAAACTGCCGCCAATATGAACAGCCGTCTGAGGGTGCTGGCTAGAAATGAACTGTTATCATCATAAAGGTGGAATCTAGCCACATCATTTGTGGTGGGTCATGGATCTGATGCCCACTGACCAATTGGCTTCTCTTGAGTTATTTTTGTGATTAGACTGGTTCTTTGTCCATCTCCTAGGCTTTGCCTAAAAGAGTCTACAACGTTAATTTGCCTTAGGAGCTTCCTTCTATTCCACTCCACGGAAGGATTGATTCCACAATGTGGGCTTTTAATTAAGTTCTATGTTACTACATAGATAGGACTACAGATAATAAGATTATCACCCTAGTTATTTGTTTCTTAAAATTCTAGGTATTCAGGGTCAAAACAATGACTGGCTCATCAGCTGGTGAACTGCATTCTACTATACAGTCACCAAGTCATTTTACAACAACTTTTCAAGTTCTTTTAACTTTATGTAACTGTTTAAAACAGTGTAATATGCTTTTGATACATAAGGAAAGGCATCTTAATGGTATTATTGATTTAAATGTATGCTAGTTCTTGTTGAAAGAACTGAAGCTGATATATCGAGAACCCAGTCATATATCTACAGTAAGATCAGGTGAGTTCCAGGTGAAAGTCTCTTAAAAGAACTGGTGTCACTCTCACTTTCCAAGTTGTGTACCTTCTTGCACCCATGGTAAATGGAATACAATTCCCATTTGAAGAATAACTAATGTAGATGAAAGATGCGTATTATGCCTTTTAGAAAATGTGGTAAAGTGGCACATTAGTCCTACAGAAGTAGTGAAAATATTTTAATGATGGCACACTAAATAAATATAATCTTGCATTTTAATATAACATCATCATCTGATTTTACTCAGGTGGTTTGAACCCTTTGCCATCGATTGGCTGGATGAAAATGAAGAAGTATCAATGGAATTTCTTCATGGAGCACTTGAGAGAGACAAAAAAGATGGGGCAAGTGTCAAAATCATTCTACAGATAAAACACAGTACTTTATGACTATTTTTGTGAATTTTTACACCAACTGCAAATGTCAGTTGGAATAGATTGTAAACTAAATTTGATAGAATTCTCTTTCCTTTAGCTTGTTTTAAGCGATTAACCATGATGTATTATGTATATTTTGTCTAATCCAGTTCCAGCAAACCTCTGAGCATGCTCTGTTCTCTTGCTCTGTCGTGGATGTCTTCACTCAACTAAATCAAAGTTTTGAGATTATCAAAAAACTAGAATGCCCTAATCCAGAGGCACTGGCACATTTCATGAGAAGATTTGCTAAGGTACATTCATTCATGATCTTAAGACACAAAAGTTTGGAATGTTAAAAAGTGGGAAATGTATTATATGGTGAATACTATATCTGCGTAGCTTCTGTCAACAGAAGAGCAGAGTTGTTACTCTATTTTCTTCCCTGGATTATCATTATGTCACTTTAACAGATATATTCAAGGAAGCTTTTCTGTCTGTTTTTACCATCCAGAAGTTATTCAATAAGTAAAAAAGCAACAAAAAATGCGAGCCGGAATTTTGCGGGGGGTCAGTGGCGGGTCGGGTGGGAAAGTGTTGTTTTTCACCAGGTCAGGAACCCACTGTGAACCCGCCGCCACATGCCTTTCCAATGTCGGGTCTGTCAGCGCTGAGCAGACCCGACCCGCAGCGGCGGGGACCCAATTCAGGTAATTAGTGGCTTGTTTAGAGCCCTTAAGAATGATTTACAGCTTACCTTTTGCATTTGATAGCTCGCCCATGGGGTCCACGCTGGTCGTGGACCACGTCTGTCAAGCTGAGGCAGGAGTTCAGTGGCCATTGAATCAGCTGTTGAGTTGACAGCTTCAAATGTAAGGTAAAAGCTCCCACCTTACAGAGATATCGTCCCTCAGCCACAAGCTCTTCCTCACTGCATTTCTACAACAGATTCACCATGCTGCAAGTCTTTACACACAAGTCTTCATCCAGTCTGAATTCATTACCTTTCTCACCATTGACAGATCTCTCTGTCATCCCTACTTCATCTGCCATCTATTCCATCAACATGGGTGCCCTTTGTACTGTCTCACCTTGGTCCTCAGAATCCCACCACGATCAGCCCCAACACCAGCAGGACCAGGCACACCAGCAGCACCAACAACACCACCAACCTTCTCAGCAATCACCTGATGCTGCACGGGGAGGGCATCAGCACCCGACCACATTGCTGCCCGGGAGGCCAGAGATGGCCTCACCATGGCCAGATTTACTTCACTTAACACTGTACACCCTGGCTGTCACATGATGCGCCAGGTTGGCACCGCCCCACACCAACACCATAAAGCATCCCTACAATGCCCAAGCCATTCCTTTCACACTCATCACCATTGCGGGGGGTACCGTTATGTCTCACCATTCACTGCAACTCACTAAGCCACTTCCGAAGGTGCACACAAATCTGACCAAGAACGCAAAGTGTTGAAAATAAAGGTTTCAATGTTTGACAGCACATTAACAGAAACTTTATATGACCATTGCATAAAACACCCAAGTGCCTACCCTTGTGTGTTGTTAGTTGGTATGATTGCACTAGGATGAGGGTGAGTGTGAGGGGTGGCTACTGAGATGGGGTGTGATAATATAGATAGAGAGGGTTGGTGGAGGTCCAAGGTAAGTTGGTGTGAGTAAGGATGTGCAGGAGTAGGGTAGGGAAGGCAGAGTGATGGGGATGTGATGAGAGGCACAGTAGGATGAGGTTGAGTGTGGCTTTGTACTAACGTTTCGTGATCGACTGAGATCATTGAAACATTTGCGGCACTGCACCCAGGTCCTCCTGACCACATCCCTGCTTGTGCCCTCCTCTGCAATGTGCAACCAGACTATGTTGATCTCCTGGGGAGGTCTCTTCCACCCATGGGAAGGGAAGAGGACCTCCCTGCGTGCTGTGACTCCCTCCCTAAGCATTTGGAGGGAGTCATGGGAGAGCCTGGGTATAGCCCTGTGCCTTTGTGCAGTAATTGTCAGTGTTTGCAGCACCTCAATGCTGTAGAACACTGACAGCACAAATGTCATAATAAATTTGCGCATGGTCCCTTTAAGGAAACTGGATGATGATGCATCATCAAATTACGTCACCAGACCCTCTTCTACTTGGCCGGGAAACGCGCTGGGCAGGCTTAACAAGCCCCATCAAGGGAAATTCATTTCACAGAGCAGGCTGGAGCCAGCAGCGGGGTCGGGACCCGCCACCGACGTCGCCCGCCACGGACCTGCCGAAGTCAGCAAAATTCTGGCCGCAGTCTCTGAGTACATTAATACAAATTTTGTTTTTCATGCTGTGTTAGCGTCCATGAAGTATTTAATGTCCTATAATTATCTTGAGAAAAAATCACAAGGACTGTAATTGTATGAAACTTGGTGATCATACTTTTCATTTTCATTTTCATTGCAGACTATAGCTAAAGTCCTCCTCCAATATGCTGCTATTATCTCAAAAGATTTCAACTCATACTGTTCCAAGGAAAAACTGGTAGGTAAAGAGGTGCACATGGCCTGTGAATAATGTTCCCTTTAAGCTGAGCAGCCTCGTAGCCGCACGGCGCTCTGCAGGTCCCACGTAGCCGGTGAGCCGGCTTTTAAGTAGAAAAACCTCGCGTGTGCGGAATTTTTAATGACCCGCGTAGCCTGTTAAAGGGGCCGCGCAGGCCAAAACAAAATTAGAGGGAACATTGCCCGTGAATCTTTTACTGTGGTAACAAAATTTACTACCAATGCTGATGTAGGATACTGGCTCGACAGCAGCGTATTTTCACTCTTTACTGGTGACCCAAATTGCATAAGTAGCAAATCCTGAGAATGCTATGCCTGTCAAATAAATGCCCACTTCTGGGGGGAAAAGGTTTATGCCATATTCGTTGGAAGTGAGTTTATTGCTGATAGTGTTAGTGAGTTTCCTCTGCGTTTCTCTAAATGGAGTTGTTTGGTTTCATGATTGTAGTTGATAGAGCTCAAGGTGTTATTTTTTTAAATCATGGAAATGCAAAGATATGTGAACAATTCAATTTCAGTTTTAAATTAACATTGTGTTTTGTGATAACTTTAGTGATACAGACATTTGATGTTGTTTGGTGTGTTGCTAAGTGTCATACCATTTTATATTAGCAGGAAAGCTATTTTATTCATACAGAGGATAGCATCCTATTAATGGATTAATTTACGAGAAAATATGCAGTTAGTAAATTTAATTGCTGTTAGAAACAGGGAATCCATAATAAATGAAATCTTTTAGTTCCATACTGTTGTTTGCAGTAGGGCTTTCATGTGTGCGAAGGAGGCATTTGTCCATTTATCATCAGACTAATTAGAAACGAATTAATGAATCGTTAAAGTAAGAATATTCGGTGTGCCTTATTTGAACTGTTCATTGCTCCTAATTTGTTAGTTTATTAACCTTTGGACTGTATAATCCAAAAATTAATAAAAACAGTGTCTTATGGATTTTATTAGAAGTCAATGTAACAAGGACCGTTGTTTTATGTTTGCTTTCTAAAAATAAGGGTCATATTGCCGCAGACTTTCCACCTCGTCACAGCATCAAGCTCTCTTAGTATAACATAGATCGAATGTAACGAAGACCTCTTTCTTAAATTGTCCCCCAACACTACATTTAGAAAATCCTCCCCTGCTCTACAATGGGACTGAGTAATGGGTAGACCTTAATGAAGACCATTATATCATTTAGAACGAGTAACCGTAAAGAGCTTTCAGAAAGAAAAGAATCTTAATGTCAATCGCCTGGGTTGGTTTCGAACCTCCCTTGTGCCATGAAAGGACTGCTTGATTATGAACATCAGCACCCAGGTCATTCCTCCTCACTCTTCATTCCCATTTGTTTTTATTTGTCACCACAATTAGCATCTGATCAGAGATTTTTAAGGTTTTCAAGCATCCTCCTCACATAGCCTGAATTAATAGCATTTGGCAGAATCCCACTGGACATATGGCATGTTGTTTCTGTAGTTTAGAGTAATTATGTGTTTTAATTAGGCTATGCAAATAAAACTACCAGTATCCGTGAGGTCTTCAACTGTAAATTTGTCAAAATTCTCACAGATGCTAACATTGTTCTGTGTTGCTATTTAAAATATGATCAGTTTCTGTCCACTTTTACTTTGATTCTTTCTTAAGAAACCTATCTTAAATGACCTTCGTTCCGCTATTGCCCGAATATAATGTTTAAAACAATAATTTTAATTCGGCTAATTTATACTTTTTGGTTGCGACCTTCAAAAATTTCATGAAGCTCATCAGAAAAGCACAAAACAAAAGCTTTGCAAAAATGATTTATTACAGAGACCACAAGTGAGTCTCATTAAATCAAAAATAATGCTCTCTTAAACTAGAGGGAAGGTCTTTAGAAAGCGCTTTTTCCTAATATAATGCTTTTAACGTAGAAAAACATCACAAACCACATAAGAGGGAAAAATAAAAAGAACAAATGCTGAACAAAGGTGGGGGAGTTGAGAGAGATGACTGAAAGCTTGATCAATAAGGTAGGTAGGGAGAGGAAAAATAGAAAAAAGAAAAGAAAGACTTGCATTTGTTTTCATTAAAGCAGATATTTTATGGTGAGTGGAAGTTCGTAATAGGTCATTCTTAATGGCACATTTATTCCCCTAAATTTGACTACAAGAGAAATAGGTAGCCAAAACAATATCACATTGATTTTATACAACCAAAAAGAGGGGAAAAGGCAATCCAAGGAGACCATTTGTTCTACAATCTGCAAAGTCCAGACTAACAATGAAAACAGCATGTTGTCTGACCATGTTAAATGGTGTCATATATTGTCAGAGGAAATTGTCCCTCCTCAAAAGGATGCTAGCTATTTTAATTCTGCAGGAATTGTCCTATTTTGTGCTTGTTGTAATCCCTCGTTGGACATATCCCTCTTTTCAAATTGTTTTGTTTATATGTTAGTTTTCTTTCCTACTCTCCTAAAGACATTGACTCATGCCATGTAATGCTTCCAAAGGCAATGTGCTATTAAAAGTATGAAAGTACTATTCTTCACACCTCAGCCTACATGTTGAGTGCCAGTAGGCTGTTCAGCAAGCTGGGAGAAATAACAGCAAAGTCTGACACTTGAGTCACCAAACATTGCTTTTCAGTGAAGAAAGGGCATTGGATAATGATCACAATAAGGAACCCTAACTGGTGATGATTCTTCCCCTCCTAACCCAGGGGTGCTACGCTACTTACAGCTTCATTATCGTCAAGCTAGCTAACTCAGCACAGACCAGAGGCCAACTTTTTGGTCTATGTGATTCAATGTCACACGAGCGACAAATTCACCCACTGATTCATTCAAAGAGCTTTTGTTTTTTATTAGTATTTAACTACCTTTATGACTTGGTTTGAAAACCCTAGCCTTGAAAATTTAATGTTGACATCTAAGTACAATTAAGCTCTTTTCTGATCATTTTAATTTTTCCCAATTCAAACTCTAACTTTGAGTTCAGCGCTCATCAGACCTATCAAGCACCATTCATTGGGAGTGACATGCATTTCTTAAACAAATTTATTTAAATGTTTTTGCAATCTTTACGATCATAAATCTCACTCCTAACACCTCCTCAGTGTCAGCGCCGACCATCAGCAGCAGTGAATGCATTCTACTAATACGGCATTCAGAGAGATCTACAGATTTAAACAGAGCTGGGTCACATTTTTTGATCATTTCCATTCGTTTCATCATTTTCTCGGTTTTCATACGGAGATGCACATATAATGGGAGTTCTGGGGGGAAAACCCCCCAGATATTTTTGTTTTCCTCCAATGACTGGTTATCATTATATGATGGGCTTAGTTTACACTGGATTTAAGGCTTTGAATTACCTTGTGCAAATAGTGACATGCGAATGCTTAACATAGTCCTATGAAATTTCTTTGTCATTTTAACAGACCTGTTAAAATGTTGGTGGTGGTGGGAGTTCTTCCTCTTACAGAAGACTTGCTTGGCAAGAGAGGCGAGACATGCACCGTTTGTCCTGGTGATGCCACTGGCTCGTGCTCCTGTAACATGTTCAACCTGATTTATATTGTCATTTGTATATTGTCAAACACTTTTTCGGGAAGATTCTTTCCCTTTAACTACCTGCGTTTTGTAAGAGAAGTGACTGATATTTTTAGAAAACCAATCTGGATCTTGCGTTTAACCATTTTTTATTGCTGGATCATATACTTTGTGGCATGGCCAAGCAATCCTTTAATAAGATTGTGATTGCAACTACTTCGGTACAATTTACTTCAGATTGCCAAAAGGGATGTCTCTTATTACATTCTATTACATATAGCCAGTGGTTTTTGCAGGAAGTGAAAGAGACTTTTTTCTTTTGAGCAAAGATTGAAGAATTTTAAAAAACTGTACAAATCTAGATTGATTTAAAATTTGGTCAGTCGGTGGGAAAAGAATCAAGTTGGGATTTTCCATCGTGTATTCATGAAATTGAATGCCTGGCCCAAGTGCTAATCTGTTTGCCCCCATTTCAGAAAAACATTGCAGTGCCTCTTTTTAATTTTTTTTTACTGTAATCCACGTTTTTAGAATAATGAATCAATGTTGTTACAAGGTGATGAGGTGCTGAAATGTCCGGAGGTGGATATAGAACTGTGTTAATACTGCTTATTGAGCAGATCACATTAAAATTGGATACTTCAGAGTGAGGGAAAGAAGGAATTTAAAGAAAGTAGAAGCATTATAATATGGAGTAAGGAGTGGTGGAATAAATATCTTAGTCAGCGTGAGAGTTCTGTATCACTTGTCAATTATGAGATTGTCTTCGCTCACACGTGAGCTGGTTATTCTACCATTTCCATTGTAGTATCTGACATTTGATTCAGTTGCTGTATAATTAAATGGAAACGATAGACAAATTATGTGCCCTCATTTTTCTTACATAATTTGACTCAATTATTTCTGTGTAGTATTCTGGTTAACACTGTCAGGCGCTTCTAAATGATTTATTGATTGATTAAACTTCTTGCAGCCTTGCATCCTGATGAACAACATCCAACAATTGAGGGTCCAGCTGGAGAAAATGTTTGAGTCAATGGGTGGAAAAGAGGTCAGTACCTGCTGAAAATCTATAGGCAAATTCATTAAAATGTATAGCCACGGCTAATTGCTTTCCAGTGTTTAATGTTGTGTATTAGATTATTTACTTTTTGTAGCCATTAATTTTACCTTTTACAGTAGTGGCATATGCTTTATAAGAACATAAGAAATAGGAGCAGGAGTAGGCCATACGGCCCCTCGAGCCTGCTCCGCCATTCAATAAGATCATGGCTGATCATCGACCTCAACTCCACTTTCCCGCCCGATCTCCATATCCCTTGATTCCCCTAGAGTCCAAAAATCTATCTATCTCAGCCTTGAATATACTCAAAGACTCAGCATGCACAGCCCTCTGGGGCAGAGAATTCCAAAGATTCACAACCCTCTGAGTGAAGAAATTCCTCCTCATCTCAGTCTTAAATGGCCGACCCCTTATCCTGAGACTCTGCCCCCTAGTTCTAGACACTCCAGCCAGGGGAAACAACCTCTCAGCATCTACCCTGTCAATCCCCTTCAGAATCCTGTATGTTTCAATGAGATCACCTCTCATTCTTCGAAACTCCAGAGAGTATAGGCCCATTCTACACAATCTTATGATCAGTATTCGTTACGTGTAGTATATTGCTTAAGTACTATTTACGAATGGTATAGTCAGCACCTTATGATTAGCTGTGTTTGCTATGCTGTAAGTAAACCTTTGTAAACATAGTCTGTGTAGAATAGCTTGCTGCATGGTTTGTGCACTGTCTGTAATTTGTCTCGTCTTTGTCCAATATTTTTGTTCTGCATTCAACTGTGCTGCAGGAGGAAAGGGAAAATGCCTTCTGTAAGGTCTGTGTGAACAAGGACCGTGTGATGAATGGATAAATCAAGACAAATATAAAATTATATTTTTCTTGAACTAATTTATTGAGACTGTTTTAGACAGTCGTGCTTGGCAATAACAATGACTAGCTGCTAAAGATAAATAGTGACTGAAACTAGTTTTAAGCTATAGTAATACAATTTAAAAGTACTCATTATGATTATGGCTACCAACTACATTCACTGTTTTCGACTGCTGCTTAACTTCTAATGCATGACAAGCCACTGGGGCTGAAAGTACCGGTCACTATTGACAGATGGGCCCCGAACACAGGGGATTATTTACACAGGTTTCACTGTATTGAGAATGTATGTGCTACCAATTGTGTATCTTTCACAAAAGGCAGCAGTTTTATTATTTATAAGTTTCATGGAAAAATAAAATCAGGAACTAAACTTTAGCATTTAAATAAACTCCCAAATTTGAGCTCCTCCAAGTTTTGTAAGTTTAATGAAACAAAGCCGAATAGCTGGCTTGGTTTGCTTCCATTTTCCATGTGTTATTTTTAAAAGTTGCAAGCAGAATTGTGCATCTGCTCGGCTTGATTTCAATGAGTGGTTTCCTGAATTTTTTTTATTTATCCGAATCTTGAATTCTTGTCTGCAGTTTTTGATCAGAATCATTTGATGTTGAAATCTCCTTGGGGCCACAGCGCATTACAGAATTAAGTGAATAAAAGCCCACATCATCTATTTGTCTCTCCGGAGGTTACACATAGTTTGGGGCATTCTCACCTGCTTTAATAATGTGTAGGTTCTTCAGTTGCAATATCTCCAATATTGGCATATTTGAGGTAATCCATTAATGCTTTAGCTGTGTAGTCGACTGCCCACGCTTTGCATTTAGATTAGTTCAGGGAGTTTGCATGATGGCATGTTCCAGCCTTATGAATCTGTTGGGGAAAATAGCACAGTGGAGTTGTTTGATCGGTACCATTTTAAATAGTCCAGTGATACCATTTGAAATCTAATATGCAGAATACAAACGCAATGACATGCACCTTGGGTAATGGGAATGTGTGGTTTCTCTGGGGACTGTCTAGGTGCTGGCATTAATCTTTTTTTAAATGCGGTTACTTTTTACCCTCCTTTATGAATTGCATGTTGAGTCAATAAATTAAATAATCTATTACCGTGCCTGTGTTCCAAATTTGGTCTGCTAGCCACAAAAATTAACTGTATAACGGCAATCAATGGAAGCATTGCATTCACAGTGAGTATTTCTCTGTTTCCTCGTGCTTGTTCGAAAAACAGAATATACATCAGGAACCCATGATATATAAAATTCATTTTATACTTGTCATCTGTCTGATAATTCACCTTTCTTAAGTCATTGTTAGGATAAATTCAATATTGAGCAGGTCCCATTAATCACATTACAAATCTCTACCCTTGCCGCTGAAATCCTGCTTTAAATTTCTCGACATCCTGTCGACATGAAAAAAGTTCCTTCAATTATAGAAATTTTAGCCCAGAAGAAGACCATTTGGCCCATCGTGCCTTTGCCAGTGCGAGATCTTCAACTGGCACAATCTATTCTAGTCACATTTCCTTGCCCATTCTGTATCCTTTTATATACTTCATTTTTAATACCTATCCAACAAAAATGAGCTCTTATATAGTGCCTTTAACATACAATATATCCTAAGCCTTTAAAGGGGTAGAGTGAAATGGAATAAAGGAAAAGAGGAGCCATGGTTGAAGAGTTAGGACAGGTGACTGTAAAGCCCGGTTGAAAAGATGGATTTTGAGAATGTTTTCAAAATGCATCGAGAAGGGGAGAGGTTTATGGAAGTGAATTCCGAAGAGGAAGCCACAAAGGCTCAAGGATCTGCCACGAATGGTGGAGCAAAGTAAGTGGGAGGGCTGCTCAAAGAGGTCAGAGTCAGAAGGCCAAAGGGTACAGCAGGGGAGGAGATTGCAGAAATAGAGTGAGGCAAGGCCCTGGAGGAGTTTGAAGAACAGGCCAAGAATTTCAAATTCAGAGCATGGGGGGAGGGGAACAGGACGCTAGGAGATCAATGATGATCGGAGTAATGGGCAAGCGGGGTTACTGCAGGATAGTACGGAGGCAGTTGAGTTTTGAACAAGGTGGAATTTTTGGAGGGTCGAGAATGGGAGACCAGCAAAGAGGACATTGGAAAAATCAAGTCTAGAGGCGACCAGAACATTATTGAAGGTTTCAGCGGCAGTGAGGTAGGGGTAGAGCTGGGCAGTGTTACAGAGGTGGAGGTAAGCAGTCTTGGTGATGGATAGGATGTAGGCTCAGCTCAGCGTTGAGCAGAAGGCCGCAGTTTTGCAGCATCTGTTTCAGCCTGAGCAAGTGGCAGGGAGGGGAGGGAGTCACTGGTAAGGGAGAGGGTTTGACAGGGACCAAAAATGATGGCTTCGGTCATCTGGTATTCAGTTAGAGGAAATTATGACTCATCCACGTCTTCATGTCAGCACTGAGGTGGCCTTGGGGTTGAGAAGTGGTGGGGAAATAGAGCTCAGTATCATCAGCATATTTATGGAACCTGACCCGGTACCGCTTTTATATGCCTCTTTTTTAACCTACATATTCCTTCAGTTTCTTTATTTATGACACCCCAGACTTCGATGCATTCCCTTCACACCAAGTTGGAATGTGTTTAACTTATACCTTATCGATCTCGTATTTAAATACTTCCTACTGCTGGTCTGCTGTTTGGCTGGATAAAATGGCAGACCAATTAATCTGGGCTATATCCCCTGTCATCCCAGTGCAATTGGATCATTTTCAGATCAACACCCTTTACTTCAACTAGTTAGCTAACCAGGCTGTAGTCATTATTTCCTGAATGTTTTCCTACTTGTCCTGCGTCAGGCCACTTACATGACCTGCTTCATTACCCAGAACCAGACTGAAAACTGAATCCTTCCTAGTTGGATGCACAGGTATTGATTATGGAAATATCCCAGATGCGCTCTGAACCCACCTTCAACGTTTTCTTATTCCAGTATTGCGGTGTCCCAATGTCCAATCTCCTAAATAAAGGAACTGCTACGTGAATGTGGGATTGCATTTCTGCTCTGAAACCAAAATAAACCATTTAAGCCTGGAAATTGCTGTAAGTGATGTTATGGCACAAAGATTATGGCCGGAATGTTCTGTACCTGGGCGGGTCGGGTGCCGGCGGTCGCCGTGGTGGGTCACGACCCCATTCTTCATTCCATCCCGCTGCTGAGATCGACTTTCCATTAATGGAGCCTATTAAGGTAGCCCTGCGCGTTACCCGGCCCGATTAAATGGTGCGGGTCTGATGACTTCATCCATGACGTGTTTTCAGCCGGGATATTTAAAGGAGCCATGGCCACGTTGTATTTGAAGGTTCATCTAGGGTAGTGCACCATTGGAGTGTTCCAAACAGTGCCAGACATGACTGCACAGATACAGAAGGCTGCACCCAGGTTCTCAAATGACTCCCTCCATATGCTTGTGGAGGGAGTGAGAGTACGCAGGAAGGTCCTCTTCCCTTCCGACGGGCAGAAGAGACCTCCCCAGCAGACTAAAGGAGCCTGGCTCCAAATAGCAGAGAAGGTCAACAGCAGGGATGTTGTCAGGAGGACCTGGGTGCAGTGCAGCAAACATTGCAATGATCTCATTAGATCACGAAAGCCACACTCAACTTCATCCTGCTGTGCCTCTCATCATATCCTCATGACCTGCCTTCCCAACACTACTCCTGCACATCATTCCTCACACCAACATACCTTGCACGCCCACCCATCCCTCTCTATCTACATTATCACATCCCCATCTGACTAACCACCCCTCACACTCACCCTCATCCTAATGCAATCATACCAACTAACAACACACAAGGAGGCCACTTGGCATTGCCACCCCACTCCCTCATAGTCACCCTCTAAAGATGTAACCAATCCATTCCTACACTCATTCCATCACTCTCACTCAACCTTCTCTTTCCCTTCCTGCAGGAAAAGAGAGCCCACAATAAGAGGGAGAGAACCGGAGGTGGCCCTCTGTCCTTCACCACCTTAACAGCAGCAGAGGAGTTTGCCTTGGAAGTGTCCGGAGTCGCAGAGCAGCTGGAGGTGGGAGACGGGGAGAGGGGGAACATCTCGGCAACCTGGTGATAGAATTACATCTCATACAGCCACATGGCATACAGCAGTCACTCATATGGGGATTGATGTCAGCAGCCAATGAATGTTCATCATGTGCATAATGGTATCTGTACCCATTCTTGATATGACATATCTAACTCATCTCTTTACTCTCCCACGGGTCCATCAACAGCCCCCCACCCCACTGTCCAGAATGAAGAGGAAGACGACCCCTCAGAGGAGCCTCCAGCCTCTGAGGGCGCACCGTCACCAGTCATGAGCGCACCCAGCACCAGCGCAGAGACGCGAGCTAGAGTAGTGTTGTCACCTGGTGTCTCACAAGTCACTAGTGAGCAAGAGCAGATGGTGGAGACAGGGTCAGCAGTGGAGAGTCCTCGTCGGAGGGTGTAGGATGCTCCCAGCTCTGCTCAGCTGCATGCAGACGCTGAGCCTCGGGAGCCATGCAAAAAGAGGGCAATCCTGGAGGTGCAGCAAGAAGTGCAGGGGGCTTCGACAGGTTTTGTGACCGCGGTGTCTGAAAATGTGCAGAGAATGGAGGAGTCCATCTCCAACATGAGCACCACCATGTCGCAGGCTATGGCGACTGTAGGTTCTTCCATGGATAGGATGGCCACCTGCATGGAGCAGCTAATGCACCACTCACAGGAGCACATGGTCACTGTGGAGAATAGATGGCAATCTATGGAGATTAGATGGCAGAGGCTCATAGACCTCCTGTCTAGGAGGGATGTCAACGTAGACGTGGGTCCTCATGGCCCCACTGCTGTGCAGCAAGGTGCTCTCCAGCTCCTTGCTAGCAGGGAAGTGCGGGTGGCCCATGAGAGGGATGATGGTGAGAGGGGATATGGAATTGGGGGCTCCTCTCAAAGCGCTCACACTTCTCCCCCGTTGCCTCCCCCCCCCACCCCCCCACCCCCACCCCCTCAGTCAGAGCCCCAGATGGCTCCTCGGATCATGATGGCTGAGTCTGCCCCTGCACAGTCGCAGGAGGAGCAGACTTTGGCGGGGTCATCACAGGCTCCAAAACCCAGAGGACTTCTGCCACAGGTTCCTATGCAGTCACAGCAGAGAAGTGAGCAGGCTGCCTCTACCTCTGCTGAAGCCACAGGGATTGCACCTCGTAGAAGCACGCATAAGAGAAAGCTGAAACACAATTAGATTCACAAGGGTAGCCACTTGGGTGTTTTAATAAATATTTGTGTAAAGCTTCCGTTACTGTGATGTCACAGAGAAATATATTTATTTTCACCACTCTCCGGTCATGAGCAAAATTTGTGTGCAATATTGGAAGTGGCTTAGTGAGTTGGAGTGAATGGTGAGACATAACGTTACCTCTAGCAATGGTGGTCAGTGTGAAAAGAATGGCTTGGTCATTGTAGGGATCCTTTAGGGTGTTGCTGTGAGGTGGTGGGTACCTGGCATAGCATGTGGCAGCCTTATGGATGTAATGAGTGAAGTTAAGTAAATCTGGCCATGATGAGGCCATCCCTGGTTGGTCTCCCGGGCAGCAATGTGCTCGAGTGCTGGTGGGATGTGGACCGCAGGTTCCTCCTGTTCCTCCTCCTCCTCTGAAGAGGCTCTGCGCTCAGCATCATGAGCCACGTCTCAGTGCCTTGCTCCTCTTGCAGCGCTAATCCTCGCTGCTGCGCTATGTTGTGCAGGGTGCACCAGACCACGACAATTCTGGAGACCCTGGCTGGTGCATACAGAAGGGCTCCTCCAGATCTGTCAAGGCATCTGAAGCGCATTTTCAGCATGCCTATTGTCTGCTCTATGACACATCTGGTGGAAATGTGGCTTTCATTATATCTCTCCTGGGCCTCAGTACTTGACCTCCTCAAGGGTGTCATGAGCCCCGTCTTCAGTGGATAGCCCTTGTCTCCAAGCAGCCAGCTGGAAAGTCTGTTTGGAGGAGCGAAGAGCTGAGGGAAGGTGGACTGGCACAGGTCGAAAGAGTCATGGCAGCCGCCAGGGAATTTGGCACACACATGCATGATGATCTTCCTATGGTTGCAGATGAGTTGCACATTGAGGGAGTGGAAGCCCTCGCGGTTGACAAACACTCCTGGGTGATGATGGGGTGCCTTGATGCCCACATTTGTGCAGTCGATGAAGCCCTGCACCCATGGGAAGCCAGACAAAGCAGCAAAGGCCAGCGCCCGCTCAGTAACACTGGCTTCATCACTGGCAAAGTTGGTATAATTGGCTGACTTGTCAAAGAGGGCATCGGTGACCTGGGTGATGCATCTGTGGGCGGCCGACTACGAGATACCGCAAATGTCTGCTGCAGATCCCTGGAAGGAGCCTGAAGTGAAGAAGTTGAGGGCACTGGTGACTAAGCTTGTCCACCCACTCCTCTGGGCTGCAGGTCTTGCTCCAGCAATCTGCAAATGTCTGCGATGAACTGGCATGACAACCTGAGCTTCCTTTGGCACTGCTGTTCAGTCATGTTGAGGAAGCTCATCCTCTACCTGTATTTCCTGTGTTGGGGGTATCGCCTCCGGTGCAGTGCAGCCCTGCGCTGATGCCCTCTGTCCTGTGGAGCATCAGGTGGTTGAGGAGAAGATTGGTGGTGTTGTTGGTGCTACTGGTGTGCCTGGTGTTGGGGCTCATCGTGGTCTGATTCTGAGGACCAAGATGAGACTGTATAAACGGCACCCATACTGATGGAATAGATGGCAGGTCAAGTAGAGATGACGGAAGCAATCTGTCCAATGGTGTAATAGATTGTACCAATGAGGTGACAGTGGATCCCGACTTTGCTGAAAAGACTTGCAACCTCTGGAAAGCTAAATCTGTGCTGGCAATGCAGTCAGCAACAGCATCTGCCTTAGGAAAGTGACCAGGTGTCAGGTGAGAGTTTTTATTGTACTTTTCATGCTGTGCACTAATGATCTGGATCAATGGCCACAGGTTCACAGACCTGGTTCCCGAGCTGCATGATTCCCATGCTCATCCATGGAAATTTGAAAGTTAGGGTTAAAAAGACTCTTAAGGGCCTGACAAGTACCTCATAAAGAGCTAAATTACCTTGGCCGCCTCTGCCGTTCAGGTAGCTCCCGCGTTGGCAAACGCGCCCGAGGGAAAGGCACGTGGAGGTGGGATGACGGCGGGCTCCTGACCCGCTCCAACTTATTTCAAATTTCCCACCCGACCCGCCTCCAATTGCACCGCAGGACGCCAGAAAATCCTGGTCTATATGTTTGCATCGAATTCCTTGCTCCTTATTTTAACAGAGGCATTCACCCATTTAAAATAAATAAACTAATGCCCCTTTAAGACAGCAGAGAGAGGAACTTGATATGAACATGTTAAATGCTTGTATGAAAAACTTGCTCCCAATAATTTCTAATAGCCCCACATTGTAAACCAACTAGCTCAAAATTCTGATCCTCCAGTTTACATCTCACCCTACAGGCATGAAAGCTGCCATAAACATGCGGTACCCATTGCAGGTCGCACGTACCAGAAACTCTATGGGGGAAAAATTGGGTATCGCCCATTTTAGAGCGCTAATATCGGCCGGGCGCAAAGTTTAGCGCCTGCCACTAGTTATCGCCTCCAACTGCAAAATTCGCCTCTATCACCCCTGGAGGTGATTTGAGCACGAAATCAGGCGCTACACACCTCTCTTACGGGCAAACGTCGAGGAGCGAGGCGCTACCTCAGAACGCTACCGACGCTCAGGCGATGTCAGTTACCATGGAAGCCAGACAGACTGGCGCCGTCCAGTTCTTAAAGGGGAGGGGCCATCTTGCTGGCCAGCCACTCCCTGCTCACTGCAGCCTTGAATCTTGGCCTGGAGAGACCTCAAAAGCAATTGTGTTGGAAGCACTAATGGATAGGCCCAGGGAAAGAGCTCGGCGCTTAGGAACCTCAAAAGTGGTGCTGAGGACCAAAGCTCCTTAGGACAGCGTTGAATCTCTCCAGACATCTCTCTCCCTCTCAACCTGCGTGTACCAAAAATTTTGCCGGCAAGAAAAGGCAGGAAGCGCCCTCCTTTAAATAGTGCTCCCCCAGCTCCTTCCCAACTTAAGAACATTTCCCTCTACCTGTTATTCCTAGCAGCAGGCGCTAGAGCAGGCGCGCAACTCAATATCCGGTCCGGGGCGCTACCGGGGCATTGCACGCTCGACTGACGTCACGATCTGCGGGCGCAGGAGATCGTGGCGGTAGTGTTTAGCGCCAACGCAAAACGACTAGTCCATTTTGCGAGCGGCACAAAGTTCCTAACGCCCCCGGAGGCGCTAACAGGAGGCGCTAACCAACCGAATTTTTCCCCCAATTAGATTACACACAATGTAGTGCCTTTATCTGAGGCCCAGATATCTGTTCGCACTTTGCTCCTTCATTGGTGCTCAGCACTGGCTTTAATTTTTAATTTATCGCAAAGTTCATTTCTAAAATGGATCCTGTGCCTTCAACATCAGTTCTTCAGCCTAATTTACAGTAATGGGCTATGCTACACAAAATGCTGTTTCAGTCTATCTCAACTAATGTTACTGGCATGTAATGCTGTCTGGCTGAATTAGGGATGGGTTAGCACAAGAGAATCCCATTGTATTTAATTGAAAATGTCTATAAACGCAATTTGGGAACACTGATCGATACTGGGAGACATACTCAATTCATCAGAAACACAAAGCAGGCTAAATTCGATAGTCCCCAAAAACGGGCACGGGCATCGCGATGCGCGATTAGTCTGCACCCATTGAGTCCGATGCAGGCAGCACGCAAACTTCGTGCTGCTTGCTAATTAAAATGATTCTTCTTCTTAGGCAGTCCCTCGAAACCGAGGATGACTTGCTTCCACATTAAAAATGAGTTCTCAGGTGACTGATGAGTCCAATGTGGGAGCTACAGTCTCTGTCACAGGTGGGGCAGACAGTGGTTGAAGGGGCGGGTGGGTGGGTGCTTGGATTGACGTGCGCTCCTTCCGCTGCTTGCGCTTGGCTTCCGCTTGCTCCCAGCGAAGAGACTCGAGGTGTTCGGCGCCTTCCCGGATGCTTCTCCTCCACTTTGTGCGGTCTTGGGCCAGGGATTCCCAGTTGTCAGTGGGGATGTTGCACTTTTTCAAGGAGGCTTTGAGGGTGTCCTTGAAGCGTTTCCTCTTCCCACCTGGGGCTCTCTTGTCGTGCCGGAGCTCCGAGTAGAGCGCTTGTTTTGGGAGTCTCGTATCGGGCATGCGGACAATGTGACCCGTCCATCGGAGCTGATCGAGCGTGGTCAAAGCTTTGATGCTGGGGATGTTGGCCTGAGCGAGAACACTAACGTTGGTGCGCCTATCCTGCCAATGGATTTGCAGGATCTTGCAGAGGCAGCGTTGGTGGTACCTCTCCAGTGCTTTGAGGTGCTTGCTGTACATGGTCCAGGTCTCTGAGGCATACAGCAGGGCGGGTATCATTGCTGCTCTGTAGACCATGAGCTTGGTGCTGGGTTTGAGGTCCTGGTCTTCAAACACTCTCTTCCTCAGGCGACCGAAGGCTGCACTGGCACACTGAAGGCGGTGTTCGACTTCGTCATCGACGTCTGCCCTTGTTGACAGTAGGCTCCCGAGGTATGGAAAGTAGTCCACGTTGTCCAAGGCCTTGTCATGGGTTTTGATAATCGGGGGGCAGTACTGTGTGGCGGGGGCAGGTTGGTAGAGGACCTTTGTCTTACGGATGTTTAGTGTAAGGACCATGCTCTCGTACGCTTCGGTGAAGGTGTTGACGATGGTTTGGAGTTCGACCTCCGAGTGAGCGCAGACGCAAGCGTCGTCTGCATACTGTAATTCGACGACAGAGGATGGGACGACCTTGGATCTGGACTGGAGGCGACGGAGGTTGGACAGTTTCCCGTTTGTTCTGTAAATTAGCTCCACTCCAGCTGGGAGCTTACTGAGGGTGAGATGGAGCATTGCAACAAGGAAGATTGAGAAGAGCGTTGGTGCGATGACACAACCTTGCTTGACCCAGGTCCATACGTGAATTGGGTCTGTGATGGAACTGTTGGTCAGGATCACGGCTTGCATGTCGTCGTGAAGCAGGCGGAGGATGGTGACAAACTTTTGAGGGTAGCCGAATTTGAGGAGGACACTCCATAATCCCTCAAAGTTGACAGTGTCGAAGGCCTTTGTGAGATCAAAGGCGGCCATGTACAGCAGTTGGTGCTGTTCCCTGCATTTCTCTTGTAATTGACGTGCGGTGAAGATCATGTCCATTGCGCCCCTTAGTGGGCACAATCCGCATTGCAACTCTGGGAGGAGCTCTTCGGCCACTGGAAGAAGGCGATTGAGGAGGATTCTTGCGATGACTTTCCCTGTGGCAGACAGCAGGGAAACTCCTCTGTAATTACCGCAATCGGACTTCGTGCTGCTTACTAATTAAAATGATTACAGCGGTGAGGAAGTGCTAAATGCGCTGTTCAGTGGCTCAGTGCCTCAGCAGGGGGCCCAAGCTCGTGCAAGGCTAGCACCACTTAAAGCTAGCCTGCACTACTTAAAGGCGGTGCTGGCCATTATTGGAATGTCAATTGCTGAGGCTGTAGCCAGCAGTGGGGCTGAAACATTGAAGATGATGGTATCCTCATAACTAATCCTTCTTCTTAAATCTCACTTGCTCCTTATCCCACAATCTCTTCTGACTTACAAGCTGCAGATGGTGTAAGCATGCACCTCTTATTTACCCCGCCCCTCCCCTTGCCACAACCTTACCCTTTTGCCTTTCTCCTTTCAGATACCCAAGACGTGCAACCTGGCCAGGCAGTGGTAGAACAGCAAGAAGACAGTGATGATGAAGACACACCATCACTCAATTTTACACTCGCAGCCACCAGCTCAGATACTGACACTGTGCGTAATTTAGAGACTAGCATAGAGGCGGGATCTGCACGTGGTGAGACAGCGGGCACAAGTGGCCTGCAGCCAGGGCGGGTGGCAAGGATAGCAGGGGTACCAGCTCACACCAGCCGGAGGGCGTTGTCGCACACGGGTTCCGCTACAGATGACTCAGATGAGGACTTCAGTGGGCAGCCTACAAAAGAAGGCTGATGGGTGACGCAACAAAATGCTTGGTGCATTAGGAAGCCTGCCAGAAAGGCTGCTTTCAATGTCAAGGATCATGGAGGAGTCCAGCATCAACTTGGCACAGAGCTTTGCGCAGATGTTGGAGCCCATCCTTTCCAGCGTGGAAGTGGTGGCCAACTCAGTTCGCACACTAGTGGACCCAACCAGGATGGCCGATGTCTCCACTTCCAGTGTAGCACAAGCAGCAGCCACCTAGTGCTACAGTGGAAGCTCAGACTGCTGCCATGCAAGCTCAGACTGCTGCCATCATGGCTGTGGATAGCAGTGTTCAAAGGGGCTTGCAGGGTGTCACAGCAGTCCAGCAATCTGTCCTTCAACAGATTACTAGGATTGCTGAGGCACCGCCCCGGGGGAGTGACAGTGCCTCCATGGAGCACGAACCAGCTGTCCTCTTTCAGGATGACAGCATTCGTGCTCCCACCCCACCACTCTGCCAGTGACCTTGCTGTTGCCTGTCAGCTAGCCAGCCCAGACTGCTGCCGCCCATGCCAAGAAGGTGCAGTCAACAGCCGGGCCTTTTAGGCCCAGAGCTGCTCGAGGTCATCCTCCAAGGCCATCTGCAGTCTCCTCCACTGAAAGTCAGCGGCCTTCCACCACCCACGCTGCAGCCACTGGGGTAGCACTGCATCGGAGCACTCGGAAAGGCAAAGGCGCATGGATGACAGGCACTAAAGGATTGCACAGTTTACGTTAGTTTACGTTTGTATGCAATGTGGCATGATTTCATTTATAAATGTTGTTTGGAATGTTTATTTTGTGGTGGCTTTTATTTTTGCATTGTGGCCAAGCGGAGGCTGTGATGGTCAGTGACAGAGGGAAGGGAAGGTGTGGGACTGTTGGTGAATGTGGAATTCAGGTTGCCTTTACTGGTATTGCAGCCGGATGAGTCGGTCACGGACAGCCCAGCCAGAAAGGGGCTGTCTGGGTTTCCACTTCCTCTTCCTCCCCCTCTTTGTCCTCTTATTCCTCCTCTTCCTCTTCCTCCTGCTTCTCCTCCTCCACCTGCTCCTCAACTGGTCGCCATATGGCAAGGGCTGTGCCCTCATGATGGCACAGTTGTGCAGCATGCAACAGACCATCGCAAATCTCGGCACCCGCTCTGCCGAGTACCGCAGGGCTCCTCTAGAGTGGTCCAGGCAGTGGAAGTGTTGCTTCAGCTTGCCAATGGCGTGCTCGATGGTGCTTTGTGTGGCAGCATGGCTTTCGTTGTATGAATGCTGCTGCCCGCGTGTGCGTGGGTTGCGCACCGGAGTCCTGAGTCATGTTGTTAATGGATACCCCTTGTCGCCCAGTAACCACCCTCTGGTTTGTCATGTGGCTCAAATACAGATGGGATAGCAGAATGCCACAGAATGAAGGCATCATGACTGCTGCCAGGATATCGGGCATCGACCTGCATGATTCACTGAGTATGGTCACACTCCAGCTGGACATTGAGGGAGTGGAATCCCTTTCAGTTGCGGTATATCTCAGAGTTGAGATATGGTGCCCGCAAAGCGACGTGCATGTAGACAATGGCACCCTGCACCATGGGGAAGCCTGCAATCCTGGCGAAGCCGTGGGCTCGCTCCGCCCGCTGCTTTCTGGCCAGTGAGAAGGAAATGTATTCAGCTCTCTTGGAATACAGGCCCTCAGTTATCTCCCTTATGCAACAGTGCACGGCAAACTGGGAGATATTGCAAATATCTCCTGCTCCAGCCTGGAAGGAGCCCAACGCATAAAAGTTCATAGCCACCCTGACCTTCACAACCACGAGCAAAGTGGTCCTCGCCCTGCCCTGAAGTAACAGTTGTGGCTGCAGCAGGTGGCAGATTTCAGTGAGGACGTCCTTGGTGAAGCACAGACCTCTGACACACTGTTCCTCACTGAGGTTCAGGTAGCATTATTGCTCCCTGAACACCCTGGGCGGATACGGCCCCCTGCTGAGAGCCCTTCTCCCCCTCACTCTGCCAGCAGCTTGTTCTGCTCTGTGTCGCCTCTGCTCATTCTCCCTGTCATGCTGTAGGCCAAGTGGAATGCCTACTACTGCACCCATGTCTTGGAGAAAGGGGTCTCTGCAGAATCCTTGAAATCAGGACAATGTCCATCAGCACCTGCCACACCACCCCCTGTAGACATTAGCAACTTGAAATAACTGTACAAACCACCAAACACATCTACAAACTCAGCAGCAGCCAGTAGAAATCAATCAGCAACTAACCTGCAAGTTGGTGGTGATCCCTTTAAATAATGCTGGTGAGGGGGTCCTTCCTGCTACTGAACGCATGCTCTGCTCTGCATGTTTAAGAGAGGGCGTCAGCTGGAGCATTGAGCTCCAAAATGGCAACGCTGGCATCAAATCAGCGTTGCAAGCTGATTGACCTCACGGTCTGCCTGCTCTGCATACTTACAGCGCACGCTCCCTGCACCTTCGCTAATGACCTGCCCAAGATGGCGTCCAGCACAACCCGCACCAGTAGTGTGCGCGCGTGCCACAGACGCCATTTTGGACCCGAATCAGCACCTGTAGCGTCCAAACAGTGGCCGCTACAGACCCGAATTTTGCAGCCAAAATGTGTTTTTTAAAAAAAATAAAAACTGATCTCTAATTTAAATTAGCTACTGGCAGGTAACTCTTTTCTAACATTCATAATAGGATATCAGTTGTGGCTTGGTGAAATGAAAGATAGAGTGGCATGTAGTTGCCAGTTATCTATGAATCAAAATAAATGAAGCAAGAGATAGCAGTGTAATTACAGATATAGATATTAAGTCATCAAAATTAATATTTGTCAGAGTTAGATTAAATTGACTAAATTTGACGACTTCAAACTTCCAGCAGGTGAAGCTCCTCACCCTAAGTGAAAAATCGGAAAATTAACCCCAACATTCTTTGGCCTTTGAGTAGTAGACTCTTGGCCTTTTTTCTGAGTGTATAGCCGATAGTTAATGGTAATATTTAGTAGCAATTTACGTTAGAATCAATAAAGACATATTATCATTGAGAGATAACATGTTGTAATGATCCCATGATTGAAATTATATAAAGTGAGAAATCACGCTCAAATAGCCACGGTTTATAATAATACCAACTATTCTTTGGTTTACACTATTTTAATAGCTCAGTCTGGTATTACGTTTACAGCCTTGCACTAACTCGGTAAGATTTTTTTTCCTGAGTTAAACCTGGCCTAATGAACATCTACTGTGGTATGAAATGCCTGGAATATATTTGAACCTCTTAAGAGAATGTGCCAGTTCACTTTATACTCTCCTGCTTCCTATCCGTACCTCTCATGACTGTCGGTTGACTTCAGTACTCAGCTGATCTCCATCTACATGGATTCACCATCAATCTGGGAAGTTCTAGTGTAGTGGAAAGCTTCTTGACACTTGGCATTACTTTAAAAATCACTCAGTCCATTCCTAGTCTTCATCTAGCTCCGTCCTTGTGCTCTCTTGACCCTATATCTTACATAGAACTTCCCGGGTCTTTGCTTGGTGCTGACCTGACACCCTGCTTGGTACTTGTTTGCTACTTTCCTGGTACTCTGGCCTTTTACCTGTCGTTACAACTTGCCAGATCTCTGGTTGGTGCCTATCTGGCACTGCCATCTTCAGGAATCTCCTGCCTTCTCTATAAAATCTTCTTACCTTTTATCCTGAGAATCATCTGGCTCCTTCCTACTTGGTGCCATTCTGCCACCACTCATCACTTTGTCATTCATTCGTCCCTAAGTAGCAGCTGTCTGAAACCTTTTCTTTTACCTTGGACCTTGGCTGTCCCTGGCTCTCGATGGATTTTCATGGTACATCAATGAATCCCCTTAATCTGACTTCCTCCAGAAGTATCTCATAAATAATCCGATGCAGTGAGTGGTGAGACATAACGGTACCCCCCGCAATGGCGATGCGTGTGAAAGGAATGGCTTGGGCATTGTAGGGATGCTTTATGGTGTTGGTGTGGGGTGGTGCCAACCTGGCGCATTATGTGGCAGCCAGGGTGTGCAGCGTCAAGTGAAGCAAATCTGGCCATGGTGAAGCCATCCCTGGCGTCCTGGGCAGCAATGTGGTCGGGTGCTGATGCCCTGTGTCCTGTGCAGCATCAGTTGATTGCGGAGAAGGTTGGTGGTGCTGTTGGTGCTACTGATGTAGGGGCTGATCGTGGTGGGATTCTGAGGAACCAGGGTGAGATAGTTTCAAGGGCACCGATGCTGATGGAATAGATGGCAGGTGAGGTTGAGATGGCAGAAGCGATATGTCAGTGGTGAGAGAGGATGAGAAATGGCCAGGATAGTTCAGTGACAGTTTTCTTTATAACAACCTCATGTTGGCAGCTTCCTTTATCATCACAACATCAAAACCACTCAATTTCTTTTTATCCTCTGGCAGTACTGTGCAGAAGATAAAAGAAATTGTGCAATTGGAGTGATTCTGATGACTGCAGGTAATTCATATTCCAATCGCAGAGGCAGCGTTCTTTTTACAGGTGCTCAAGGATTAGATTTCACATATTAAGCCAGTGGTATTTTGGGAGCTTTATAAAATCATTTAAAGCAATTTAGGGCTGACATTCCCGGTTTTACAAATTTTAGTAAAAAGATGCGAGTAAAAAGTGGTGGGATTTAGGCAGAGGACACTGAAAGGCTAGTCACCTGCAGCTAATGTTTGCTCTCAGGATTCTTATCCCCCCAACATAGATTAATGAGCATTATCAAAAAGTACAAATCTCAATTTTTGGCTGTTAAGGAAGACAAAGAGAATTTGCATTTATATAGCACCTTATCTTGTGTCTGGGAAATGTCCCAAAGTGCTTCCCATGCAAAGAATTGTTCTTTTGAACTGCAGTCACTGTTGTTACTAAAATTAATCCGGAACTGAGACATAGGGTGCGATCTTGCCAGCCCTGGGGAGGCGGGACTGCCGGGAAAATGGCAGAATTTGGGGGCGGGAGCCCAACCCTCCTCCATGCCATCTTGCCAGGAGGCGGGTAGCCGACCCGCGCCGGGTCCCGTCTCCTTGGGGGCGGGAAGGGATTGCAGCCACCTAACTGCCTGTTAACAGGTAGTTAACAGGCAGAAAATTGGCTTATCACCATTTTGCTCACACAGGTGCGGGCTTCCCGAAGGCTCCGAACCCCGCCAGGGTCACCGAGGCGAGTAAGGGGTCGGGGGGGTGCAAAAGTGTGCTGTGATGGGTGCAAGTGTGGAGAGGTGAGTATCTGAGGCAAGTGGAAAGTGTTAGAAAAAGTGTACTTACCGTTGTTTCTTCCTGCAGGCTTCAGTTGGTGGGTATGCGGAGAGCCTCGCACCTCTGCGGCAGAGATGACAGATGGCCGTTTCATTCTCCAATGCAACAACCATCTCATTTCTGCAAAAGAAAGGCTTGATGAAGTCTTGAATTCAAGACCTCATCAAACTACAGAGAATGTCACTGTTTGACAGCTTCACAAAGCTGTCAAATGATGACAATTCATCTGTTTTGACAGATGAAACGTCATACGTTGACGTTCTCTGCAACCGGCTTTCCCTTAATTGGCCTGCTAAGCCCGCTGGGTGGGCTTAATAAGGTCAATCAAGGGAAAATAGCATGGGTTGGCCAGAAGTTGATTGAGGCGGGACTGAAACCCGACAAGTGGGAGTCCCGCCTCCAAAAGCTCCCCATTGGCAAAATCACCCCCACAGAGTCAAATTGAAAAATGAGCATTTTATTCCTGGTCAGTTCTGGCATTATTGCATTTCACATGTAGCAAAATTTCTAAGCATTACCACAGCGGTGGCAAAAATGAATAGTGTAAAGGAGTTTTATGTCAGAGAGCGCAGGTGTAATGGCCATTGGTGGACATACCACATTGGAGGAAGAGAGTGGCCCAGGAACAGAGAGGAATGACCACCTAAGAATGGCAGAGGAATAGTGCATGAGGGGGCTCCGGCTCACCATAGAGGCCGTGATTGAGGTATGTCACCTGGTCCATGAAGATCTTCAGGGATAGCCAGCCATCTGTAGTGCTCTACTAATGGCCATGAGGGTCACCACTGTCATCAACTTTAATGCTGCAGGCACATTCCAGAGGTAACCACTTAGTTTGCCTTTTAGCAACTGATGCTTTCTTTTCTGTGCAAGGAAAAGATGAAACCTACAAAATATAGTAAAACTGAACAAATTTTATTTAATGCCGCATGGTAGTGGTGTATGTATTTAATGTATTTTCCTCTAGATTGTTGTGAACTCCACCTTAAGTGTAGCTCACTACCAGGAGCGCATCTAACTGAAGGAGTAGAGCTGATGTGTGGCTGTATAGGCAGCTGGCAATTTGCAAGAGAACCAGAAATCATGCTAAGTGTGTCTACAACTAACTTGGAAACATCTGCACCAGCGCTATGGGTCGCCTCTGCTGGGCCTGCTGCTTCGTGTCATCTCGTGTGACAGACGACAACACATATCTGTGTGTTGAATTCCCACTGTCGCGTACAAGAAGGCTCGTGTCGTGACCCCCCCTCAATAAGCTGCTGTACCAGCCTCTGTTTCAAAGAATCACCGTATTACCAAACCACTCAGGAGGGGTGCTCAGCGTGCTAGATCTATACCTTGCGCCAGCTCTTCCCTCTTCACCCACCCTGACTACTATCCCTTCCTGACCAATGCTTCGTGCCTGTGTATCTGTGCTAGCAACTACTTGAAGAGGGGTGTGCTCTTCTATTTCAACTGGAGGCTGACTGTCTTCTCTTGCTCTGTGGGAAGAAAAACAGATGCTACATTATGCATAAGTAAGCATACTTATCCTAATACTGCAATCACATTTTCTACTAGCACTGTGGACCGGTTCATTAAATAGATCATGGAAATCGTAAAATATCTGACTAATAGGGTTCAGAGCATGAGTTCTTCACTATCCTTCAATCTCCACAGACTACATGCCTTCCGAACACACTGTCCTGAACAGACTGATAATAGCTTGCTCATATGCTGTCAGTGGTTTACAACGTGAGTGTCACCACCTGTTCCATTGCGCATTTCTCCGAGTTTTACCTCGAACTTTAGGTCAGTCGAGATTGAGAAAGAGTGATTTGGCCCTCGGGAATCATTTCCTGCAGCACTTCCTTTCCCCCGTCAGGGCGCACATAATATTATTTACACAGCCCTGCTATTTTCAGTTCTGATACCTTATTTTGTTAGATCCTTACTAACATTAGGCTGTGTCGGTACAGCGTGTTTTTTTTTTTTGCATGTGTCCTTTATTTACAGCTACAACTTCCCATCATATGCTGCTACTTTCCATGAATAGTCATGCCTTCCCTTTCTGTTCTTTCATACAACCTTTCTCATTAACTGCAGGTCCTTCTAGCAGGAGACCAGAGTTTGCGATTTTCATCATCTGCTCCCATGATTGCCTTCTAATTTACATACTCTTTCCTGCCAAAAAATTTGTGATCCGCCCGAGCAGAGTTCACCGGGACTTGCAGGGCCTGATCAGTGAGGAGTGATTTTCTCTCTTGCCACTGAACCGTTTTCAATTATTATTGTGAATTCACCAGCTAGAGTAACATTCTGATAATTACACTGGTTCAGTGCCTCGTTGGCTGGTTTAAAAAAAAGTGATCAAGGATCGTGGTTGCAGCTGCATCCTGATTGGCTGGTTTTTTTTTGTTGCTGATGAAATCTTATTCTTGAGAATCACATGTTTTGCAAATGTGTATTCCTGCAATTTCATTACCTGTTCATTAATTTCAATAAAACACAGGCATTTTGCCAATTTAAAAAAAAAAAAATAGAAATGCCAGGCCTTTTAAGAGACTATTTCCTATAACCCCAATGCTTTAGGAGAAGGTTACATACATTTAAAATTAAAGTCAAATAACTGCATACCATTTTTATGCAGACTATGGGGGGGGAAATTTGTGTTCGCCAGCAAAGTTGCTGGTGTTACCGGCAACTGCAGTTAACGGCCGCTGGAAATGGCCGCAACGCTAAGCGAGTGAAATTGGTCTGGGTGGGCATGGAGATAGGTGGCACAGCACTCATCTGCCGTGCAACACCGTCCTGGTGGCATTGCTGGAGGGATCCGGGACGAAGTTCCTGTCCAAGTCTGGCGTTGCAGCTTCTCACTGCCTCTGTGGAGCTTGCAAGGAATTGTGGGCAATGAAGAGGTCCGAGAATTAAAGGGGCCACGCACACTGAAGCAATACAAAATAAAATGCAGTGAATGAATACATTTTTCAGCCCTTTCTGCCTTTTAAGAAATATTCAATATTTAAAATAAGTTCCAAATGTGAATATTCAGCTGTTAAAGCTGAATTACCTTCCTAACCTCTACAAATGGGAAAACTGCCTCAGCACTAACACAAATGGCTCAGCAAGCCAGAGAAGGGGCACCGAGGGTCTCGCACGCAGCACTCCAGCTTTGTGCAGGGGGTCAACACTGCAAGAGCAGCCTTCTACCCACGGGCCAGGAGGTCCTCCAGAAAGAACAATGTGGGAGTACATCACTAAGGCCGTCCCTGCCAGCAGTGTCGCCCCCACTACCCGACTCTAGTGCCCAAAGAAGCTTCATGACCTCATACCACTGGTCAAGGTCAGTGAATGCATCTTTATAAGCCGTCTCTTACCAACTGCACCCTAGCCTCACACACTGCTCAATGCACAACCCCCAATCACTCACCGACCAACAATCTGCACCAATGACGAGGTACATCTCCCATTCCTAGCCTCACTTCACCTCCTTGGAGGAGACGGTGCAGGCCATTCTTGGCAGGGGCATGGTTGAGCCCTTGGCCAGCAGCGGGGCTGAAAGGATACAAGATGCGTGTAACCTCATACGTTATCCTCCTTCTGGCATGCACCTCTTGCTTTCCCGCCCATCCGTCAGCATAACTCCATCCTTGTGAATTCCTCATTTCACACACCCAAGAAATGCAGCCTGCCCAGCCAGTGGGTCAACAAGAAAAGGCAGCCTGCCCAGCCAGTGGGACCGCAGGCGGATGATTCCATCCCGGATATTCCGGCCACAAAGGGGCTGTCTGGGATGCATCCTTCCATCTGATTCCTCCTCTTCGGTTTCCTCCTCTTCTACGTCTTCCTCTTCCCTCTGCAAGCGGATGCTGTAACTGTGAAATGACAATATAAAATGCTGGAAATACTTAGTTGGTCAGGCAGCATGTCGACCTGAGATGTGAACTCCGTTTTTCTCTCCATGGATGTTGCATGACCTGCTGACTATTCGCAGCCTGTTCTGTCTTCTCAAAGGCCTTCATTTACCATCCGAGCCCTTGCAAGTGTCCAGCAGCACTCCCTACACACTTAAAAAAAAACTTTTCACATCTATTTCAGCAGCAAGCCACCACTTCAATAAAATTTTTAAAAAACAGTCCAAACCCTTAAATTCAAACTTACCTGAATGATGTGTGTGTCCCTTTAAGAGCTGCAGACATCATCACTGTCAGCTGGCGTGCTTAGGACCCAGCACTGAATTCAGCACTAGGGTCGAAGTTCACGTTGGTGACGTTAAGTCAGCGTTGCACGCCGATTGACGTCACCACACCGCCATTTTTTTTTTCCAGAGCAGAATATGGCGGGCGCAGCAGGACCCGCCACCAGCTGGCAAAAGAGCGCCGGCCACCATTTTATCGCCATTTCATGGCGCTACGGAGTGGCGGTAAGTACATGAATTTCTAGCCCTATAGATTTTATCTTCATTTCTAATCATAAGAACATAAGAACATAAGAAATAGGAGCAGGAGTAGGCCAATCGGCCCCTCGAGCCTGCTCCGCCATTCAATAAGATCATGGCTGATCTGATCCTAACCGCCAATCTACTATCTATCACAGAACCATCTCCTGCATCTAACAGAATTGCACACACGAAATAGGAGCAGAATCAGGCTACACAGTCCCTGGGCCCGCTCCACTACCCACAGGGCCATGACCGATCCGAACCTAGACTCATGTCCAAATTCCTGCCCGCTCCCCGTAACCCTTAATGCCCTTTACTTCTAGGAAACTGTCTATTTCTGTTTTAAATTTAATTAATGTTGTAGCTTCTACAGCTTTTTGTGGCAGCATATTCCATGGACCTACCACCCTCTGAGTGAAGTAGTTCCTCCTCATCTCAGTTTTGAAAGAGCAGCCCCTTATTCTAAGACTATGTCCCCTAGTTCTCGTCTCACCCGTCATCGGGAACATCCTCCCCGCATCCACCCGATCCAACCCCTTCACAATCTTATATGTTTCAATAAGATCGCCTCTCATTCTTCTGAACTCCAATGAGTAGAGTCCCAATCTACCCAACCTCTCCTCATATGACCACCCCCTCATCCCCGGGATTAACCGAGTGAACCTTTTTTGCACTGCCTCGAGAGCAAGGATGTCTTTCCTTAAGTAAGGACACCAAAACTGTATGCAGTATTCCAGGTGCGGTCTCACCAATACCTTGTACAACTGAAGCAATACCTCCCTATTTTTATATTCTATCCCCCTAGCAATGAAAGCCAACATTCCATTTGCCTTCTTAATCACTTGCTGCACCTGCATACTAACCTTTTGAGTTTCGTGCACCAGGACCCCCAGATCCCTTTGCACTTCAGTACTCTCCAGTTTCTTGCCATTAAGATAATAAATTGCTCTAGGATTTTCCTGCCAAAGTGCATCACCTCACACTTTCCAGTGTTGTATTCCATCTGCCAAATCTCTGCCCACTTACTTAGCCTGTCTATGTCCCCTTGCAGGTTTTTTATGTCCTCCTCACTCACTACTTTCCCTCCCATCTTTGTATCATCTGCAAATTTTGATATGTTACACTTGGTCCCTTCCTCCAAATCGTTAATATAGATTGTGAAGAGTTGGGGACCCAGCACTGACCCCTGTGGAACATCATTTTGAAATCAACAGTAAAAATAACAACTTGCATTTATATAGCACCTTTAATTTAGAAAATTGGCCCAAGGTACTTCATGGAGGCCTAACCAAATAAAAATGAACGCCGAACCGAAGAAGGAGATATAAGGAGGGGTGACCAAAAACTTGTTTTAAGGAGGGTTCTAAGGAAAGTCTTAAAGGAGGAGAGGGAGGTGGAGAGGCAAAGACATTTAGGGAGGTAATTCCAGAGCATGGGGCCTAGACATCTGAAGGCACAGTCACCAGTTGTGGGGTGGGGGGATGCACAAGAGATCAGAGTCGGAGGAACGGAGAGTTCTGGAGAAATGCTAGGACTGGAGGAGGTTACAGACATAGGAAGGGGCAAATCCATGAAAAGATTCAAACATGAGGCAACTCATTTCATTAGAAAAGTAAGAAATGTGCAGTATTTGCAAACATTGATTATTGCTTGATGAAACAAATTAGATGAATTCTAGACCATATTGTACAAATTTTTGCATTCATTTATAACTGACGTATACTCACTACAACGCAAAAATCTGTAAGACTCAAAGCAGAGCCCATGGGGAATCATACGCAGGTTACGGTGTGATACACATGGTGATATACTCCCTGCAGCACCACGGTACCCATGCAAGAGCCTGGTTTTTTTATTACCATTGTTCATTTTTGGCATGGTAGACTGTATGTTCAGCATCCAATTGACAGTTTTACCATATCTGTCCCAATACTTGATTCATGCTGCCAGTTTTCTGAGTTCATGTGACATGAAAGAAATGAGATGTTATGGTACTTTAGCAAATTAATCAGGAAGTGACAAAGTCTGACCCTTCAATAGGATTATCAAATTGTGCGTGAAATATGTATTTACAAAAAATCTAAAACCTACATTGTCACTTTTTCAAAGAAATGTTGCTAAACTTGTGGGGTTTTTTTTTAACCACATCTCTTTCAAGATCATGAAAAGAATTAATTTGCATAGTATACATTTTCCTGACGCACACAATGTTTCCCCATGGTCACTTTGCTGAAACAGTCCAGAAGCTTCTCAGTTAGCAGATCTGTTTGGCAATGCAATTTACCTCCCAATTCCCATGTTTAAAATATCTTTCCACACAGCATCTGATGCCAAACCACGGAGTGTTTAGCCAGCAGTCAGGAATATTGTACCAACCAGCCTGTCAGTACCCAAAAGTGCAGCTCCGTTAAATAAATTTAATGGGGCATGAAGCATCAAGGTAGAAAAATTAAGTGGGCAGATATAGTGCATGCCACGGAAGAGATTTCCATTGAAAAAAGGACCTAAACTTACTCATGTGTGAGAAGGATGATTGGCCAAGAAAAGATACACAATTTCTTTTGAGAATTTTTTTTATACGGATTTATCGCGTATCAAAAAAAAAGAAACATTGGTGACCTTTGCTGCTTCTTCTCGGCTTATTGTCATATATTATGGCATGTTGATGTGGTTGGATAAGCCATTGTGTGGGATTAACTGTATTACAAGAAAGGCTTTAAATCTGAGAGGTCTGTCACGCTGCTTGATTTACACTGCATAGAATAATCAACAAATCAGTTCCGAACTAGCATGCTGCTGTTGCTTGGCAGGTAAATGGGGTCAGACTTGAAATAGCAAAATCACTAAGGTTTTGCTCCTCCCCAAGTAAGTCCAAATAAGTGAATGGAACCATTTTGCTCGTAATGGTGCCCCTACGTGCATTTCAACACTTGCCATAGCATTTCTCAAATTGAATAAATCCAAATAAAGTAATACTAAGCAGACTGTTCATTTAAGCTTCTGGTGATTAAAGCCATCGATATTTGTTTTCTTGCACACAACATTACAGCATGTAGTTGGGATTAATCTGCTCCGTCCTAAAGCACCTGAAAATTGCGTTTACTAGAATTTGATTTGAACTATTTTCCACCCGAATTTATGCACAGGTAAAACATTCAGATTCATCTGAATTTATTTGAAAACCAGTCGTTTTCTGAGGACTGCAAATAAGATTGATTCTCATACTCACGCACTCTTGGCATTAAAACATTATCAAAGGATTGACATAAAGCTTTAGACCAAAAGTCATTTTGAAATCAGTGTGATAATCCATAATGTGGCTGATATTACATGAATAATTATTGCTTTCTTTTTAGCTTGATGCTGAGGCTAGCAGTGTCCTGAAAGAACTACAAGTCAAGCTTAATGGTGTCTTGGATGAACTGAGCTATACCTTTGGCACAAGGTAAAGCAATGTCATTAGAAATGATTAATGTCGCAGAACGAGGAGTAAATTGCGCAATCATTTTGCCTGTTCTTCTCTGATGTTATTGTGTAAGGAGATATCATTTTATAGTTTATTTCAGATAGTTTTGTGTTACATGAAGGGTCTTCCGAAAGTGTATTTTGGGGGTGTATCAGTAATTTAAGAAGCTTAAATGAACGGCCAGAAAGCTGCAGATAAAAATTATACCGCTTCCCATCACTCCAGCTTGTTTGTCGCCATTGGTTGCCTTTAGTCAGTTGTCAGTCAGACGGCCAGTTATATTGCTAAGTGGTTTCATCTTTAGCAGAATAGGTGGAGCAGAAAAATCTGACATCACACAGCTTCTCTTAATCATCCACTTTCCAATTGATCAGAATAATCTAGTTGCTAATGGAAAAGTCAATTGCCCAGACAGATCGTGGGCCGAGCAGCCCTTCAGTGGCAGCTCGCAACACCCACAGAATTGGACCAGTCAGTCGTCAACTGATTCCACGCGTGAAGTCTTTCAGAGCATGTTACAAGTACGGGCTGGCCTCCATAGCCCTACAAAAATGACGTAGGTTGATTATAATAAGCCCTACGATGCATTTCTCATGACCTTTTGCAGCATAGCTCCTCATTTGTTGAGCATCTGTACAAAAAGGGCGCTGGGTGGCCTCCAATCCACAACTCCGCCGCTTAAAACTAGGTCAGCCAATTGTTCAGACTTGCCTTTTTTCTCTGGTTTTTGATTTGCCAAACTGTACATTGTGGATTACAGCAAGTGCATTTATTTTTTCTGCACTTGTTGCTGTTTTTCCTTTGGTGCACACTTGCCCCTAGTTGCGCCCTGCAGCTCAACTTGGGCATTGCATTAGGCCTGCCAGTGGCTGTCTTGGATTTGGAGGAGGCCAGTGCTGTTGCATTTGCAGATGGCCGAGGAATTATGTAATCTGGCTCGGGCACAATAATTTGTGCATATCTATAAAGAGACCTACCTTTGCCTCCTACATTTCAGCAGGGAAACCGCCACAAAGTTATGCCATCTCCTGAAGCTTGACCTTCAGAAGACATTCAGCACAGGGACAGCCCTGTCTGCTGCAATCAAAGTCACCGCCACATTGAACTTCTAAACTGCTGTGTATTTCAAGTCAACACTGGTGACATTTGCCAGATAGTCGCACGTCCACAGCACATCAAGCAGGTCACTATGTCACAGTTTCCACTGGTAATAAGGCAACAATTTGAGATCTGGGGCTCCAATTTATGGCAGGCTCTCGCTTCTGGTCTACAGAGGCAAGGGGATAAGAGGACATTGATGGCAGACTTTGCACTCTTTAGTGGTGGCTGAGGATCTGTCCCAATGCAAATCCCTGATCATCTACAAGAGACAAACAGAAGCTCAGGGGTGGCCAAGGGAGAGACAGATGAAGACCTGTCCAATTTATGTCGGTTAAGGCGGTTAGGTAGTCCACTCCCCAGTACGTGTTCTTCTACGAAGGTTGTGGGCAGCCTTCTCCTACAAAACTAGACCAAGCAGATGATTTTAACGAAGGGTGTAGGTTTCAATGTTTATTGAGCCATCGTCTCAATCAGGAGTAATCCTCCCACAAGACCAAGGTTGTGCATCATCTTAAATGCAGCAGCCCTTTAACAGCTGCTGCACTTTATATGCCCCACCCTCTCCCTACCCATGTTACACATTACCCCCATCACACAAGGTAAACACCACATGTGTTGCCACCTCTCCAATCATAGCCTCCAGTGCAAAAAAAAAATCTCATGACATCACATATATGTTGGCAACAAACTACCCAGTTCATCTTCCACGATTGTGAGCAAGGAGGCAGGTGACACCTTAATACTCTGCTGTAGCAGCTTCTCTTACAAAGCAGATCCACTAAAGTCTGTATCTTCATTCAGTTTGGAAGCGGCATCAACCGGTCCCTAATTAATCAACAGCAGTGGTATCTCTTCTTCATCGCTGCTCAGAATCCTACTATTTAATTCTCCTGAAACATCTGTATCTACAGTGGTGCTTACTGTAAGAGTGAGTGCTGGTGCTTGGTTCCTTGGTGATGGTCACTCTTCATATTCTGGTGGAAGGCAACTGTGTTCTCCTTGCTCTATGGAAGTCAGAGATGGTGCATAATGAGTATTACGTATTGTTTATGTGCTTGTGGACAACTGTGTATGGACACATTAAGGTAACATTTAGCGCAAATCATTAAATATCTAAATGATGTGGTACGTACCAGGCGTTCTGCACTTTCCTCCAGTCTTCAGGCCCAACTGCTACAAAACTCTCTCTTCCGAAAAGATCTGTGAATACCTCCCCATACTTTCTAGTCTCGAGCTCCACCACCTGTTTTACTTCATGTCCTCCTTTTAAGTGCCCAGTTTTGCTTTTAAACATAATAGCAGTGGGGATTGCAACAGGGTAAATTGGCCATTGGAAATTGATTCTTGCAATAGATTGTCTCTCCCATCATGCCATGTATGTTGTAATTTGCCTAACCCTGCTAATTTCACTGCAAACACCTTACTTGTTAAGTTCTTCAAATTCAAACATGTGTCCTGTGCTGCTATGTTGCAGTACTATTCAGATGTTACCTTGGTATTGTTCCTTAGTCATGTAATCTTTTTTCTTCTTGCCAAGTCTTTAGGCAGAGTTTCACCATTAGGACAATGTACTCCCAAGTCTGCCTCATTCTCTGCATAAGTGAAGTCCTTCTGCCATCAAACATTTTCTCACGACTCTCAATTGTAGTGCTGTGGAGAGCTTGCAAAGCATTGTTTTTTGATGTCATTCAGCCACAGTGGTGCACTACACAGCTGCATTGAAAAAGTTTTTATACTGGTTTTATATGGGAGATTTATACTGGTTAGGCGTCTCATCTGTTGCAAAAGAAATGTTAAAGGATCATTTTTGCAAGTACATTGTGATTAGCTGACATTTCTTTGTTATCACCAAGGAAACCACTTTCTCATAACTTTCACGTTTTAAAAACCTGTTCCTAGATTCTCATTGGCAATTTGCAATTTGGGTCCCTGATTTGAGGAGCCTCTGTGGTAATTAGCAGCCTTCAAGAGGATAAAATAATGGAAAAAAATAAAATGTTGAAATATATTCTGCATAAAAATGTCAAAAGTACCAATGAATTTTGTAAGAATATTCTGTGTTATGTGACAGTAATAATCATATGAAATCTCAGTTTCCATGAGGATAAAAAAATAAGCTGTGAAATTGAGAATACTTTCTAAAGTATTAATTTTTTATCTATAACTTTGAGAGCGATGCGGTAGGGGGAGGGTATCTTGCACAGAAAATACCTTACCCCGCGCCACCATCCCCTCCCCCCCCCCCCCAACCTTTCTTCCTTAATGAATAAGAAAATTAAATTAGACCACTGCTACTGTTAACATTGACAGATTATCGCATCTAAATTAGAAAGTTCAAGCTGCAGCCCACAACTGGAGCACATGATTTAGGCTGATTATCCAGTGCAGTAGTCAGAGGGTGCTGCATTTTTGCAGTGGTTCAGGTGGATGTTGAAGATCCCATAGTGTTAATTGCAGAAGAGTAGGGAGGTTTCCTAGCATCCTGGTTTAACGCTCCCCTCCCTTCGAATCATAGAATGATATAGCGCAGAAGGAGGCCATTCGGCCCATCGAGCCTGTGCCGGCTCTTTGGTAGAGCTATCCAATTAATCCCACTCCCCTGCTCTTTCCCCAACCATCTCCACTAAAAACAGATTAACTGAGCCACGCGTCTCATTGCTGTTTGTACAATCTTGCTGCACACAAAAAATGGCTGCCTACATAACAACAGTCACTAGACTTCAAAGTACTTCATTGTACGTGAAGCGATCTGAGGCTCTTCTGAGTGAGTTGATACAGTGTAAGCATCTAGCCAAGATCTGCCTTTCTTTTTGCCAATCTTTCTTTCTCACCTAAGTGTGATATTTAAAGTGCAGGTCTGCAACCAGAGAATTGTGTGTGGAAAGCACACTCTCAGGGAGAAAATGGCATCCACAATCCTCTATTAAAGTGCCTATGTCTTCTGTTACCTGGCAACGAAAGACCCTTTCAAATGTTAGGCTTCATGTATTAAAAGCTGAATTCCAGCACTGCCTTTATTTATTTTTTTGTTAAAGGTGTCTGTGTAAAGGAAAAAAAGGTCAAATCATTGTATTAACATTTTGTTGCAAGCATCATTGATCTTGGTAAGACAGTTTGGGTTTTTTTTTAACTGTTATTGTTTGACATTTTTGATATTTGTTTTTTGCATGCATGATTTTATCACTGTTCTTGCTTAATTGTTTTAGCTTCCAGTCTGTAATTGAAGACTGTGTGAAGCAGATGAACAACGAGTTATATCAAATGAGAGGAAATGGGAATGCATCTGCGAACAGGAACAGTGCTGCTCTGGATGCAGAAACCGCCTTGAGGCCACTAATGGACCTGCTGGATAAAAAGTAATGTGGCTCTGTAAATAAGTGTCAGCCCAAAGATATTCATTTCATCCAGACTTTTATAACTTTACAGTAATCCATTTCTGAATACTCCAGCACTTGTATTGAAATGCAAATCTCATACAGACAGTTTGGAAATTTGGCCTTTAAATTATACTTATCAGAAAGCTGCCTTGCCAGCTTACTGAGACGCTGACGTGACACTGTTTTATATGTATAATTTGCCTTCAGATGTTGTGGACTATAATACTGGTCTTTTGATGTCTTCACTGTCTGGTGACAGTCGATATTTTCTTTTTTTTTTCCAGCCTTATGCTGTTCGCTAAAATCTGTGAGAAGACTGTTTTGAAAAGGGTTCTAAAGAACTTTGGAAATTAGTTCTGAATACAATCGAGAGAAAGATCGTTCTGCCTCCGTTAACTGACCAAAGCGTAAGTATCAGCTAAATATTTACCCACTGTTGCCACAAAATCTAATACGTTTAAATTATTTTAAAATAAGTACCCGTCTTAGGGTACATCTCTACCAAATATCTAAACTGGAATCCAGGCAAGATACAGATTCCCAATTGTCAGATACTTCAGCATAATAATGCACCTTCTGGATAAAAAGTAATGTAGCTATGAGATTAAATGTCAGCCCAAAGATATTGATGATATACATTACCAGGCAACATGCCATTCATTTATACTCAAGTACCAGAGCACATTTTGTGTGACATAACATGGAATTGGATCTCCGGTTATGTTTCACATAATTTCTGAAGTGTAATAGCTAGCCAATCCTTACCAGTAGTTGGGACTTTTACCAACTGTGACTGAATCCTAATACATGGATAACTAGTTAACCAGCGACTTTTTTTTTGCAGGAATTAGGATTTTATTTGCATCTGGATTTCTATAAACTGGAGATAAAAATAATCAAGGGGTAGAAATTCTTGTGTTTCACCCATTTTCCAGGCATAAAATGGCCGCAAAGCTTAGAAATTAACAGTGGGATGGCCTGTGCCCAATCTGCGCAGGTGTTAGTCGCACTGCTAAATTCGTGGGGACCATTTCTTAGGCATTCCAGGCGGACACCTAAAACAAGCGTTCAGTCACTTGAATATGTTAATGTGTGGTCTAACGCCTGTTGAAGGACTCCTTCCCGAAAGAGGGCTGCCGGGCCTGCTGCATTCCGGATAACCAGGTCAACATGCAGCCTAAACAGAGGTCCTTAAAGGGATCCAATCTCCCCCTCCCAGGACCTACCTGCGGGCTGTTGTCAGAATCGGGGCAGCCCGAAGTTGATGTCCGCTTTGCCGGCGAGCTGCCTGGGGACACGCAGCAGGCGTCCGCAGCTCGTCGGTCTAGTTTAAATGAGATCCGAGGTCCATTTTAGATTGGGCCTCAGGCATACCTGAGGTATCGTTCCCTGTGCCCAGTTTGCGCCAGCAGTTTGGCACTATCCGATTTATACCCCAATGTCTTTTTATCATATTGTCTATAGTTCAATCAAAACAAAACTTAGACAAGATCACAGGTAAGACATATTTTTGTTTCAGAACTTTGTAAACCAAGAAAGTATAGGGCCGACTTTATCCCCGCCCGCCCAGTAGAAACTGGGTGGGTGGGCCAGGCAGTTAAAATGGCTGCTGCAACTTATCCCACTAATCCCACTGTTTTCCCGTGGATTGCAATTTTAACCTGCTTTTATGAGCAGGCGAGGGGGATACCCAGCAGAAGCCAGCGGGATCCTTCTTTAAATATGCAGATCAGGTTCCGATGATGTTTTCGGGGCCTGACTGCAACTTTTACCTGAGGCCTGCGTGGGGAAGGCTGTGGTGGCCACCCTGGCGGCAAGAGAGGGGCCGGAAGAGGCCCAGAAAGGTGAGTTCATTATTTTTTGTGGAGCAGGAGTTGCTCTTCCAGGCTCCACAAGGAAAGATTGAGCTTCCATCTCCTCCACTGACCTTGATTCCCCCTCTCGTCCTCCCTCCCGACCGCTTGCCTCCGATCGGAGACTGCTCCTCCGGGTACCCTGGCGGATGCCCGAAATCCCACTCCACCTGTCGGCCAGCCAGCACTTCCTGTCGGAGACTGACGGGGCCCTCTCAGATGAGGTGCGGGAATTAAACTCTCCTGGGCCTAACGCTGAGGGCCAGACAGTTTGCTCTCTGCCTGGGCCCCCTCCTGCCTGACTCCCACCAAGATTTAAAATCCGCCCTCAGCTGAATGTGAAGGGGATGGGCAGGAGTTACAACAGATGAATTCTTGTACTTCATTAATGCCTTGGTTTTATTTATTTTTAACTAGTTAGTTTCTTTCTAACATCTGTTGTTTTTCTCTTCAGTACATGTTAACAATATTGATACTGAAAGATTTGATTTTTAGAGCAGCACCATAACCATGTGACAAGCAATAAAAAATTGCAGGAGATATATTAAACGTCTATACATAATCAGATAGAGGTTAAACCTTGGGGACCAGTGCTTTATAGAAACAGAACTACAAGTGGTACATAATGCGTAACTGATGAGTGCTGAGTGTCAGCAGGGATAGAAGCGATTTGTTTCCCATAAATATATCAGCAATAAAGGTAATATATTGTGGATTTGGGAACGGAGTTTGTGGTCATTTCCATGCGTACTGTTCATTTAAACATGGGGTGATCAGTGCAGTGAGGTCACTTTCCATATCATTATATTTGTGACTTTTTTTTACGGATGCCGTTGTCACGGTGCTATTGTATAACTCTGAGGCATCATTAAAAAAAAAGGTTACTTCTGGAAAACATAAATCACTGCTTGGCACTGCATCGGTTTTATGAATATAATGTAATTTATCATATAGGAGAATATCATTGCCAACCAAATTTCAGTAAAACATTACACACTTGCTGTGATGTAAAGAAAGAAATACTTGCATTTATATAGCGCCTTTCACGACCACCGGACGTCCCACATTGTTTTACAGTCAATGAAGTACTTTTGAAGTGGAGTCACTGTTGTAATGTGGGAAACGCGGCAGCCAATTTGCGCACAGCAAGCTCCCACAAACAGCAATGTAATAATGACCAGATGATCTGTTTTAGTGATGTTGATTGAGGGATAAATATTGGCCCAGGACACCGGGGATAACTCCCCTGCTATTCTTCGAAATAGTGCCGTGGGATCTTTTACGTCCACCTGAGAGAGCAGACGGGGCCTCAGTTTAACGTCTCATCCAAGAGACGGCACCTCCAACAGTGCAGCACTCCCTCAGTTACTGCACTGGAGTGTCAGCTTAGATTTTTGTGTTCAAGTGTCTGGAGTGGGACTTGAACCCACAACCTTCTGACTCAGAGGCGAGGGTGTTACCAACTGAGCCATGGCTGACTGACAATGTAAGTTTATATAAATGCTCTTTGCTGAACTGTAATCATGCAGAATTACTATTTTACATCCTGGCAATTAATATTGAACTCTAATTTAGCTCTGTCAGTTCAAGTGAAATTAATTGATTGATAAAACAATGGGGGAGGAATTGGCTAACCCCCAAAAACGGGCGTGGGGATCGCGGTACACGATTAACCCGTGCCCGTTCATTGTGTTGCAGGCAGCACAGTAAATTGCTGCTTTACATAATTGCTGTGTGCAGTCAGCGCTACCCCCGCTGCTCATTGGCTGCACGCATCAGCAGGGGGCCCCCAATATCGCGAGTGGCTAGCTCTACTTCAAGGCAGCCTGTACCTCTGAAAGGGGAGGTTCATTGTGGCTGCAAGAAGTTATGGGAGTCATTTGAAAACTGAATCTGTGCTCGGATACATTGAGCAATGGCTGAACAAGTGAGAGAGTGTGCACCAAGGTTTTCAGACACTGCTCTAGAGGTCTTGGTGGAAAAGGTGGTAAGAAGGAGAGGCATCCTGTATCTGCAGTGGGGCAGGGCGCCCTCCAGACAGATGCTCAGGAGCTAATGGGAAGAAGTAGCAGCAGAGGTCAGTTCCAGGAGTGTTGCTCCAAGAAGCATGGATGTAGTGCAGGAAGAGGTTTAATGATCTCACACGAGTTGTCAAGGTGAGTGAGTTCATCTTCAAATGGCATATCCTACCAACTGCACCATTAACCTCATCCACTGCTCAATTCACTACTCCCCCATCACTCATCTACCAACAATCTCCATCAATCAGTACCTCACCCTCACACACTTAGCTCCGTTGCAAGCCTCACACTCACAGCTCGCACACACTGGCTGCTATTCAACCATGACAGCCACATCACCCAAACATATTGGCCCTGAATTTCCGCTCCTGGGCCTCTCCTCTTCGAAATGCGCAGAGGCCCACGTATCCCAGGGGCGCATGCAGTTCGCAAGCGCCCCTGGGATCACGTGGGCCAGCCCAATCAATGGAAGAAGGGAATCCCCCTTCATTCTTTTGACAATTCTGTACATACGGAACTGTCAAACGTATGAATGGGGATGACTGCAAAAATGCACCAACATACTGAAATAATTTTTTTTTTAAACCATTACATATGATAGAGGAAAGGTAAGGAGGCCGTGAGACTGTTGCTGAATGGGGAGGTGTGGTTGAGGTTACTGGTATCGCTCATTAATTATTTCATCATGTAGAGCCCGGGCAGAAAGGGGCTGTCTACGGTGTATCCTCCCTTCCTCTTCCTGTTCCTCCTATTGCACTTCCTCCTCCTCCTCCTCTTCCTCATGCTCCTGCTCCTCAACTTCTCACCTGATAGATGGTGGCAAGAGCTGTTCCCTTATAATGGCCAGGTTGTGCAGCATACAACATACTACCACAAATCTTGATACCCACTCAGCTGAGTACTGCAAGGCTCCTCCAGAGCGGTCCAGGCAGCGGAAGCGTTGTTTGAGGATGCCGATGGTGTGCTCTGTGATGTTCCTTGTGGCAGCATGGCTCTCATTGTAGGCGTGCTGTGCATGTGTGTGTGGGTTCCGGACCCGAGTCATGAGCCATGTCGTCAGTGGATAACCCTGGTCACCCTGTAGCCAGCCTTTGACTTGCCATGGTGGGTCAAACGCAGGTGGCACAGAGGATTGCTGCAGAATGAAGGAATCGTGACTACTGCCAGGATAACGGGCATTCACCCGCATGATGCGCTGCCTGTGGTCGCACACCAGCTGCACATTGAGGGAGTGGAATCTCTTTTGGTTCATGAAAATGGCTGAGTTCAGATGAGGCCTATGCAAAAGGCAGTGTGCGTGCAGTCAATGCATCTTGCACCAAGGGGAAGCCTGCAATCCATGCAAACCCTCGGGATCGCTCTGCCTGCTTGTCTCTGGCAAGAGGGAATGAGATGAAGCTGTCTCTCTTTATATAGAGAGTCTCAGTGACCTCCCTTATGCAGCAGTGTACTGCAAACTGCGAGATATTGCTTTTACCTCCAGCAGCAGCCTGGAAGGAGCCAGACGCGGTCTTTGCCCTGCTTTGAGGTTGGAGTTGTGGCTGCGGCAGTTGGCAGATTTCTGTCACGACCTCTTTAGTGAAGTGAAGACATCTCAAGTATTGGTCCTCGCAGAAGTTGAGGTAAGTGAATTGCTCCCTAAAGACCCTCGGTGGTTATGGCCTCCTGCTCCTCCTCCTCCTCCCTCTTCTAGCAGCTTGTCCTGCTCTGCGTGGCCTCTGTTCATTCTCCCAGTCATGCTCAATTCCAAGAAGAAGGCCTACCAGGCCACCCATGTCTGAACAAAACAGTACCTCAGCACCAGCCAGACCACTCCCTGTAGACTATTGAAACTTTAGGCAAGTATAGGAAAGCTCCAAAAACGCATACAATTGCACCAGCAGTCAGAAGAAATAATCCAGCAACTAACTTGTAAGTAGTTCGTGATCCTTTTAGGTTGCACTGATGGTAGTGGGGGGGGGCCTTCATGCTGTGATCAGCTGTGCGAGGTTAAGACAGGGTGTAGGCTGAAGCGTGACATTCAAAAATGGCAGCGCTGGTGTCAAATCAGCTTTGCAGACTGATTGATGTCAAAATCTGCATGCTACTGGCGGTCGTTGGGTGTGTGCACGCAAACCCCTTTACCAAGATGGCGTCCGGCCGTCAGAAGCATGCGCATGTCGCACACCATTTTTGAGTATTCGGAGGTCGCATAGCACCTAAACAAACAGGTGCTACAGAGCCCAATTTCTCCCCCATAGACTTTATGAGAAAATAAGTGAGACAGCAGAAGTAACCTGGAGAGTGAATCAAGTTTTGATGGGATTCCATTCTGTGCTGTATCCCAATTCACAATAATAATGTACTTACTCAGACAAAGTTGTGTCATTCAACCAGCTCGCCTCCGCTATATGGATTCAGTTGCAGCTCAAACAATGACAATGTTAGAAGCTAGAATGATAAATGAGAGATTCTACTACAGTGGGTTTACAATTTTAACGGCTGGGCCTCATTAACATGCTGCTGGCCGACTTCCCGACTAAAACGGCCAGAAAGCGGCAGAAAGTCGCACGGCCCAGAAGCCGCTCACTGGGCCCAGGGTAAGTATGGGGAAGGACAGTGACCCCAGGGCGGTCAGCAGTTCGGGGAGAGGAGTTTGGGCTGAGGAGGCCGACACTGCCCTTGTGTAGCCCGAAGGAGCAATCCTGCTCCTCCTGGCTCCACAAAGGAAAGTTTTAAATTCACTTCACGGGGCCTCTTCAGTGGTCAGACCAGGTTTTTGCTGTCGGAGCAGCTGCCGCAGGCGTCCTGCTGAATTCCTGGTTAAGATGACATCAGGGTCTTATTGATGTAAGAGGACCCTGATTGTATGAGGCTCCCACTTGACGTGGGCAGATGCCTGCCTCGTACTTCTGAAAAATCAAGCATTTTAAAATCGCAATAGATTGGGGACGGAGCGGGTAAAGAGTTAAAATTCCCCTCTGTTTCTGTGTGCAAGCATTCCAGAGATCCTAGTTTAAATACAAGCAATCTCCAACATTGTCTTGTGCGTCATATTCACCAACAAATCCTACCCCTGAGATGGAACATAAATCGTCTTTCTCTGATGCCTGTTCGAGGTTTTATGTGAATTCTTAATCTATTTTACAGGGGACAGGAGTCTTTTGAACAATTCTGTCCCACATGATTGACGTTGATTTGGTAATCTTATTCACAGATAGGCAGCCTAAGAAATGAGCATCCGCTATTGAGGTTGTTGAGGCTCTTTTGAGGACATATTACAGTTTAGATTGTGTAGATGGAGATCTCTATCTCACCTGATTGAAGTTATTAACTTTACTCATGTGATAGCCATTTTTGATTTCAGAATAAAACTTAGGTTTCAATTTACACAGGTTTCAATTCATCAAGTTACATGGTGGTATCAGTCTGTCTAGAACAGAGTATCACCGCTATCAGAGAAACAATGTACGATTTAGAGGCAGATGAATTTATTTTTGTTTTGTGATTTACATATAAAATGTTTAAGTGATCTGGTGTGTGGCAGTGTTTATAAGTAGTGATGCTGCTCTGCTTAAGAAGGATCAGACCATTTCAGACTATAGTTTTGCTCTTTTCTTTGATAAATAAGAAATAACAGCCTACTGCTATCATAAAGTAACTAAGTATTGGGGAGGTCAGGGGAAACAGGCAATTTCAGGATTTGAGCTGGGGGGAAGAGGAGCAAGATAAACCATATTGGAAAGAAATTAGCAGGAAAAGCTTCCTTCCCCCTCCCCCTCCCCCTCCCCCTACCCCTAATCATGAAAGAACAATGGGAGAATTTTAACTTTCCCAGCCCCGGAGGAAACCAAGGAGTTCAAATGCAGCGAGTCAATTTCTTGCTCCATTCCTGCCCTGCGACGATTTCAACGCCTCTGTTTCCTCGGGGAGCCGGGATGGAGACTGCGGGTCACCTGCCCGCCTAACCAGACCTCCTCCTGCCGCACCCGAGTGTGTCACCTGCTTGCCCACCTGGTCTTCTGCCAGGAGTCAAAATTCGCCCTTAAATATCTGGAAGCTGATTTTTAAAAGTATATTATGGAGGAAAATAAAGGAAGACGAGGATTTTAAATAGGTAGAAGAAGACAAAATAAAACAGAGGCCGCGATTTTCCCTACCTCGGCGGGTCCGTGGCGGGTCCCGGCCCCGCTCCTGTCTCCATCCCGGCCTCCGACATGACTTTCCCTAGATTGGGCTTGTTAAGCCCACCCAGCAAGTTTAGCGGCCAATTGAAGGAAGTGGGTCTGATGACGTCATTTGATGACGCGTCATCAGCCGGTTTCCTTAAAGGGACCATGCGCAAATTTACTTTGACATTTGTGCTGTCGGTGTTCTACAGCATTGATGTGCTGCAAACACTGACAAGCGCTGCACCCAGGCTCTCCCATGACTCCCTTCATATGCTTATGGAGGGAGTCACAGCACGCAAGGAGGTTCTCTTCCCTTCCAATGGGCGGAAGAGACCTCCCCAGGAGACCAACGTAGTCTGGTTGCACATTGCACAGGAAGGCAGAAGCAGGGATGTCATTAGGAGGACCAGGCTGCAGTGGGGCAACCTTTCAATGATCTCAGTAGATCACGAAACGTTACTGCCAAGCCACACTCAACCTCATCCTGCTGTGCCACTCATCACATCCCCATCACTCTGCCTTCTCTACCCTACTCCTGCACATCCTTACTCACACCAACTTACCTTGCACCTCCACCCATCCTCTCTATCTACCTTATCACTTTCCCATTTCACTAACCACCCCTCACACTCACCCTGATCCTAGTTCAATCATACCAACTAACAACACACAAGGGTAGGCATGTGAAGTTTCTGTTAATGTGCTGTCAAACATTTGAATCTTTATTTTCAACACTTTGATTCTTCGACAGATTTGTGTGCACCTTTGGAAGTGGCTTAGTGAGTTGCAGTGAATGGTGAGACATAACGGTAACCCCCCCCCCTGCAGTGCTGATGAGTGTGAAAGGAATGGCTTGGGCATTGTAGGAATGCTTTGTTGTTGGTGTGGGGTGGTGCCAACCTGGTGCATCATGTGGCAGCCAGGGTGTGCAGCGTCAAGTGAAGTAAATGTGGCCATGGTGAGGCGTCCTGGGCAGCAATGACGTTGAGTGCTGATGCCCTCTGTCCTGTGCAGCATCAGTTGATTGCGGAGAAGGTTGGTGTGGTTGTTGGTGCTGCTGGTGTGCCTGGTGATGCTGGTGGGGCTGATCGTGGTCAGATCCTGAAGACGAAGGTGAGAGAGTATAACATGCACCCATGCTGATGGAATAGATGGCAGGTGAAGTAGAGATGACAGAAGTGATCTGTCAATGGTGGGAGAGGTAATGAGGTCAGACTGGCTGGAGACTTGTGTAAAGACTTGCAGCATTCTGAATCTGTAGTGGAAATGCAATTTAGAGAAGCTAGTGGTTAAGGGAACATTCCTCAATCAGCTAGGTGCTTTGACTTGACATTTGAAGCTGTCAACTCATCAGCTGATTCAATGGCCACTGACCTCCTGCCTCAGCTTCACAGACGAGGTCTAGGCACAACGGGAAACTGGTGGGCGACCTGTCAAATTCAAAAAGCTGGGGGAAAAAAAGCATTAAGTGGCTGTAAACAAGCTACTAATGAGTTGAATTGGGTCCCTCGCCGCTGCCTGTCGGGTCTGCTCAGCGCTGGCAGACCCGACATCGGGAAATGCAGGTGTGCACGTTTTGACAGCGGGTTCCTGACCCACTGTCAATCATTTTAAATTTCACAGCTGACCTGCCACCCATCCCTCCGTGGCCTTGGGTTCTAAAATTATTCAAAATGAAAAGCAGAATTCCATGCTTTTAGCAGTATTGTGTTTTATTCCTGTCCCTTTTTCTGGACCCTGCCCAGACCCTGTGGGCTGGATTTTGATACTGGGGTGGGTTGGGGTCGTGTCATCCGCATTTCGTGTTATCCACCCGCCTGCAATTGGATGTGGGAGATTGATGCAATTTTCACTTAATTGGGCAATTGAGTTCCAGCATGTGGGAACCCATGAACCAATTAGTGGTTTCAGTCTGAAAGTCGTCTCTGATGATGTCATCATTGCAGGTCAGAGACTGCCCGGTCTCAGAGATTGCCTGGGCTTTGCTGTGAGAGGACCTGGATGCAAAATGAGCAGCATCTCAGAGAGAGAGAGAGAGAGAATTTTTTTTGCAACCAAGTCCTCCCAGGCAGTCTCTGAAGACATTCAATGCAGCAGCATCAGAGGCGACTTTCATCACATCTCCGTTGTAATAGTGGACCTGCAGCTGATATTCAGCTATCCACTTGTGCTCCCACCAGGTTTCACTGGTGTGTTTCACATCAGGCGTACTTCACGTCAGAAAAGGGTTAAACTAGCTAAAACGTTTCAAAATGGCATTACAGAGCCAATTTAGGGCTTGTTAAGGGCTTTAATGGCCTCTCCCGCCTCTTGGAGGCGGGACGGAGTCGGGAACCCCGCGACCGATTTTGTCAAAATTGCATGGAGTCGGGATGGGGTCGGGACCCCCGAATCTGCAACTTTAACCCCTCGCACGCCTCCAAACCCGACTCCACGGGTCATTGAAAATCCAGCCCTGTATCTCCGAACAAAAGGGCATCAGTTCCAAAGTCTCTGTCAATGTTGCTCTGAAATTAACAGGTACACATGAGTGAGCTAAGATGTGGGGAAGTGCTACCCTTTCCATGGCAACTGCACTGAGTTCAGGAACTCAGCATGTGAGAACTGCAGGCACAAACGGGCTTCATGCTGCTCCATGACGTTAGGCGTTGGTACAGTATGACAACACACTGCCACACGGTGCCAAAAGTTTCAGACATCCTGAAAGTGCAAAAAAAATTAACACAAGGCTGAGAGCATTGAGTTTGCTTATTTGCTTTATCATGAGGAACACTCTCACTTTACACTTCCACCATCTGGATCCCGTTGAAACAACTTTTTAAATTTTAATCTTCCCTTATTTTCCAAATATAAGTCTTTGTCCTTCGCTTGAGATATGTGCGTGCGTGGGTGTTTTAATTTCTTATTATATGTCCATGCAGCCAGCACTGTTTAAAATTCTACAAATGACACAAGAAGACAAATTTAATTCACTTTTATGTAAATCTAATGCCTGCAACTTTACATCAAGTCCCAGGCCGATAGTTTATACAAATCTGGTCATGAGCACTTTTTATTCATTTCAGTATGCTTCATCTAGCAGGGTTCTGTTGTGTGACTGTACATGTGCAACTGGGTGTGTAATGAAGAGCAGGTTGGTCAACAAATGTGAAAGAAAAGGACAAGAACTAAAGAAAAAGAGATGGGGCGGGGGGGGGGTGGTGGAGAGAACAAAAGATACTCCAGTCACAGAGCGGCAACTACTGGGTCACTGGTTTGCATAGCTTGCAAAATACTCAGTTGAAAACTGTTGGCTGATATAAAGGGTTATCTCGGTGAGGCAATGGAAAGATACTAAAACAAAGGAATGTGCAAATAAGAAAATGAAAAGACATGGGCTCGCACAAATTAAAAGGTACAAAAAATGGGAAAAGTTGAAGAGGATACAAATCTACAAATTTCAGGTCTAAAATGAACCCAGAAAATACATATTTCTGTGGCTCTAGCCGGCCCCCAAAAAGAAAAAAACAAGCCAATGCCATGGGCTCTGTCACCCCCTCTAGTACTCCACCATACCCACCGCAAAATCCGATCCATTGTATTTTTACATTTCTATGATCCTCCAGTGTTGTTCCAAAACGGTGTCATGTTGAGCAGTATGGTTATCTCTTGGGGGACAAGGTTAATTGCACCAAGATAGAAGCCTCAGATCTAGAACCAGTAATTTGTGGTCACTTCTAGATGGGTAACTGCTGGCTTTAAATATCATGCTGTGGAATATCTTCACTACTTACCTGTTATTCTCCAACTGTTCATCGAAACCTGACTAAATGGTCTGCTTTCACTCTCGATTTCTGTTGGGGCTGGAGCTAGTGTTTTGAAAATGAACAGGGGGTGAAATTAGTCTTCGCAGCAGCGCAAAGCATGTGATAATGGATCGATAGCCTGTTTTACACCCTGCCCAATGTTCTTTTCCACAATGGCCCATCGTGCCTGTACTGGCTCTTTGAAAAAGCTACCAATTAGTCCCACTCCCCTGCTCTTTCCCCATAGGCCTGCAAATGTTTCCTCTTTAAGTATATATTCAATTTCCTTTTGAAAGTTACTATTGAATCTGCTTCCACCACCATTTCACTAAATGCATTCCAGATCATAACAACTCGCTACTTCAAAAAATTCTCCTCATTTCCCTTCTGGCTTTTTGCCAATTATTTTCAATCCATGCCCTCTGGTTACCAACCCTCCTGCCAGTGGAAGCAGTTTATCCCTGTCTACTCTATCAAAATCCTTCATCATTTTGAACACCTCTCCTTAACCTTCTTTGCTCTGAGGAGAACAATCCCAGCTTCTCCAGTCTCTCCACATAACTGAATTCCCTCATCCCTGGTACCATTCTAGTAAAATCTCCTCTGCACCCTCTCTGAGGCCTTGACATCCTTTCTAAAGTTTGGTGCCCAGAATTGTACACAATACTCTAACTGAGGTCAAACCAGTGATTGAAAAAAATTACCATAACCTCCTTGCTTTTGTACTCTGTGCTTCTATTTACAAAGCCAAGGATCCCCATATGCTTTTTTTTAACAGCTTTATCAACTTGTCCTGTCACCTTCAAAAATTTGTGTATTTACTTCTTGGTCCTGGATTTGAGAGCGATGACTAAGAACTATGACTTATGTAATAACCTGCACCATGTAAGAGCTTGTCCCCCACAATATCAGAGTCATGTAGCTGAGCTCTTAACAAACCTGCCACTATTATGCATGGTGTAGCACCACAAAAGTTACTAGTGGCCTGGCCAAATTCATGTTCATGTCAGGAATGCAAGCTTCTGAAGTTCACCCTCAACATTCTGTATCAATCCCGCTGTCTGCATGGAATACTAATGCTTTGCACACTGACGTAAGAAAACTACTAGGCACTTGGTCTGAGTATTAAACAAGGCTTTAATCAACTGTTTTTCAACATGGAGACCTAGTTGTGTCCTTCACTAGTTCCTGTTAAAGAATGTCCTGAGCAAGCTGGGCCCATGCCCGAGTATTTATACTCTCCCTGGACAGCGCCACCAGCAGGCTGCCCAGTATTATTTCATAAGTCATTTCCACATGAATGACAAGATTCATGTCACACACCACTTCCTGTGATGCACCATTTCATCTATGCCTGTGGAGCTTTCCCTTAAACAACATAGTTTCCTGGACTTCTGTTTCTTGTATGTAAATGTAGGGTTATCTATCATTTGTTGAATCAGAATCACTGAAGTGTACATCAGCCTATGGGAATACGCATTGACATCCCAATAAAAACTCCTCTAGTTTGTCTATGCGCGCACTCATTTTGTGAGACATAAGTTCTTGTTATAGCTCTTTCAAGTTGCATCCTGATGTTCAGCGACCTAATAATGCAAGGAATTCACAGATATTAAAGCCATAGATCCATGGTAGTATCACTGGGTGTGGTTTGAAAAAAATATTGCGTTCCCCAATCCCCAATACTATCATCTTCACTTTGTGATTCGAATTCCACTGTTTAAATCTATATCCATGCCAGCAGTGGATTGGGTCCTGCCTAACTGTTTGAATAAACTGAACTAAATTCATTGCACCCTAATTTACAGAAAAATACAGTGATTAGTTATTATCTTAGATTATCGGCAGGTACAAGGAAATGACTGTTCCTGCACCAATCAGTTCTGTAAGTGTTCAGTTTCATGCACTGTGATACTGAAATAAACACCAGTATTACAGCAATGGAGCTTTAGTAATCTAATGGTAACCCCAAACTACAAAAAAACAGACATTGTAAAAAAAGGTTTTAATTGAAAATTAAAATTTTAAAACAAAGCATTTCAATTCTGATCAAGCTGTCGTCCTCCCCCAGGCAATTTTTGTGTCCTATGAAAAAATAACGTTAATTCTACATTTTCTTCTTAAACTGAATTATACTTTTATAGAAGTGAATTGGCACATGCACCACCTTGTAGGGAAATATATTTTGTATCCTTCGAAGTTTTGTTAAATTAGTTATTGTTTTGTTGTTGCCATCTTTAAGTGCTTTGTTAGCTGTTTTGGAAGTATTAAGGGGTAAAAATTGGGTTGCTTTGCGCCTCCCGTTAGCGTCCCAGAGGGGCAAAGCAATAGCGCCTGGGCGCTACGCCGCTAATGCCTCCCGCAAAATTCAGCGGGAGGTTAGCGGCGACGGTAGCGCCCTGTGGCGCTGCGCCTCCGGCGATGACATCACTGTGCGCAGCGGTTCGGTCGCGCCCCCTGACCTATCGCCGGATGCTATGTCCAACAGGGTCAGGGTGTTTTTTTTGTGGGCGCGGCGGCGCTGTTTAAAGGGCAGGTGCCGGGTGGCCATTTTTTTTTGGGCCGCCTGCCAGCACCTGCCCCCTCCAGCAATTCATGTGGGGGGCCGGCCGCGATCGGTCAGCCTGGCACTCCTCTTGACTGCTGGGCTGTTTTCCCAGCACCCTACTCCCCGGTGGTCCAGCAGGGCCCTGGTACGTGCTGCGCTCGGCCCCTCCCCTTTAATCAGGAGAGGGAGGCCTGTAATACCGCGGCGCTACGTGCCGACACGTGACGCTGCTACACGTAGCGCTGCGATATTGAATGGTAGCGCCCCAAGAGGATGGGGGAGCACTTCCAGTAGTGCCCCGCCTCCTGCTTGGGGCACTACCACTCAATGTACACCGCAGGGGCGCTAACTCTTTCGGGGCACTAAAAGTAGCGCCCCGGCGAAGTTAGCGCCCCAAAGTGGGTGCAACCGAATTTTTCCGCATAAATGTTTTGACAGATTGGTCATTCGTAGAAGCAAGTTTGCAATGTAACATTGCTCCCCATACAAAAACAGCACACGCTCGCCATCATGATACCGGCTTGCTATTTCTACATCAGAAATATAGGGCCTCCACATTTTGAATGCCCAGTGGAAATCTTCCCCATTTCTTCCTTTTTGGCTCCCACCAAGCATTGTCGAGTTACAAGCAAGTGGGTTTTTTTTAAATAAAATTTGGCTAGAAATTGGTTCCTAATTTTTTTTTTTAACACAGTCCAGAAAGGCGATGCCTGACCTCGCCACATTTTGCCGCATCAGGGAGAGGTGCACCATGCATGCCAAGGATTCATGATTTTGTAACACCCAAATGAACAATTTCAATGTAACTGACATTGAAATGGAGGTGATGAAATTCAACGGGGGCGCAAAGCGGGCGCCCGTTATAACGGGTGCTTTGCGCCCCAGCCAAAGTTGGAATTCACCCCTGTTATATTTTGGTATATGTCTGTTACAGAATCCAATGTTGGCAGTGCAGTGCAGTCACATGTTGATTGCAGGACAGTATATTGTGACATAAACTAATACTGACTCCCAGTCAGTCCTTATGGTTAGAATCAACCTCTATTGCTTTTCCCTCAGAATTCTTTTTCCAGTGATACCAGCGTGATCCTGTCATCGTAACGGTTAAGTTAACGGCATTTTAGAGTGATTCCCAACATCAATCAGATTGAAGCTGCCGCCATTTATTGAAATACTATCCCACTTCTGTGCTGCAAATCTTAACTCCTGCGTCTTGGCCTGTTCCACAGGATTTGACAATGACCCCTAACGAATACCGTTCTTGAGGGACCACAATTATATTCATATTGACAACTTGATCGATTTTTGCATTCCCTTCTTTGTGAAAATTGTGCTATTCTGTACTTTCCCTGCTAATGAAGAAAGATCCTGCCCAAACATTGAGCCTACGTCTAGAGCAGGGGTTTCCAACCTTTGTTTTTATTGGTCGCACATGTTCGAAGAAGAAAGAGGAGTCCTGGCCAATATTTATCCCTCAACCAACATCAGTAAAACAGATTGTGGTCGTTATCACATTGCTGTTTGTGGGTGCTTACTGTGCAGAAATTGGCGGCTGCGTTTCTACAACAGTGATATTACTTCATTGGCTGTAAAGCGCTTTCAGACGTCCTGAGGTCATGAAAGGCGCTATATAAACGCAAGGTTTTTTTTTAAACCATGGATTGTCAAGGGCCACCTATAAAATTTAACTCCACATTGATTTGCATGTATCTCAAGTTGCTGCTACTAGTCGATCGTGATGTTTTAATTTAGGATTTGTCCCCCAATGTGGCTGCAAACAGCCCCCAGGCTTGGTTTGGATGCTGCTAGTCTAGAGTGACTTCTCATGATGGGAGTGAAAACATCTGGGTGATAATTTCAACTGGTTGGTAACCTGGTGGAGCGAATCGCCTGTTCCTTGTCGATGTTCCCTTTAATTTTTTTTGGGTGCGCGGCCCATTCACAATACCTCGCACGCGCGGTTTTTCCTATTTAAAAGCCGGTGAGCTGCACAGCGCTGTGAAGCCGTGCCGCTTAAAGGGAACATGGCTTGTTGTAGAACCCGCCTGATTTACGATCCATTGATTTCGGGCGGTTTCTGCAATGGGTGGACAGTCCGCTCTGCCAGGTTACTGCCCAGGCGAGAGTTGTAAATGACCTCCCTGGAAATAATGCAAGCATCTTCGTTTAACCTTTTGGCAACTCCTGGCTTTTTTCCAAACAACAAAACCAAAAGGCTAGCAATGTTTTGTTTTTTAATTCCTTTCATAGAATATTGTCGACGTAAAAATTCCCGAGGGTTCATGTAGTTTCCACAAGTCTGCTTTCTTGTCTGCATTCAAAATTTAAGAATATCAATTATGCACATTTATATGACAGATACTGCGAACTAGAAAATCAAAACAGAATAGGTTAAACTGGTACAATGAAAACATGCAGTCCTCTGACATTAAAGAGGAAAAGATGAAACTCTGGAAACTATCCATGTGCCAATATGCTTTCCAACTATTTTAAGGAAATGTTAAAGATAATGGGCCGTAATTTGTGACCCCTATGGGTGCGCACGTGCCCGTAGGGGCCGCGCAAGTTCCGGGTTTAGGCATGCGAAGCGGATGCGCTAAAACCCGGAACTTGCGATCCGTCAAGAATCGTACGTACGGAATCCTCCATAAGTATGAATGGGGATTCCCCTTCTTTCATTGATCGGGCCGGCCCACGTGATCCCAGGGGCGTTTGCGAACCACGTGTGCCCCTGGGATACGTGGGCCTCTACCCGCGGGTACCCGGAGACCACCAGGTAAATTCGTAGATTTTTTGCAGGTCGGAGGCATCCGCCCGCGGGAATCCTCCGACCGCAAATTTTGGGCCATTACAGCTACAGGCAGTACTCCTCAGTGCCAATGGTGAGAGATATCATTTTGTGGCAGCGAAACAAAAATCAGCCAATCACAACACACCTGCAATAATGATTTTTCTTGCTTCTAAAGCAGGCAATAAACCATTTGACCCCTATAAAGTTTGAAGAATGTGAGAATCCAGCTGTCGAGGTATAAAAATGCATCAAAGGCAGCAGAATAAAGAGAGTTTTAGGCATGAGGTTCTGCTAAGTGCTCTCATGCAACTATGCAACTATAATTTTGGTGCGGGAGACCACTCTTCCCTTCTTACTCCAAAGATAAAGACCTTGGGGGAAAAATTAAGTCGGGGGCGCTAACTTCACCGGGGCGCTACTTCCCGGAAAAATTAGCGCCCCCGCGGCCGAAATTGAGTGGTAGCGCCCCAAGAGGGAAGCGGGGCGCTACTGTAAGCGCCCCGCCACCCTCTTGGGGCACTGCGAGGGAATATCGTGGCGCTACGTGCCGCGGTATTGCAGGCCTTCCTCCCCTTAAAAGAGAGAGGCCATGCGCAGCGCGACCCGGGACCCAGCTGGGCCACCGGGGATTGGAGTGCCGGCAACAGAGCCCGGCACTCGAGAAGTGCCGGGCTCATGGAGCGCAGCCGGCACTCTGCGGCGGGGGCGGGTCAGGAGGCCGGGGACGGCAGCGGAGGCAGGTGCTGGTAGGCGACTAGCAACAAAAATGGCCGCCCGGCATCTCGCCTTTAATTTGCGCCGCCCTAGCCGCAGGTAGGCTCCCGTGACCCCATCGGACTTAGCATCCGGCGGTAAGTCAGGGGGCACTACCGAAGATTGCGAGCGGGGCGCTGCGCGCAGCGATGACGTCATCGCCAGCGGCGCAGCACCGCGGGGCGCTAACGGTTACCACCGCCGCTAACCTCCCGCTGAATCTCGCGGGAGGCGTTGGCGCTGGGCCCGGGCGCTAAGGGGAGGCGCAAAGCAACCGAATTTTTCCCCCCATAATTTTAAATCTGGGCGAGATCGGTGCGTTGAGGGAGGTGGGGGAAGGGGCAGGGCGAGCAACAAGCTCACCCGCTGAGTCCCGGAGTGATTTTAGCTCCGGGGAGGGGAAGAAGCCTGGGGCAGGGGTGGCCCAAGGTTTCCTTGTGAGGCCTGGAGGAACACTCCTGCTCCTCCTTGCCTACAATGAAACTTTTAAAAAAAAATGAATACTTACCTCACTGGGCCTCTTCTAGCTCTGGCAGCTGTTTCCAGCAGGTTAGGCCTGGCCGAGGAGCCACCACTGCTTCCCCACAAAGACCTCAGGTAAAAGCGGCAGCTTGGGCCCCGATTACATCGTCTGAGCCTGACCTGCTTATTTAAAAAGGACCCCGTCAGCTGGGGGCAGGTGCCCCTCCCGCCTGCAGTAGACTTCCAGATCATGACGATTTTTATGTCTGTGGATTTAAAAGGAAGCATTTTTATCCTGTATCAAACTGCAATGCTTTATTACTTGTACCAGTAGATAAGGGGTTAAAAATCTAGGTTCAAACAGATAATAGCTAGCCCTTTCAAACACACGGGAGCTCAAAACCCTTCCACATTGGGGTAGATTTTCAAGATGCTGCTCAGGTATTGCAGATCGACCACCCATTCCATTCCCATCTCCTCCAAAGTGATGGGCCAGAAATTCGGCTTTCCGGCTTCCTGCGGGTGCAAGCATCGCGCGTGTACTTGCCTACCGCGCCTGCAGTTGTGCTTTGGGCCCACGAGGACTTCGGGTCCTGGGCCTCCTGCAGCTGCCGGCGCGCAGTGCTTGTGTATCCCAGGGGCGCAGTTAGTTCGAAGCGTCCCCTGGGATCACGTGGGCCATGGAGAGCCAATCCTAGCAGGGCATTTTCATTCATAGATTTGACAGGAAGACCTGTCAAATCTATGAATAGAGATCGGCCCCAAAACCACACTTAAACTTCAAATAAATTTTTTTAAAAACATCACATTTTTAAAATAACTATAAGTTACATAAATTAACTACTTTAAACAAAAATTTTAATTTTTGAAAAAATTAATTATACTTTTTAACGGTGCTAAAAATAAACTTACCTTTCTTTAAAGTATCTAAAAAAGATAAACCTGTTGAAAAAATGTTTAAATTGTAATTAATTAACCACTTACCTTGTTAAAAACAGGCCTTGCGCCTCCTTTTTAAAAGCGCAGCTTCTTCATACTTACCCTCCCGGAGAAACCTGAAAAAAAACCTGAAGTTCGCTGCGTGCGCGCAGCCTCTCCCGCACACGCAGTTCACCTCTGAACCCCTCCCTTCAGGGGAACGGAAGTTCCGGTTTCCCGCGCATGCGCAGTGCATGCAGGAAACCGGCACTTCAGGTGGCCTTACGGGCGAGTACACAGCGCGTACTCACCCGACAACAGCCGAATTTCTGGCCCGATATGTTTGGCAGTGACCGCTCTGCTCTTCATCGGGAGACACCTGTAGTATTCACAGCTCTCTTGTGAGTCACAACTCTTTGGCCCCGATTTTCACGAAACCCGTCTGGCGGGAACCAGGCAGATTCAGCTCCTCCGCTAGTTTTACACTCCGCCCGATTTTACTCTTCAAAGTCACTGGGGGGTTAAAATTGGGCCGGGTGTAAAAGGGGCGTCCAACCCGAACCCTCCCATTACCGGCCGGGCGGATTAGATTAAATTCCAGACTTTCGTCTTCATTATCGTCACTAAATAGGTTCGATCTGAAGTTAAATACCCATCTTTAGATATGCCGTTACAGCTGTAGATTGTTGCACAAGCTCTCAGCAAGTTAAATCACCCTTTCGTTTTTGCTTTTTACTAGTGCTTGTACTTCTATTTGTGGGTGAAAGAAATGCTCAGAGCAAAGCTTATTGTGAATGACCAATCCTTTGGAAATTTCTTTGAACTTTCCATTTCTCTTTAATCATGTCAGTTTTTTTCTCTAAGGTTCCCTAGTGTTCATATAATGAATGCTCTTTATAGCTAGCATATAGGCAGCAAAAATATTGTATAATATGTATTTCCCCGAATAGTTTTAAAATTTTCCACAATTTTGAATATGGCTCTAGTGTTCTTACATTTTTAATAAGTATTGACAGAATGAAATAGCATCTATTCCATCATCTTCTCAGTGTAGCTCCAATGAGTTCACTGCTCCATTTCCTTCAGTTTATTCTCAGCTAGCTGCATTGTTTATGCCAATTTTCTCTGTATTTAACACATTCTTTCCTTGACTTTGGCCTGTGTCTTTTCCCCAAGTGCAAATCTTTTTTGTCTCCCCAACTACTACTGCAATTCGTAACATCTTTCTTCTGAGTAGCCTAAGTCTCCCTTTAACTCAAGGCTAAGTTATGTAATAATTGAACTCTTTTTAAAAATTAAAATTAAGGGACAAGTTAAATCTGTTTACTTGAAGACAGGAGCTTAGCCACTGACCCTGATTAATATAAATAAAATTGGAAGATAGTGAAAACCTACATATTTTTCTGTGCGTTAATGGCCTACTAATGTGATCGACCATAAAACCATCCTTTTCTTGCCCGCCCCTGCTCTGATTGAGCTCCAAGTGCAGTTATTATGGGCAACAAAGCAACTCTCATGCTCCTCTTCAAGCATCCATTCCAAAGGTCACAGAGCGTGGAAGACATTCACAGATTTATACTGTGTCTTTCTTCCTCATCAGATTTTGATGAAGGCGCAGGTCACTCCCCTCTTTGATAAGTGTGCTGCCTCAGAGCAGCCATTCCACTTGATTGGGCACGACTAGTTTTCCTTCCCTTCATTGCCATGGCTATTGTCACACCATCAAACATGACTAACCTTTTTGTAAATTAGATAAATTGTTCAGATTCCACCCCATTACAAGTCACAAATTCAGTATTTTGAGGACTTTGTTTTTTCTTCAATACTAAAATTAACATTACCATATATTCCAATACTAAAATTGGATCTCTGTGCACATTATGGGGGAGAAATTCTAAATCGCCCCGTTTGGGATGCAATTATCGGCTGGGTGCAAAGTTTAGCGCGTGGCGCTCATTATCGCCTCCGAGTGCAAACTTGGCTTCTATTGCCCCTGGAGGTGATTGGAGCGCTAAATCAGGCGCTACACACCTCTCTTAAGGCGCTAACGCCGAGGAGCGAGGCGCTACCTCAGAGCGCTGACGAAGCCCGTGATGTCAGTTAGCAATGGAACACAGACACACTGGCGCCAGCCAGTTCTTAAAGGAGAGGGTCGATCTTGATCTCCATCCACACCCTGCTCATTGCAGCCTTGAATCTCGGCCTGGAGAGACCTGTACATCAATTCTGCTGGAAAGAACAATGGAGAGGCCCAGGGAAAGAGCTCAGAGTGCAGCCCCCAAGTCTCTTCTAAATCGATGCAAGGAAGGTCAAATCAAAATGAACCTGCAAAGTGCTACTCAGTACCCAAAACTCCTTCACACAGCATTGAATCTCTCCAGAAGTGTGTGTCTCTCTCTCTCAGAATGCGTGGTGCAAAAATGTCGGCGACAAAAAAAGGCAGAAAGCAGCTGCCTTTAAATAGCACTCCCCAGTCCCTTCCCGACTGCGAAACATTCCCCTCAACCTGTTGTTGCTAGCGGCAGGTGGAAAGGCAGGGGGCGCCACTCAATATCTGGTCTGGGGCGCTACCAGGGCATTGCACGCTCAACTGACGTCACAATCTGCGGGCACAGGAGATCGTGGCGGTAGTATTTAGCGCCGCCGCAAAATGTCTGGTCAATTTCGCGAGTGGCGCAAACATCGCCGCGCCCGGGCATTTGTTGCTTTGCGCCCCATTAGGGCACTAACAGGAGGCGCAAAGCAACCGAATTTCCCCCTATGACGTCAGAGGGGTAAAGATTATTGTTGGCGATGTTGTATGAACACTTAACAAACTTGTACTAAGATTTGCTTTCCACTGTTTTAAGAAAGGTCTTGACAAGTATATTTTAAATGCAAGTTAAGGCCTCTGTTGAAATGGCAGAGAGAACAATTTGGTAGGAGTATATTAAACATTCATGTGATACAGTGATTTCTACATTATAAGTGTGTTTTTCCTATATAAAAAGATTATGGTGGTTACAGCAACCCAGGTAATGAAATAATAAGCTGTAGATGGTACTAGTTGCATCTATTTTGTTTTCATGTTAAGTAAAGTTGTCCTATTAAGTTAAATTCTTGAAGAAACGTTGATCTTAGCATTTTCTAAGTCTTGATCAAAAATCTGAATAGACAAACTTGCATTTATACAGCACCTCTTCAAGTCCCAAAGGATTACTTTTTAAGTATAATCACTCTTCAAAGACAAACATGGCAACCAGCTTGTGTAGAGCAAGATCCCAGTAACAGGAAATGAGAAATATTTCTGATGCTCTTGGTTGAGGGCACTGGGAGAACTCCCAGCTTTTCATATAGTAGGATGGGGTCTTTTATGTCCTCCTGAATAGGCAGCTGGGAGTTTGGTTTAACATCACATCCAAAAGACTACACCTTTGACAATGCAGCACTCCATCAGTACCACACTGAAATATCAGCTTAGATTATGTGGTCAGGTCCTGGCTTAAGAGGCAAGAGTGCTACCAACCTGAGACCACTGATGCATAGATGTTAGAGAGAGGATATCCACGGAAGTTGGCTCCAATAGACATGAATCTCGATTGCGCATATTGCTGAACCCTGTTCTCCTTGCTGAACAGGAGTGCCTGAGGACAAATACTGTGATAGTACTCTGTGCAGTCTCAACTTTCGCTTGACAGCTTAAAATATGGCACTCATTTATCACTCTCAGAAGGATGCAAGGCTGAGTAGACCTATTGGAATTCAAATGCAGAACCTTCTAGTCTGAGTCTGGCACTCAACTGACTGAGCTACATGCAGTTGCATAGTTATTAAGGACCTCCGGTTTTTTAGACAACTTGTTTTGATGTAAATGTACAATTTATCGCTGTACTGTGAGAATGTAGAACACCACCAGTTTTCTGCATGTCTTGACATCATAATTGGTTGTGCAACAGGGGGTGCAATGTCAAATTATGCTACAGTGACTCATTTGTCACAGCTTCAAGTCAAAAAGATTGTTTGATGATTTAGAAACAGATCATTTGTTTTTCATTGATTATTTTAAAAAAAGCCAGCATATTTGCAGGACCTATAAACGATTCACTGTTGACTTAGCATGGTTAATAGTTACAGTATTACTAGATGACAAATAGTGATTTTTAGGTAGCATATTTTTGTGATCAACTTGTTGTGATAGAATTTTATCTAGACCTTGTCTTATTAATACAACAAATGTGATTGTATAAAAGCAATGAATGCTGCAAGCAATGAATGCTGCAAGCCTAACATCAGTTAATACAGTATAAATTATCTTTGCTTTGTATTCAGATAAAATCTTAGTCCTGACTACTGTTTGTCATAAAAGGCAAAGCAGTCTTTTAAAACTTTTCTTTAAATAAACACAGTTGCTCAAAGGATATTTTTCTACTTTGATGCCTACTGTTTTGCACTTACTGCCATATTCTTTTAATCTTGTTCTTCCAGGGAGCACAGATGATCTTCAGTGCAGCTAAAGACTTGGGCCAATTATCGAAGCTGAAGGTATCAATATAACTGTACTTGGCATGGTATAGGACCCTTATAATTAATACTGCCCTCCCTAATGCTCTGTCCTCAAAATCCATACCCCACACCCATACACCATGCATTGTTAACAACTGAATTCCTTTGTGTGAAGCTATACTATATATATTCTAAAACTCGAGTAATTCCTTAGCTTGAATTCAGTTCATCTACATGATTCTTTTCAAATGATGTGTGTGGGACTTCACACGTTCTTATCAAAAACTATTTCATCCTGAATTACGAAAAGTAAGTACTTCATTGAAAATAGAGACTGCTGCATATTTTTAAGTGATCTAAGGATTCATTCCCTAGAAACCCAGGAAGAACAATTAGGAAATCAGAGCTTGTTCCACTTATTTTTAATTGATAGAAAAGTGCAACAGGGCTACATTCAGGGACAGCTATAATAAGCACTTTTGCAAGTGCTAAATAATACGGGAAAACTTGAACTTGTGCATTATGCACATCCTGTCACAGGGCTGTGGTTTAAGAAATGAAAATGCAGTTAAAGCATCTACATTTTAGTTCAGTTTAACACATTAAATAACTCCATTCGTCAACAAATGGTGCTGCCAGAACAGCTAGTGCAAATATATGTGTGTTTTTTGTATTCATTTACCAGAAATATATATTAGCTTTCACTAAAAATGTTGTTACTCGTAAAATATGTACACTGAATCTCAAGTCCTGCTTTGTTCAATCAGAGAACCCTGGTCATTGCTGTAAAGCTCCTTCAAATACAAACATTGATACAGGTTACCTAAATACCATAGTTTCCTTAACAATGGCCAGTAAAATTAATGCATTGTTATGATAAGTTGCATATGCTTCTGGCAAATGGATCTCATTGTGTCATTTGTTACGTTATTTTAAAATATTCATTAATTTCAGGAAACCGAAAATTTCTCTTTTGATATCCTTTTCAAATAGGATCATGTGATTCGGGAAGAGGTCAAAAGCCTCAGTCCACGTCAGTGCGCTATAATGGAAGTCGTGTTGGCTACAATAAAGGTAATTTTATATTTCTTGGATTTTGAATGGGCACAGCTGCACTTCACCAGTGATGTTTTTCCATTCCATTATGACAGCAAAAGGGATCCTGAAAAAGAAAGAGGAAAGTATTTTTCTCTCTGACGATGGATTAATCTGCCGTCTCCAATTTTATTTCCCCTTGCAGCAGTTTCTGAAAAATCATTTCACTATTAGATCTTCAAATTATTATACCTCCGCCTCCAATATCCTCACATATATAAATGCTTCTGACCAGCTAATAGCACATGTGCAAACGTGAAATTTCCCATAAATCGCCTGAAACACATAATGTTATTAAACTGCATTACTCTTATAAAGTATTATTATTCTTTAGATCCACGCCACTTCTGGACTGGATCATGTTAAACTATAATTATTTTCTCAATGCTATTGGTAAATGGAAAAATTGAAGCAGCAACATACTGAAAATATTAGACACCGGCTGCTCTTGGCTTCAGGTTGCTTGCTGTAATGAATATTTTTGTTGTAAGAATCCTATCTTTAATCAAAAACACTAAAACATAGAGAAATCAATCCACAGCTGTCCCTCACAGCAATCTCCAGCTACATCACTCCCACCCACTGGTGAGAAACTAAATTTAGTAGATTATTGAATAACCTGCATAATAAAAGCATAAACATATAGAAATTATGTTACAGTAGAACCTCCATCATCCACCTTCCTCATTTTCCACCAAAACACTTGCAAGACAGAGCCTTAGACTTGTTATTGCCTCATTGCATTGCCTATTAACACCAATCTCCTCCTGTCTGATATAAGTCAATGTCACAGTCCGAGAAAGACTGGCTTCACCTTATGTTACTTTCGCGGTACTTGTCTTGATTCCTCTACTAGGCCATACTTGTAAGACCAAAATTTGGGCTTCTTGACTTATCAACCAACTTTCACTATCCATCACAGGGCGAGGGATTTCCTACATTCTGTTAGCTGATTGACTTATGGCAGCAGATCACGAGAGACATCTGAGTTGGAGATACTCCAAGGAGTTTGTTCAAGTTGATATGTGAGGGAGTGTTTCATCCACCTAGAGCTCATGATGAATATGAATAGATTGTAAATGCAACAGTTAATCAGGTTCATTGTAGTCTAATTCTAGAGAGCAGCAGGAATGAAGGATGAGCACTCAACCTTTTTCCTCACCAGCTACTATTCTGTTACAAGCAGCCTATGTAGTTGTTACCAACTTAGTTCTGCCATAGTTACCTTCTAGGGCATCAGTTGCTCGCATAAGCAGTCTGAGCATCTTATTCTTGTGGTAATTGACTCACAGTTACCCTAGTTATACTTGTATAATCATTCGGTGTAACAATAGTACCTGAACCTGAACCAGATATTCATGTGTTTCACACATGTATTTATTCAACCTCTCTGAAGGTGGATCGAGAAAACGTTTGATGAGACACATAGGAATCATTAAGCTGCTTTATTTCACAGTGACGTGAACGTACAGAACAGCTGGACGTTTTGACTAGACCCACTTAATTCAATTTTTACAATTTATCATCACATAATAAACCAAAATAAAGAATACGCCTTGCTAGCTCACATCAGTGGGCTGTCTAACTTTACTTAAACAAGATGGTTTCTAACTATCTTCCAGCAAAAACCCTCAGAGTAGTTCTTTTAACAAACTTGACTGCCCTCACAGCCTTCCTATTGCAAAACCCCTTTCTGCCAGCATATGTCCCACTTTCTGTCTTTGTATTTCTTGCTGCCAGACAGACAGGGATCAAAGGACTTATCAACACAGTGGGTGTGATGAGGTGTTTTTCAATTGCCAGACAAGCCAACGGACTGTTTATTGTTAATTTCTGGAGAAAACAACTTCAATTTAGCATATTAACCAGCTTTCATTTCAAAGTTGTGAGAATACACCGAACATTAAAAGTTTTTTTTTTCTTTTCAGTGGAAAAATTATCATAACTTCCTTAAAAATGACAGTAGACTAATAGGAGAATTTACTTCTCCCCTTCTCCCAATTGCAATTGGCCAGTACTAATTACCTAATTATTGAAATGTGATCCTAAACAAATTGCACTTCTGGTTAGAATAGTCATAGGGGGAAAAATTCGGTTGCTTTGCGCCTCCCATTAGCACCTAAGAGGGCGTAAAGCAACTAGCGCCCGGGCGCGGTGCCGCCAACGCCTCCCGCGAAATTCAGCGGGAGGTTAGCGGCGGCGCTAACCGTTAGCACCCCGCGGCGCTGTGCCGCTGGCGATGACATCATCGCCGTGTGCAGCACCCCACTCGCTCCCTGGCCGCGATCTTCGGTAGCGCCCCCTGACTTACCGCCGGACGCTGTGTCTGACGGGGTCAGGGGGGCCTACCTGCGGCGCTAATTAAAGGCGAGGTGCTGGGCGGCCATTTTTGTTGCTGGCCGCCTGCCAGCACCTGCCTCCACTGTCGTCCCCGGCCTCCTGACCCGCCCCCCCCCCCGCAGAGTGCCGGCTGCGCTCCATGAGCCCAGCACTTCTCTTGAGTGCCGGGCTCTTTTGCCGGCACTCCGGTCCCCGGTGGCCCAGCTGGGCCCCGGGTCGCGCTGCGCAAGGCCCCTCCCCTTTAAGAAGGGGAGGAAGGCCTGCAATACCGCGGCACATAGCGCCGCGATATTCCCTCGCAACGCCCCAAGAGGGAGGCGGGGTGGTTCCAGTAGCGTCCCGCTTCCCTCTTGGGGCGCTACCACTCAATTTCAGCCGCAGAGGTGCTAATTTTTCCGGGGCGCTAAAAGTAGCACCCCCGCGAAGTTAGTGCCCCAAAGGGGGCGTGACTCAATTTTTCCCCCATAGTCATAACGGCACAGAAGGAGGCCATTTGGCCCATCGAGTCCGTGCCGGCTCTCTGCAGAGCAATCCAGTCAGTCCCATTCCCCTGCTCTATCCCCGTAGCCCTGCAAGTTTATTTCCCCCAAGTGCCTATCCAGTCTCCCCTTGAAAACATTGAGTGTGTCCGCTTCCACCACTTCCGTCGGCAGCGAGTTCCAGGTCCTCACCACTCACTGCGTAAAAAAGTTTTTCCTCACATCCTCCCTGAATCTCTTGCCCAAAACCTTAAATCTGTGTCCCCTAGTCCTTGTACCATCAACTAGTGGGAACAACCTTTCCCCATCTAGCCTATCCAAACCCTTCATGATCTTGTACACCTCTATCAAATCACCCCTCAACCTCCTTTGCTCTAATGAAAACAAATCCAACTTCTCCAACCTGTCGTTGTAGCTAAGATCCCCCATCCCCAGAACCATTCTGGTAAATCTCCTCTGCACCCTCTCAAGGGCCTTCACATCCTTCCTAAAGTGTGGTGACCAGAACTGGACGCAATACTCCAGTTGTGGCCTAACCAGCGCTCTATAAAGTAGATAATGAAAATAAAGGAGCTCTTTCGGGAATGTATATACCCAATCCAGGTCACCCTGATACTCAACAAAGCAGATCAGGAATGAATAATAAACCAAGTATCCAAAGAACAGTACAGAACTACCTTCATAGCAGAAGAATAATTAGAAAAAGCAGAAGAGCTGAAATCTGCCCCTCTCTCTATTTATCTGCAATTAAACAACTATAATAGTTAAGTGAAACATGAAACATTGATATTTCTAATACAGTCTTGCTGGATATTTAATAGGTAGCAGAAAAAATAAAACACAAAAAAATTAACAAGTTGCATAGGATTTATTCATTACTTCAGCGGCAGTCTGTTAAACCCTCGCAAGTGTCATGGTATGATCATTTGTGGAAGCTAAAGGAAAGGTACAAATTGTGTTTGATCCATTTCTTATCTTAATGTTCTTTTCTCCATTCACTGGCAGTGAGACAATTTGTGATATTGCAAGATGTCAATGGTTAGTAAACATGATAACTTCAGGATTATCCATCATTCAGGTTTACTCTGTTGCATTCTCTGTTCATTCATCAAACCAGAGTATTCACGTAATATTCTGTTAAAATGGAAATGTTTTTCCTCTCCTCACATTGGGCAATACTTCCCTTGCCTAAACTGCCTTTTTTTAGTGGTATAGATGTAGGCTGGGAAGGGAGATTGGCTGGGGAGTTGGATGTTCCTCTGGAAGTGAATACGTTCGCCCATATTTGAGCGGGTGTACAAAATTGCCAAGTAAATCCAACATATTTTCCTTCATTTGCGCCTTGAGTAACAGTGGGGGTAGGAATGCCATAGTGTTCTGATGTCCTATATTTCTAAGGAGGCAGGGGATGGGTGGTTCAATTTTAAATGGCCCTTAAGATGAGTGTAGTTGAGAACAAGGTGACAAATTGCACTCAACCAGCGTGGCCAAATTAAAAATTTGTTTAAAAGCTCAACAACGTCTTAAACCGCCCCAGCCATGCTCAGCTGCTGCAGGTGCTCGAGGTCTACAGCAGTCACCTTCCTCCCACCCTCCACAAGGCCGCCTCCCTGACTCCACCAGAAAATCCTACAGGAGCCCACCTAAAAATATATAAATTAGCTGACCCAAGAAAACCTATCTGGGTGACCATTGAGAGTCACGGTTGGGGACTAAGCAATGCCTCACCACAGTTCTATCAAGCCAAAAAGGAAAATCTCAAAGAAGTATTTTCAAGATTTTTTTTTGTATCGAAATCTGTCAAAGGATTCTTCCTGTTAATATTGCATTGTTTCTTGTCAAATCTTAATAGAAGTATTCTGTGAATAAAGCACAGATGAGGTATGGAACATAAAAGGAGTATATTCCCATGTGTAAACCAGTGAAAAAAGCTTTCTTCCCTCATAATCAAATGTCTAGTTAAATAAGAAAGGTTCTCTCCCACAGGTTCTTGCCATAGCTATATATTAAACCCTGATCCATGTTCGTCTTTTGTCAGAATCTAGGTATTTGAGTTTACACATAGTCTTACAGGTTACAAGACAAGGAAAAGAGTGATTGTGACAGCTAATAGACTTGCTAAAAGGATTAGCATAAAACGGAAATATAGTTTTGTAACCCAGATGTGAGAACATTCTATTCATGGTTTTATTGCAGGATTTTCCTGGAGGTATCTGATCACAGGAAAATATAGATAGACATATTTGAGACTTAGATAATAGTCATAACTCCTAGAACAACTCTTAAATTTGGGGAAATAAACTCCATTGTCTAAGGTAACATGTTGAAAAAACAAGTTCCAGTATATATATTTAAATTAAAAACTACTACAAGGTAATAAAAATAGATTATCTAACACAATGCACAAGTACACTGTAGTTTTCTACTTTATATAAACCGTCTCTATGGTAAGTGTGTCATGTTGTCAACAAAACCAGATACATTAAAGATTGTGCAGCAACAGCTTGTATTTATATAGTGGCCTTAACATAGAGAAATGAGTAGGTGTAAGGAAATGAATGCCGAGCCAAGAGGACACATATTGAGAAGGGTGATAAAAGCTTAGTCGAGTAGATGGATTTTGAGATGGTTTTTAAAGGTCGACAGGCAGCACGAGGTAAGGAGGAGGGGTTCAGGGACGGAGTGCCAAATAGTAGGACGAAGGTGGCTTAAGGCATTGTCACCTATTGGGGGCGGGGGGAGACAGAAACCAGAAGCAGAAAAATGGAGTGTTCAGGAGAGCATATAGAGCTGGAGGAGATTTCAGAGATAGAATTGAGGCAAGGCCATGGAAGGATTTATAGACAATTGAAATTAATGCATTGGAAGACAGGGAGCCAATGAAGATCAACAACAACTTGCATTTATATCGACGTTTGTATCAACAGTGATAGGGTGAGCGAGTCTTTTTTGCAGGGTGGATACATGCAGCAGAGTTTTGAGTAAGTTGGAGTTTATGGAGGAAGGGAGGCCAGCAAAGCGAGCATTGGAGCTGTCGATCCGGGAGGAACAAAGGCATGTATAAGGGTTTCAGTGGCGGAGGAGGTGCTGAGGTAGGGGTGGAGGCGGACATTGTTGTGGAGGTGGAAGTAGACTCATTATGATGATGGATAGAATGGGAGGTTTAAAGCTCAGCTAAGGGTCAAGCAGGAGATCGAGACTGCAAACGGTCTGGTTCAGAGGAGTTTATGGCAAGGGCCAAAGACAATGCGGCAGTGCAAAACAAGTGGTCTCCCTTTGACCGCCATTATTCGTCCCGCCCGATATTCAGTGTTGTTGAAGTCAATGGAACCGAATATCGGGTGGGGAGTACAACGTGCGGCAGATGTGATCCTGCCCATTTCACACAACCGCCCGAGACGAATTTCTACCCCAATGGCTTTGGTCTTCCCAATGTTGAGCTGGAGGAACTTGCAACTCAGCCAAGATATGATGTTGGTCAAGAAGTCTGTTGGTACAGAGGCAGATGGGGCTGTAACAGCAATTCACATACTGTCCAGTGTTCACTAGGATGTAACTGGAAGACAAACAAGATAATGCATGGTCTCGTTGATTGGGAAATTAATCCTTTGAGATGAAAACAATGTATTTTCTGACTGAGAGATTTACGTGTTTTGAAAGTAAATATTGATCATACATGTAATTCAATTTCAAAATTTGTTACTAAAGGACTAAAATAATCTATTGATCCATATGGCTCAAGAGACAACATGGGTTTCTTAAATGGAAAAATTAGAAAGCTTCTGTTTGGTTATGACAGATGAGTCAATTTTATGTGAAAGCATTAGAAATACACAGCTTTTTACACAATTATTATTTATCATTATCTGCTGTTTCTATGTTTTGACTCAAAGGTCATTCAAATTTATAAATCAACGAGCTGATCTCCAGTGACATTGGTCATGGGTAGTCTGGGGTTCGGAGCACGGTTGTGTTGTTTAGCTGCCAAAATGGAGCTTAAGCTAAACTGGCCTGTCCCTTTTAAGGTCATTGTTCAGGTCCTCCCCTGTGGGGAAGTGGTCTACAAATCGATCCACTTGGAGTTAGTTAAAGGCTAATTATTAAAGGAAGTTCTGTGGATTGGCAATTGTTTGTAAATCCCCATTCCTGCTCTTGGGAATAGAGACCATCTTACAAAAGTCAGAAAAACCGGTAGGAAATGCATGGCTTTCTTTTTTTATGATGCGGAGATGCCGGTGTTGGACTGGGGTGGACAAAATTGAGAGGTCGCACAACACCAGGTTATAGTCCAACAGTTTTATTTGAAATCACAAGCTTTCGGAGTTACTACTCCTTCGTCGGGTGAAGTAAAGAGATACAGAATCGCCAAAGCATATATAGATAGAGAACAATGCATGTGTACCTTACAATTGCAGACTTACTGCAATTGTAAGGTACACATGCATTGTTCTCTATCTATATATGCTTTGGCGATTCTGTATCTCTTTACTTCACCCGACGAAGGAGTAGTAACTCCGAAAGCTTGTGATTTCAAATAAAACTGTTGGACTATAACCTGGTGTTGTGCGACCTCTCAATTTTTTCTTTTTTTAAGCATGGTCGATGAGCACTGGACAAAATATGTTTTATCTGTGTCCAACTAAACAATACGTTGCACCAAACTAACATATGACAATGATGTAGTCATATTTTAAAATATGATGTATTAATGATACAATCTAATACAAGTTACAACAGTATATTACCAGTGTAATAGTATGCGATTAGGTCCATTAAAATCCGTTATTATAACCAAATGATCATCAAAGAAGTAAATGGGTTGTAACTCTATATGCTCAATAATAAAGAAATAGAAAGCAATCTCTTGCTAGAATGATAAATAAGGATATATATATATATATGATATACGGAATCTGAAAAAGCACCCAATCAATCGCAAGATTTCAGAGCCAAAACAAATCTACTTTAAACATTTTTTTTTAATTAAGCATTGTAGTTTTTTTTAAGTTTGGAAAACAGCTCAGATAGATGGCCAAAGAACAATACAGTTTGCACTGTTGAGGTTGTAATCCAAAATTTGTGCTTCATTATACGAGATATTTTCTGTGCCCTGAGGTATGTGTTACATTCTGTTAGAATGAACATCTGATTTCACATTTTGATTGTTTGGTATAAATTCTCAGTGTAGTTCTTTCAGGTGGCCCCATTAGTTACTCTGGGCTGGATTTTGCCAATGGGGAGCTTTTGGAGGCGGGACTCACACTTGTCGGGTTTTAGTCCCACCTCCATCGACTTCTGGCCAACCCACACTATTTTCCTTTGATTGACCTTGTTAAGCCTGTCCAGCGAGCTTAGCAGGCCCAATTAAGGGAAAGCCGGTTACAGAGAACGTCAGCGTATGACGTTTCATCTGTCAAAAATTTTTGATAGATGAATTGTCATCGTTTGACAGCTCTGTAAAGCTGTCAGACACTGACATTCTCTAGTTTGATGAGTTCTTGAATTCAAGACTCATCAAACCTCTTTCTTTAGCAGAAATTAGATGGTTGCTGCATTGGAGAATGAAACGGCCATCTGTCATCTCTGCCGCGGAGATGCGAGACTCTCCACATCCCCAACGATTGAAGCCTGCAGGAAGAAACAAAGGTAAGTAAATTTTTTCTAACACTTTCCACTTACCTCACATACTCACCTCACCACACTTGCACCCATCACTTACCTTCACAGTGCACTTTTGCACCCCTCCGACCCCCGCAGACCCACTGTTCGCCTCGGTGACCCTGGCGGGGTTCGCAGCCTTCGGGAAGCCCGCACTTGTGTGGGTAAAATGGGGATAATCCTCTTATCTGCCTGTTAACTACCTGTTAACAGGCAGTTAAGTGGCTGTAATCCCAATCCCGCCTCCAGGAGACGGAGCCAGGCGCGGGTCGGCTACCCGCCTCCTGGGAAGATGGCACGGAGGCGGGTTGGGCACCCGGCCCCAGATTCTGCCATTTTCCCAGCGGTCTGCCTCCAAACCCGCCTCCCCAGGACTGGCAAGATCGCGCCCTCGGATTTTCAGGTTTCCTCCCAAACTGACCAAGTGCTGACGACAGAACTTTGCTAAATCAATGTGCAGTATCACACTTTGTACGGGCAATTTATTACTATTATTTAGAATTTGAATTGTGTTCGTTGCAATTAGTTTCAAAATTTTACCCAGTTAAGAAACATGGTCGGAGTGTTCTGCATCGGGAAAGTTACAACCTTTTATTTCAGCCTCTTTGAAAACATATAGTAGACTGAGTAAGATTTTTGGATTGACTGTCACCTCACCACACGGCTGTACTGTGAAGATCACGCCAGCACTATGCTTTGGGAAATATGTGGTACAATGGGCTAACTATGCATCTCTCAGGTTTCAGCTCAAATTGACGGTTGGATAGAAAGCCTCCATGTTCAGACAGCTGTAACTGTCGGAAGTAAAATGAGTTTGTGCTGTTTCAGTCTAGTTTCTGGAGAGTGATTGACCAAAGTCCAAAACTGCCCTCAGTAATTGAGCAGACCTACCTAGTTGCTTCAGATTGACACTGTGTGAATATGAGCACACAAATGCTCAACGAGTTTGTATTAAGTTCCTTTGTACAGTATTGTAATGAAGGCTTTCATTAAAATAATGGGGTGAGGAATTTCATACAAATCCGTTAACCATGCATGTGCTAATATCTGCACGGGATAATTTCAAGGCCACAAGAATGACTGGTGTGGGAAATAAATTCTTGGGTCAGTATAAAATGAAATTTACCCTACATTTATTTAAAAAATAAAAGTTTAATAATAAAAAAAAAACTAGAGTGTCACGCTACATGTAACCCCACCTGACGTTGAGTCATCCAGACTCGAGTCGTCGTTGGCTTGTTCTCTCTACACAGATGCGGCCGGACCTGCTGTGATTTCCAGCAAAAAAAGTTTTTTGTTTTCCATACAGACCCCAGCATCTGCCACATTTGACCCCTTGTGACCCCACCTCATTGTCTTTGATGTAATGTTTTCCTGACTGACCTGTTTGGACACCATCCACACCTTTGATTGCCGTGATTATCTCTCTGCCGAGGTGTGATAAAGGGCAGTTGGAAAGATTAACTGCAATCATCTGGCAGTGTTCTCTGACTATATATGCTGTGCCTATATGCATCTCTTCACTTCACCTGACGAAGGAGCAGCGCTCCGAAAGCTTGTGATTTCAAATAAAGCTGTTGGACTATAACCTGGTGTTGTGCGACGTCTCACATTTGTTATTTATGGTTCTTGTAGTTGCATAAAAATTCTATAAAGTATCTGTATTAAAGTTTAAACTGGACATAATGGGATACATTTTCCTGGTCTTCTACCTGAGGGCATTGGGTCATCTGGGTACAGGCAATTGAGTGGGGAGTAGTGCACTTTGGTAAGGCAACCCCTTGATATGCTGTCCATTCATTTAAATGGACTCCCTTACTGGGATATCCTCCCCTCCACCCGATCTCCTGTATTTGCTGCACCCAAGCAATCTGAAGCACTCAGCTGCAGGAACAAGAAAATCTACCCCATTAACTGATTCTGGATAATGGTTTAGATTACTCATGTAAAAATATCTTTAATTGCCATAGCCTAATGTGCTCAATCTCAAAATGTTATAAACTGTTGGATGATTTCTATACTTTTAATCTGGTTGGAGAACAATAATGACTGAGGAACTTAAACACGTACTGCCATTGATTTGGCTCTCAGCATATTTGATGGTGCCGATAAAAAATTTAGTTGCCTTGTTCATATCATTTTTCTGCTGCGTTGTCATTGTTTAATCTTTTTCTTGATGGATTTACCCATTCTTTAGCAATATTTCCATGCTGGAGGAAATGGCCTAAAGAAGACATTCTTAGAGAAGAGCCCAGACTTGCAGTCCTTGAAATACGCACTTAGCCTCTACACTCAAACTACTGATGCCCTGATTAAAAAATTCATCAACACCCAGTCTTCACAAGGTAAGGAGCGACAAAATAAATGTTAAATTATATTGCATCATTAATATGCGAGCAGAAAAAGACCATCAGTGGCATATTATATCCATGGTGTGGAGATGCCGGCGTTGGACTGGGGTGGACAAAAATGAGAAGTCGCACAACACCAGCGAACTGCTTCGAAAGCTTGTAAAATTAAATAAATCTGTTGGACTATAACCTGGTGTTGTGCGACTTCTCATATTATATCCAACATTAGGTGCGGATTTGTCCTTCATTCTACTGGTGCCTGCATTTCATATAAATGACTTGAAGAAAGCCCCCGCAAACAAATATCATGCAAGAGCAAACCTTGTTTTAGACATTTCTTGGCTTGAGAGAAACAAATCCATTTGATTATCTTTTCTCAGTTTTATTTCAGAATTGCTGTGTATGGTATCTTTAAGGGTGTGTGCAGTGTGATGATTATGGAGTGGTGAGAGACATTGATCCCGAAATTCCTACTGCTCCGCTCCACTGCCGCTTGCCATTAGGAAACCACCATTTTTGCCCGACTCCCACTAGGGTGTTATGCTGGTACATGTGCAGGCGTACTTGCATTGAGGGAGGTGGAACTGCCGGGATTTCTCGCATTTGGTGTTTTTCCGACAGTTCCATCTCTTCTTCTGACAGCATGGGGTGGTGGGAGGATTGCTGAACACAGGATACACCCCTCACCCCAGAAGAACCCCCTGGAAGAATCATAGAATGGTCACAGCACGTGCCGGCTCTCTGCAAGAGCACTTCAGCTAGTCCCACTCCCCCGCCCTTTCCCCATAGCCCTGCAAATGTTTTTCTTTCAAGTACTTATCCAACTCCCTTTTGAAAGCCGTGATGGGAGTACCAACACCCCCATTTCCCACCCCAAATTCTGGCCTGCCCACATTACACTGATGCAGTGCCCTCCCAGGTCCAGGAATTTTTGGGCCATAGGTTAATGTGCACAGATGCCACACTAATAAGGTCTCATCCACATTGCTGTGGAGAAGGACAGAGCACAAGTCAAGTGTTTCCCCAAAGAAAGGGAGGGGAAATTAGAAAAAGACTGAAGTTGTCGGCTTTTAAAGGCCAGTTTATGGCAAACACATGGGAGTAGATTTTGACCTGCTCTCTCAGGTGATGCATAGCCTGGGGAAACCTGGTTACGGAGAAAATAACTTTGGGGGGGTTGGGAGTTGGCGTTAAAAATAATAATAATAGATTACACACACTTCCTTTCTATAATCAATGAGAGCATATCTGATAACATTTGTAGGTATTACACAAAAAAATATAACTTACATTTTGGCTCCGATGTAGTCAATGAAGCATCAGTATGATTTAACTCTAATAATTTGTACTTGAATTCTAGATTCCAATTTAATTGGGAAACATCTCGTGTATTATTTAAACAAACAAACACACACTAAAATAGGATTGTAAATGCGGCAATTTACTGTACGATAAATATTTATGTTTACAATGCCCTAGAAATTATTTTGTTACTTCATATCATAAATCTTTCTGTCCCCTTGCTGCTTTTACACTGAAGCAAGTTTAGCCCCTACAGGATGATGTCATAGTCCATATTGTACAGCACGAATTTTGCAGCTTAGCAATTGACCTGAATTGTAATTACACCAGTTTTGTGTCCCCAGTCCATTCTTTATGAAAGTGAAAGGTAAAACACGACATAAATCATTTTGCTGTTTTGGAGCATTCACTAATGGAAATGAAATGGCTCCCTAATCCATTCTTATTTACTTTTATGATTTTACCTCTGCAGGTTTTATTCTTGCTAAATAAATGCAGCAAATTATTGTGACTTACCATGAAAAGGGAATGTTTTGTATTTTCTATTTTTGTAGAATCGCTGACTATAAAATTTGAATTTATTAAAGTACCTTTAAATACGTGACATTTCTAAAGTGTGTTTAGGAGAGTATGATATATGATACTGCTATAAGCCAACAAAGTTTTTTTTTTAAATGCTAACAATGAGCTTCAGTGTTAAAATGCCTCATATGGACTTTATTTTATGGAGGAAAGTATCAAAGTTTGTTTTGATCTCTTTCTGAAGTAGCTGCACATTTCGTAACATTTAGCGATTTAAGGGAGGCCTCATAAGAATTGGGGTTTAAAACAAAATCAGTTGCTTGTTTTTACAGTTTTTAAATATCATTGTTAAATATCCTGTGAAATATTTGTTGGATTACAACAAAAATGAACCAAAGATAAAATTACACATGTTTTTGGAGAAAGATTGGCCGAGGAGGTCGACCAATTATCTCTCGAGCAGTGGTTCTTATGGTATGGTCCGCATGTTGCTCGTCATTCAGGTCTTGCTTTCCTTGGTTGAGGGATTTCCCTCGGTTTCCATTTGGAGTGTTCCAGATAGAGCTGAAGGGCAGCCACCATAACTGATAGCTAGCAGCTTTAACTGGTACTAGTAAAACCAGTTTATAACAGTTGAACTGTTCAACTGATTCTAATTGGCACACATGGTAAATGCCATGCATATTATACTACCAGACTAAGTCGGAGGTAAATTATATTTTATTATAACACTACTTGGGCTGAGATTATTTTTGTGATACAGAAACCTGGATCAAAAGCAATTTAATTGTAAATTTCTTAAACAAAAAAGTAGCAGAGATCGGATAACAAGTATCTAGAGAAGTCCATAAAACATGGGTAATAATAATATAATATAGCTAATTATAAATCTGAACATTTAGTAAAGAACATAGTGTAATTAAACTATGAGAATGAATATGCATACACTTTTCATTAATCACATATTAGGCAGGAGAAAAGTCATTAAAATACAAAATTTATAACTGTAACTTAACACTGAACATACTCAGCAATGAACGTGTTTTGTAATATGTGTTAAAATGCAAGTCCTTTTGGCGAATACTAATACTGGCATCCAAAAAGAATGCACTTTCAAAAATTACTATTTAAAAAAAAAATAGAGTCTGCAGCTAAAACAAATAGGCTGTAACAAGTCGGAGTATCTTTGTTTTAGAGCAATTGTACCATTGCGCTCACCAAAAAAAATAAAATAAAGGGAATTCAACATTCTAGTGAGCAATGCAATCTGACTGCTCACTGTGGTCTTCTCAGAATGACTAAAGCAGAGCAGCATATGGCAACACTGGGTTATTATATTGAACCTGTCACTGCAAAAGAGATGAGATTTATTGGAAGCTCAAAAGCCTCAGCTCACCTTTGTCAACTCTTGCAATCCCCCGAAGGTTCTATAAAATTGAAACGTGCACTTTTAACCAAATAAATGCTGATGTTTTCCCAACAACTAAACAGAAAGGGAATACAAGAATAATTAAGGGCAACAAATGGACATGCTTTCCATTGAAGCTCAGCCTACTGGAACCCCAATTCTTGCAGCTGTGTATCTTGAATGCCTTAGTAATGCTTTTGACTGTACTACCTTGCCTGGGAGGTTATTTCAATCATTTATGGTCCTCTGGAGCCACTGTAGGAATTTTCAGGGTTTACCTTGTGTCGATCAATCAATAAATTTATGAACCTTGAGGAGATCTCCCATAACCTCTGCTTTCTAGACTGTATAGCTTGAGCTTCTCTAATCTCACCTTGTCGCTCATCCCCTTTATATTTGGGATCACACCTTCCAATGCATATATGTCCTTTTGTGCACAGTGTTCAGAATTGAACACAGTATCCTAAAAGCTGATTGTGGAACAAATGAAATTCATGTTTTACTCCTGATTTTGTTATAATGGCCTCATAAACACACAAGTTTACTCAGTGCACTTTTTTTTATTCGTTCATGGGATGTGGGCGTCGCTGGCAAGGCCAACATTTATTGCCAATCCCTAGTTGCCCTTGAGAAGGTGGTGGTGAGCCGCAGCCTTGAACCGCTGCAGTCCGTGTGGTGAAGGTACTCCCACAGTGCTGTTAGGGAGGGAGTTCCAGGATTTTGACCCAGCGACGATGAAGGATCGGCGATATACTTCCAAGTCAGGATGGTGTGTGACTTGGAGGGAAACTTGGAGGTGGTGGTATTCCCATTCGCCTGCTGCCCTTGTCCTTCTAGGTGGTAGAGCTCGCGGGTTTGGGAGGTGCTGCCGAAGAAGCCTTGGCAAGTTGCTGCAGTGCATCTTGTATATGGTGCACACTGCAGCCACGGTACGTCGGTGGTGGAGGGAGTGAATGTTTTAAGTGGCCAATCAAGCGGGCTGCTTTGTCTTGGATGGTGTCGAGCTTCTTGAGTGGTCTTGGGGGTCAGTGTTTTATAATGAACACACAACTGAGCAACCAATCCAAACACATCTGCAATAATGTAGCTAAATCACATGTTAGCCTCCTAATAGACTTATAAATGCCATAAATTGTTCTCGGTGCGTCAATCCAGCTGTGAATCTGCAAATGTGGGAGTCCACGGAGGTACCAAGGAGATCCCAAATAGCCCACTTTATAAATAAGATTCTGCAATCATATAGCTGATGTGAGGGAACCACAATATACCCTCTATGGATCAAAAGGGGCAACCCATATCAAAACAGAGTCCAACGGGTGTGAGGCACATGCATGGAGGTAGCCCCACCAGATTTAAAAGGAATAATGGAATAGTATGGTTTGAAAAAAGAGGACAAGACAAGTAATGAGGCTCACTGTCGCTTATCTAATACTGTTGGATATGGGTACGAATCTTATAGAATCATAGAATAGTACAGCACAGAAGGAGGCCATTTGGCCCATCGAGTCTGCACCAGCTCTTTCGAACAGCAATCCAGTTAGTCCCACTCCCCCGCTCTTTCCCCATATCCCTGCAATTATTTCTCCTTCAAGTATTTATCCAATTCCCTTTTGAAAGCTACTATTGAATCTGTTTCTACCACCCTATCAGGCAGTGCATTCCAAATCCTAACCACACATTGTGTAAAAAAAAGTTTTTCCTCATGTCGCCTCTGGTTCTTTTGCCAATCACCTTAAATCTGTGCCCTCTGGTCACCGACCCTTCAACCATTGGAAACAGTTTCCCTTTATTTACTCTATCTAAACCCTTCATGATTTTAAACCCTCTATCAATTCTTCTCTTAGCCTTCTCTGCTCTAAGGAGAACCACCCCAGCTTCTCCAGTCTAACCATGTAACTGTAAGCCCTCGTCCCTGGAACCATTCTAGTAAATCTCTTCTGTATCCTCTCCAAAACCTTCACATCCTTCCTCGAGTGTTGGACACAATACTCCAGCTGAGGCTGAACTAATGTTTTATATATATTTTTATTGTATTTTATTATATGTTTTATTGAAAGAAATTGCTGTCTCGGAAGGTTGCAGGGATCAGCTAAGTTTGCCTGAAGGTCTAAAGACATTTCCTATATGGTGTGGTACCTTTGCACGGAACTTTAATCTCATAATGCACAAACTTTTTTGAGCTTTGTCACCTTAAATCTCCTACTTTAAAAAATAATCATATTTACTAGTACTGTTCTTAGGTTTAGAAAAATCCAGCTGACACCCATTTCAGTGTGGGAATCTCTCATGCCAACACAAATAATATCACTTTCTGGTCCAGCTTACTCCTCAAAACAACCGAACGCCCATAGAAAACATCATCAGTGATCAACAATACCAGGTTGAAGAAGGCCTAAAACAGTTACTATGGATGGCTTTCTCTCCAGAAGAAATATCCAGCAGTCCTAGTCACATCTGCTGGTAGCTCTAGTTCAAATGACCTGCCTCTGAGTTATCCTACTTCGGCCACTGCCATCTCCTTATGGTTTCCCCTGATTTATCTGAGGATGGAACAATATACATGCATCAGATTAACAAAACTCATCTGTGGTTCACTATATTCTTTCCCCAAAACTATCCAGCCTTAAAGTCTGATAGTGTCAACTATAGGAGCAATCAGAACATAGTTGAGAAATTGGCCCTATGTTGCTCAGTCCCTGGGTGAATAGACAACTTCAGCTAAGTGATGGCTCAGCACATGGAATAGGGCTATTTTCCTGAGAAATGGAAGCCGCTGAGATGGATGTCTTCATCCTTGCGAGTCTCTCATCCACTACAATCTGCTTGGTGGCCATAACATGGTGCTGGTTTTCAAGTTCAGTTTGTAGGTGGTCCACTGATCTCTGTGTTTACCATCCCTCAATTTGGGCCTCAGGACCAGGATGTTTGCATATTGGGGCATCTCATACCTATAGCCAGCAAGATTCTGAGTCGGCTTCTTCTTGATCGTCTGCTTCTGAATATAGTGGACAGGAGGCTCCAGGAATCTCAATGCGGCTTCAGGCCTGGCCAGGGGACCATGGACATGATCTTTGTTGCTCGCCAAATTCAGGAGAAGTGCAGGGAGCAAAATCAAGACCTATAAAATGGCATTTGTTGACTTGATCAAAGATTTCAACACTGTTATTCGGCCCAGACTTTGAAGACTTATGAGGACATTTGGTTGTCTGGAAAAGTTCTTCTCGGTTCAGAAACAGCTCCATGAGGGGATGCGTGGCAGAGTGCGAATGGGTACTCTGTCTGAATCATTCCCTGTATCAAACAGTGTGAAGCAACTGATGTGTACTGGGCCTTGTTTTATTTGCACGCCTTTAAGTGGCTATGCTGGATGATACAGCTAGGGATGTTCAGTTAGGAGTTTGGCTACAAATCCATACAACAGGGTAACTGTTCAATCTATCAAGATTGCGAGCCTCGACTAAGGTCTCAAAACGAATGATACAAGAACTGTTGTATGTTAATGACTGCACGCTTGTGGTGCATTCTGAAGAGGACCTTCAGCTTATGATGGATATTTTTGCAGCTTCCGCTAGCAGCTAAGGGTTTAAGAAGAAGACTGAAGTAATGTATCAACCAGCAACTAGGAAGCCATATGTTAGATGATCAATCCTTATTTATGAAACTGAATTGAATGCAGTGAAGGAGTTCACTTACCTTGGAAATGTACCATCTGATGATGCAAAGATCGATAAGGAAGTGATGGCTCACGTACAAAGAGCAAGCATGGCCTTTGGTCGCCTGTCCAAGCATGTCTGGAATCAGTGTGGTGTCAGGGTTGCCAGTAAACTGAAGGCTTCTAAGGTGGTTGTCCTTACCAATCTCCTGTAGGAATGCAAAACACAAATGCTCTATAGAAGGCACACTCAACAGCTATAGCACCATGCCAGTCTTGAGACAAGACACGAGTGATGGAAGAATCAGCAACATCCGAGAGATCAAGAGAAGAACCTCACAGGAACGTGGTTATGTGAGAGTTGTTGTAGGCAAAGGCTGCCTGCGTAGTGATCAACGCGCCCATCTACCATGAACTTGTGCTCCCTTCATTGTTGGCACCGCGATCCTTGAGTATGAAGGACGCACACTATTACTTGCATTTAATACCATTTTCATTCCGTCAAAATCATGAGTTTATCTCACATAGCGTTGCTTAATGCCACAGTGACAGGTTTATAATGAAAATAGATTGACTATTATAAAGTTATAAATTGATGCACAAACAATTTTTTAAATTAATTTTAATGAAGAAATCACTAATTTATAAAATGCATTCCATATGTTAAATGGTTTTTAGGGTAGCAGTTAAAAATGGTCATTAAATAAATTTGTAAAATTTAATGAGTAATTTATTGATCTTGAGAGTAGCTTACTAAATGCTGAGATTTAATGAGCAAGATCATTGTAAAATGCAGTAAGTGAGAATGCTCTGCACATAAAGGTTAAAGGTGGTGAGTTATGAAAGAGGTGTGTCTAAGCAGGGACAGCTGTATTCATAATTCCACAGAAGAGAGATGTTGGAATATGAGGAAACTGATAGCGGCGATGTTTGAGAACCAGGTCTTGTGGTAGCAGAGCCTGGTGCAGGAAGATAAGAAGAATGGGAGCTACTGCTGCAATTATGCCATGTGAATACTTTGAATAATTTGTTGGAGTAGAACATACGAATAATGGCAGACAGGAAAAGACCCTCTGGTCCATCCAGCCTGTCCCACACAATTGCGATACCTTGTGTAGCACAATATATACACTCTCCATCCCAACCAAACCATGTGATCTCCTGGTTGAGGCAAAAAAACAGATAAAAACCCAGGCCAATTTGGGAGGGAAAAAATTTGGGAAATTCCTCTCTGACCACCCATGGTGACCAAAACTAGTCCGGGAGATCACTCTGGCCCTGATAATTCAGTACCTACTTTTTGTACAAGGTGATTCCTGCCCCAGCAAAAAAGAGGTCCAGAACCACCTCCTGCAGAGGATGACTGACAATGCCAAGCTGAGTCCCAGGGTTGGTCATATCTCAGGCCCAAATGTCAGACCTGCATGGCAGGAGGAGAGCTTTGTGAAGCTCCGTTTGGGAGTCAGTGCAAGGTAAGGACAGGGTCAGGAGCAGCGGGTACGAAAGATCAGAGTCAGAAGACAATGTGGGTGAGCAAGCGATATGTGGTAGGAGGACAGAAAGCAGTTTTGGGACCCAAAAGGAAGTGGAGGGTGGGCAGGAAACGAGTGGGAAGGACTCTGGGGCCTCAGCAAAGAAATTGACAATTGGGATGGCAAACAAAGAGTAGGTGTTATTGTCCAGTGATTTAGACAACTGTAGAAGTTAGTCTATGAATAAGAATAAAGGCTTAATTTAGAATTTATTGTTTTTTTTAATGTTTATGTTATAAATTTATTGGCCCAAAAATTAGTGCCTCTACGCGAGAGTACGCACTGTGTACTCTCGCGTATTCTGTCTCCAATTGCCGGTTTTCTGCATGCACTGCGCATGCGCTGAAAACCGGCACTTGGTGATTTCAAAAGGGGGCGGTTCCTAAGTGAACCGCGTGCGCGCTACAGGCTGCGCGCACGCAGTGCACTTAGTGCTTTGAACGCGCAGGTAAGCATGGAAGATTTTGCACATAAAGAAAGGAGGCGTAAGACCCTCTTTTAACAAGGTAAGTAGTTAATTAAGTATTATTTTGAATTTTTTTCAACAGGTATATCTTTTTTAGAGACTTTAAAGAAAGGTAAGTTTATTTTTATAACTTTTTAAAAGATTTTAAATTTTTTCAAAAATTTAATTTTTTGTTTAAAGTGGTTAATTTATTTAACTATACTTATTTTATTAATGTGATGGGGTTTTTTTTATTTTAATTGAGGTTTAGCTGTTCTTTTGGGGGGGTATAGATTCATAGCTTTCACAGCACTTGTTGTGAAAACTATGAATGAAAGATGGTGTGCTGCCATTGGCTCTAACTGAATCACGTGATCCCACAGCTCGCACGAATTAACTGCGCCTGTGGGATACGCAAGCACTGCCCAGCTGCTGTCTAGAAGATCAAGTTCGTGCGAGCTCGGAATGAAAAAGCCGGCGCGCAGTGAGATATCGCGGGGAAGCCTTACCCCCGCACGAAGGCTCCCTCTTTAATTTCTGGGCCATTATTTTTTTCCTGTAAATTGGTTTTAATTCCTGTTGGTACTGTTCAGTTATGATGTGTTGCAGTTTTATGAAAGTGATGAAAATATGTGCCAATAATTATTTAGAAATTACATGGAAACAGGCCATTCAGCCCATGTTGGTGTTTATCTTCCACACAAGCATTAGTCATCAGAGAGTTGACTTATATATTAACATTTTGAGGATGCACACAATTAAAAACATTTGAAATTTTCAATTGGCCATTAAACTGTTTACAGATGTAATAACATGTAGCAGCAACTTAAAAGATAATTAACTTTTATTAAATAGAACTTAGAGATTTAGTACGTAGTACATTTTGTTTCGCCTTGGGACGCTTTACTACGTTAAAGGCGCTATATAAATGCAAGTTGTTGTTGTCAACTTTATGAGCATATACAGGTGAGAAAATAAAGAATTCTTACAGATTTTGCAGGGCAAATTTAGATTTACTAACTGTTGTAATTTCCTTTTCGCCAAAGGCACAGAATCAGGTATCAAAAGCTTGTGATTGTCAGCATCTCTGTGTAAGGAGCAACAGACTGTTCAAAGAAAATATTGGGCCAAATTTTGCTGTAGCAGGGCATCTAACAGCATCTACCATTAGTCAGATTTGCCCCTGCACGTTTAGGTTTTTAAATTTTTTGCGTGGCAAGTTGCTGAAAATGCGAGCTGATAACGGCGCAGTGAGGGAAACAGCATCTGGGACCTGAGTGAACAGGGAAAGCAACTGTGTATCTCCTTAACCAATCAGAATAAAGGATTGTGAAATGGACAGCGCAAGGACTGAGAGAAAGTAGAAATTAGAGTGGGTGAATTCAATGTCAATCGGTACAGAAAGAAATAAAGAGAAGGAAATAAAGATTGGATTAAGAGAGAGAAAAAAAAGAGACAAAGGAAAAGTAAAAAAAAGTATTTTTCTAATTTTTAATTTGACATTTGTAAAATCTCCAACAACAATTAAAACCTGAAGGAATGAGACTCCACACTTGTAATTGTTAATTTTCAGTGCCAGCGTGGTTGATTGGCAGTAATTAACACATCACATCGTTAAAAGGGTACTTAGTTTGGAATGGACAAGACTTAATTTTCAGTGGCGAGTTTAGTTCGTATCTATCACGCAAATACAGCAACTTCACGCCATTCAATGCATGTCAATGGTGAGGCAGACAGCGAGATGCTGTTTTTGCGAAGCTAATGGCAGAGCAACGCAACTTGGACAGCAACTTTTGATTATTTGAGTTTAACCGCGCATCTGCCCCTTGCCTGAAGTTGCTGTACCATTTGTTCATAAATAACAATGAGCGCCACTAGCCTCACCGTTACTTTGACAGGAAAATCTGAGCTGTTATCTTGTGAGCTATTTTTAGATTAATTACTTTATTGCATAACGTTATGAGGGAAAAACATTTCTTCAATTTAATTGAAAGGTACCAGAATTATAAATTAGCATTAGGTCATACAATAATTGTTCAGGGGTACTAATATTCTGCAACAATTTTCAGTGACTTTTTTCTTTGAAGATATTGATGTCCAAATTTTCAGATCCATGAAAATTCAAGACGAGAAAAAATGTTTATATTTTAAATAAATTAGTATTGTCGATGGTGTTGCCCAGAAATTATTTTTATATTCAAATGGTGATGAAGTTAGGAGACATCAAGGGGGAAAAATTGAGTCGCGCCCCCTTTGGGGCGCTAACTTCGCCAAGGCGCTACTTTTAGCGCCCCCGCAGTCGAAATTCATCGGTAGCGCCCCAAGAGGGAAGTGGGGCGCTACTGGAAGCGCCCTGCCTCCCTTTTGGGATGCTGCGAGGGAATATCGGCGATGTGGCACGTCGTACCGTGGTACTGCAGGCCTTCCTCCCCTTCTTAAAGGGGAGGGGCCTAGCGCAGTGCATCCCGGGGCCCAGCTGGGCCACCAGGGATCGGAGCGCCGGCAAAAGAGGCGCGCAGCCAGCACTCCGCGGGGAGGCTGCTGAGGAGGCCGGGGACGGCAACGGGGGCAGGTGCTGGCAGGCGGCCAGCAACAAAAATGGCCACCCGGCACCTCGCCTTTAATTAGCACCGCCCCGGCCGCAGGTAGGTCCCCTGACCCCGTCGGACATAGCATCCGGCGGTAAGTCGGAGCGATACCGAAGATCGCGAGTGGGGCACTGCGCACGGCGATGACGTCATTGCTGGTGGCGCCGCGCCATGCACGGAGCGCTAACGGTTACCACCGCCGCTAACCTCCCACTGAATTTTGCGGGAGGCGTTAGCGGCGCCACGCCCGGGCGCTAGTTGCTTTGCGCCCCGTTAGTGCCCTCTAACAGGAGGCGTAAAGCAACCGAATTTTTACCCCAAAACTATGCATTAGGCTACCTAGTGTCCAGAGCCTGCAACTGCATTGTGACAGTTGACATAGCAAAATTGATTGGGAAATGTTGACATTATCAATTTACAGAGAGAAACGTTGCCACAAAAGCGTGGCCAAAAATTGTGACAACAGGATGTAGATTTTCTGGAAAGGAAGTACGTTCTCTGCACAAGAATTTTAATATATAGCTGTAATGTCGAAGTACAATAATTATGCAAAAAGGCAGCATGGACTCAAGTTCAGAAGAAGGAAGTGAACAAGCAGTTTAAATTTCACTATTTTAAATCTATATTGACTATACAGAATTGAACCACTTGGGGCGGCTTTGGAGGAGGATACTGCCTTCAAATTCAAGAGGGAACAAGAAAAATATTTGGATTGAGAGATAAAGTTGTATGTGGTATTTTTTGAACTTTGGCATCAGCCCCACAATGATATCTTCTGTCATCTACATTTCTATGTACAGCTGTTGTATTATAGCACAGAGCTATATTGTCCATCTAATAAGAGAAGGTGGAGCTGTGCAAATGTGTACTTAACAACTGCTCAGAGAACTCTGTTCACCAGCCTCCAACTGTCAGTGAAATGTTTTAATTCAAAAAGAGCCAATTGTCACGTCCGCTCTTTTCAAAATTTAGCTTTGCGTCAGTTGCAGTTATACTGCTACTGTTAAGAGACTCCACACCCAGCGCTGCACTGTCAGAGATGCCGTCTTTCAGAAGAGACGTTAAACCGAGGCCCCGTCTGCTCTCTCAGGTGGACGTAAAAGATCCCATGGCACTATTTCGAAGAAGAGCAGGGGAGTTATCCCCGGTGTCCTGGCCAATATTTATCCCTCAATCAACATCACTAAAACAGATTATCTGGTCATTATCACATTGCTGTTTGTGGGACTTTGCTGTGCGCAATTTTGCTGCCGCGTTTCCCACATTACAACAGTGACTCCACTTCAAAAGTACTTCATTGGCTGTAAAGCGCTTTGAGACATCTGGTGGTCGTGAAAGGCGCTATATAAATGCAATTCTTTCTTTCTTTCTTTCTTTCTTTCTTTCTTTCTTTCTTTCTTTCTTTCTTTCTTTCTTTCTTTCTTTCTTTCTTTCTTTCTTTCTTTCTTTCTTTCAGATCCTTAAGTTGTCTTTTCTTGTTACAGATGTGGTTGGTCTACTGTCTACTTCCAGTGTTTTCTGTTTGTATTTATTTCAGATTGCTAGCACTTGCACTTTTGTTTTGCTATTTATCTCACACAGGAAAATATCACACATTTAATAACTTCAACACTGCTCATCTTGCACCAGGGTAACATGAAAGCATTTTGCACCAAAGATGTGCAGTGTAACTCTCTGATAAATAATGCAGAGCCACCCTGGTGTTTGTGGTTGTGAAATCACAGCTATCTCATGGAAAGTTATGCATTCTTACAACTATATCTCCAGAACCACTAAAAACAAAGATTGGTTATTTACAAGACATCATCAAGCAGTGATGTAGATATCTGTTACAGTGTGGGTCTTCTTCCTGCTTACCCTAAATTAATTCCGCTCTAATATCTTAGATCATTCTTGTGGGTGAGTCTCAACTCCCTTATAACTTTCGAGAGACCAACAGCCCTTGTCCATATCCAATTTCTTTTGGAAGACTGCAGTAGCATTTCTTCTCTGAATCCATTTTTTTTCACAACACACTACAGGAGTGCTTCATTTATCTGGATACAATTTTCATTATGCTGTATAATATATGCATATACAGAGAATAGTCATCAAGAAAGCTATACACATTACTAACAGCAAATTCACTGTCGTGCAACGCTTATGTCTGCCCAGTGATGGGATATTTTAGCCATTGTTGGCAAAAAAAACACAGGACCCTTGTCTCTTGCTCCTGGAGTCAATACAGTCCAGACATATTCCACTAATGGACTCTCTGATGACAGCCTACCTCAAATTCAGAGTCCATCCTCAACAACATTCAAGAGATGTTCTCAGATGTACCACCAGAGCTGCTAATGCTCAGCCAGATTTCTAAGTTTATGCTTAGAGTACGAGTTACTGCAGATGCAGCTTAATATTGGGTCAGAATTTGCTGTAGCAGGGCATCTAAGGGCGTCTGCCGTTAGTTAGACTTGCCCCCCCCCCGCACCCTTCACCTCAAAAAGTATTTGCCCACAAAGTTGCTGAAAGTGCGAGCTGATTAACGGTGCAGCGAGGGAAACAGGGCAACCAACAGGGTCACTCCTTAACCAAGGATTGGGAAATAAACACAGGAAGGACTGAGGAGGAGGGTGAAGTCAATGTCAAATCAGGTACAGAAAGAGAAATAAAGAGAGGGAAAGAAAGATTAGTTTAAGAGAGAGGAAAATAAAGGGACAGAAAGGAAATGTTTAACATTTTTAAAATTGCCCAAAAAATTCAAAACCTGAAGGAATGAGACCCACACTTGTAATAGTTAATTTCAGTGCTAGAGGTTGATTGGTGGTAATTAACACTTATCATGTCGTTAACAATGTTCTTACCCTACTAATTACTAGCCCTAAATATCTGCAGGGGGGTTTAGTTTGTATGTACCGGCAAATACAGCAACTTCACGCCATTAAATGCTTGTCAGTGGTGAGGCAGACAGCGAAAAGCTGTTTTCGCAAAGCTAATTGAGCAGTGCAACTTGGACAGGAAATTTTGAATATTTGCATTTAACAGCGCATCTGAACCTCACATGAAGTTGCTGTATGATTTACGCATAAAATTTACGCCATTAGCCTCACCGTTATTTTGGCGGCAAATTCTGGCCCATTATTTTTCAGTCCATAATAGTCTGCACAGAGAGTATCAGTGGCAAAGCTTCGCTCCTTGCAACATCTCCTGTGGAACGATTTCCCAGATCGTATTGCTGCATGGCGCACTCTCTTTCCCTAGTTTGCAGAAGTTTCAACACAGAAGGGGGTATTTTAACATTTGGGCCGAGGGCCAGTGGAATGGGCGGGCTGACCACCCCGGTGGGGACATCAGGAGTCACGTTTAGATGGAAACGACGAGCTGCCTGCCCCAAACAGGCAACCCAGTGCAGCTGGCCGGATTCGGGCTGGTGCAGCATCGGGCCACCCAGCCTGCAGCAGGGTAAGTCCTGGGGGAGTCGCAATCAGGGAGTTGGGGAGGAGCGCAGGGCGGCAGCTACCCAGAATATTTATGTGGGGCCCGGAGAATCGCTCCTGCTTCTCCTAGCCCCCATAAAAATATTTTTATCACCTACCTCTGAGGGGCTCCGCTTCTTGGCCGCCAGGTTTACTGAGCGGAGCTTCCACGACGGATTTTCCAGCCAGTAGTCCACAAAAATGGTTTTGAGATCCAATCTACTTAACAGCACCCCAGTATAAATGGCCCGTATTTTCCGATCCCTACGGGTGTGTACGAGCTGTGTACAGACCCGTAGGGACCTCGCAAGTGCCGGTTTCAGGCATGCCAAGCGCATGTGCTGAAAACCGGCCCTGGACGCCTGCCCTGGAGAAGGGCCTCTGCGGGTGGCGAGTTCAGCTTTCTGCAGAACCTCTGCCCGCTGACAACCTTTAAAAATTTTACGCCGGTAAAAGCAGGCGTAAGACCTGTTTTTACCAGCATAAGAGTTTAAAAAAGTAAAAAGATATTTTTTTTTCCACTCATTTATAATTTAAAAATACTTTTTAAAAAAGGTAAGTTTATTTTTAGCCCCGTAAAAAACTTTAATTTTTTTTCAAAAAATTAAATTTTTGTTTAAAATATTTAATTTAATCTAATTTTAACAAGGTGATATAAAAAAAATTATTTAATGTATTAGTGTTTTTTTTTGAGTGATCCCCATTCATACTTTTGACGAGTCTAAGCTGAGAGACCTGTCAAAAGTATGAAGGGGGATTCCCTTCTTCCATTGGTTCCCCATGGCCCACGTGATCCCAGGGACACTTGCGAACCGCCTGCGCCCCTGGGATACCTGGGCCTCTGCGCACTTCATCGTAGAGAGGCCCAGGAGCGGAAATGTCCGGACCTCCGGAGCGCCTCAGGTAAGGGCGTAGATTTTTTCCAGATCGGAGGCCTCCGCACGCAGGAAGCCTCCGATCGGAAAATACGGGCCATTGTGTTTGTGAAGCTCCCGCTGAGTCAGGTAAACGCCTCAGCCACCTGTTAAACCAGCGGTGGGGTGGAAAACCAGCTTGTAAGTCTATCGCTTCGATTTTAACCCCCCCCTCCGCGCCCCCCCTGTACCGCTTGGTTTGCGCCGGGCGAAGGGTTAAAATCCCCCCTGGAGTTTACCATCACTTGCAAAAGCAGGGTTGCTGGAGCAGGCATCTGTGGAGCAACCAGTAGGGCAAAGTTTCAAAGGCATCTGTGCAGCTTACAGTCTTATCCATCTGTACCTTTTTGTTACTTCACCCAATGCAAAGTACACATAATATTGGTTTAGAGAAATGATGGGAATATAGGCTTGTTATTCGCACGCCAGAACTGTAATACTTCTTTCAGCCATGAGATAACTGGTCAATTGGTAGCTGGTAATTTCCTCTTAAAATATCGAGTGGTACATGGAGCAGAGTCAGTGTAGAATGGTGGTATTACAAGTCTACATAAACAGATGACTCTCCGCTCTAACAGCTGGTGGGACCAGTTTGATAAACTGACAATGTGCATGTTTAAAAAGGTTTGTAAATGTCTGCAGGAGATTTTATAACCAGTTTAGCAGTTTAGGTATGTGGAAGTTATCAAAACAATTTTGCTTAGATAAAGTCGGTCATCTTGAAGCTTTAGTCAAGTTTCAGTCACTGTTTTCTGGTGATGAGAGTCTACGTGTTGGCCTAACTTCATAAACAAGAGTCTGCGGTAGAACAGGCTACGCCAATGAAATGCAGCTGGGCACTGGCAAGGGGGTTTTTCCTGTTCCTATGCCAGGGTGTTTTGGATCACTTTAGAGCAGCGAAGAGAGGAAAATCGGGGGGAGGACTGCACGCTGGAAAGGGAGCCCGTCTGATCTTCCATCCATTTAAACTAATGGAAGGAAAATTGGCCAGGCTCCCTTATTGGGCCTACACTCCTCCCTTCTCGATTCTCCTCCATTCACTTCACCCAGGCAATCCAATACTCCCAGGCACAGGAAGATGAAATTCTACCCCATGCATTTCAGTCTTTTAACAGATTTCAAACATTCTTGAGGAAAAACTGTCCCTATAAAGTAAATTTCATAATCTTTGTTCTCCCTTTGCAGTAGGGTATTTGTAGCATGCATATATTACCTTGGATCATAGTTTAACCGCTGATGCATGTGGAGGATGAAAGAGCGCACTATTCATGATATTTTAAAGCAATCTAGACCTTTTTTTGTATTTTTTGAGTGTTTTTTTAATGCTCATCAGGGATGGTGCTGCTGAGAAGTGAGCATTCTTCAGCCCAGAAATTCTTTGTCATCTAAGCGTCCAATATGGCGGGTGGCGTGTGTTTGCACATTCCATGCCAGAGGTGCGGCGCCTGCCATATTGGTAAAGGCTGAAGTATAGGCGTCCAGGGCCTGCGTTAGGTCCCTCGTGTAAGCAAATAGGGGCCCTAACAGCTGTTTCAAGACCCCTTACCAAAATTGGGCTGCAGACATTGCGCCTGCCTCATTCTGGATAAATAAGACTACTAGCGGCCAAACCAGCTGTCCTTACCTTAATGTGGAGCCAGGAGGAGCAAGAGTGCTCCACAGCAGTCCCACAGACCAGTGCCGACCCCTATTCAGCCCCCTCTCCCGGTCGCCTCCCCCCCCACTCTCCCAATCGTCTCCGCCTCTGACCCAATCTCTTCCCCGCCCCCCTACTCCCAATCGCCTCGCACCCCCCTCACAACCTGAGATTTGAATCTGCTTCACTGTCGAGCTGCCAGGGGTCACTCAGCAGGAGTTCACAACTCGCCGGTCGAACTTAAATGTGGCTCGAGGCCCAATATCTCGTGGGCCTCGAGCCTATCTTTTCCACCGCAGGGTTCGAGCCCTGCATTAGATTTTTGAACCGGCAGCCCAGCTTTGTCCAATTTCACCCCCTTCCACTTTTTATAGCCGTTTTCAAGGTTAAGCACTCCCAGGCCAGACAGTGTAACCCAGCTGCACAATAATGTTCTTGTTTTATTAATGTTGCAGCATGATGCCATCTCATTCATGCTGGCAAGGGAAATCTATCTTAGCATGTCTGTTTCCTTTGAAAATCTGAGTGCCAAAGCAGTAATAATTAGATGTGTTACAATGCACATTGATTCTGGGATATTAAACTGACTCTGCATGATGTTCAGAAGCCAGAGCATCAGACTATCTACATGGCCATGCTGGAGGTAGAAAAGAAAGAAAAAAAGACATGCATTTATATAGCGCCTTTCACGACCACCGGACATCTCAAAAGCACTTTACAGCCAATGAAGTACTTTTGAAGTGGAGTCACTGTTGTAATGTGGGAAACGCGGCAGCCAATTTGCGCACAGCAAAGTCCCACAAACAGCAATGTGATAATGACCAGATAATCTGTTTTTGTTATGTTGGTTGTTAAGTTGGATAACTCCCCTGCTCTTCTTTGAAATAGTGCCATGGCATCTTTTACGTCCACCTGAGAGAGCAGACGGGGCCTCGGTTTAACGTTTCATCTGAAAGACGGCACCTCCGTCAGTGCTGCACTCCCTCAGCACTGCACTGGAGTGTCAGCCTAGCTTTATTGTGCTCAAGTCCCTGGAGTGGGACTTGAACCCACAACCTTCTGACTCAGAGGCGAGAGTGCTACCAACTGAGCCACAGCTGACACTGGGTGGGGTATTCATATAGTAAGATTTTCAGTCCAAGTTAATACTGGCATAAATTTGATGCATAAAATGTAATCGAATAATGCATGAAACTTCCCCTTCTCTGTCCTAACTAATCTGAGAAGAACAAACCTACTGTACCAGTATGATTTCATTCTATTTCCCACACCACCCACCCTAATGACCTATTGTAATGCTATTGCCTAGTTGCGGGCAGTTTTGTGCTGTACATGAGCACCCAATAGGTACTAGGTTTAAGATTATTAAACCTATTTTATATAGGGAGCTATCACAGTGACGTCTTTCATTTGCATCAATCAGGGCAAACTAGGTCCCTGAGATAAAAAGACAAGTACACTAACCCGCTGCAGCATGCAGTCCCTCTTGCAGTGATTTATTAATCCTACCACACTATGTATAAACAAAAAAAAACTGAAAAATTGGGGAGTTTCAAGGTGGATGCATAATTCTTAATTCAGGTGGACCGAGATCACTTCAGTTCTCTTATTTAAAACTTAACTGCTGCTCGGTTCAGGGAAACCTCTCTTCCCCTAGGCAATGTTCCTTGTGAGCTCCGCTTTGTTCTGCGTGGCCTGTTTCGTTTAATGCGCGGACCCTTGAAATGTCTGCGCATGCGCGGTATTTACAATGTAATAGCCGGTGAGCGGCCTGCGCGGGACCTTGCAAATTACTGCGCAGGTCAACAAATTTTATTTATATTCAGCTCACATAAATCAGGAATAACTTTATTACCATAATAACCCTGCAAACAGATTTATATAAATATACAAACCTGTGCACGTCCTGTCAATCCTGTTTACTTCCTATTTTCTCTTGCTTATTTTCCCTATTTTAACTTTTACATTTTTCTCTCTTCATCCGTTCCAACTCTCTCCTATTCTAACCCATTTTGCCTATTTTGTTATGTTTAATTTGTCTTCTACTGCCTCCCAGCTCCCACGGCTCATTGTTTCTCATTGGTTTAAATCCAACCTTAATAAGGTTGGGGTTTTTTTCTAGCCAATGGTGAGGCCAGGTTCTAAACTTTGGCAAGTTTTAATCCAAGAAAATCACATTAAGATGAGGAAATGCCTGCCACTGACTGGGAATCTCATCCGTATTACTCAGAGGGTTAATGTGTAATGGCTTTGTCTGACGGTTTATCACAAAAAAGGAAACTCACAACACAAGTTTTAAATGCTGCAGAACACATATGTATAGTAACTGTTACCTTTACATAACCAGTCATGTCAGCTTCTAATGCTTACTGAAAGTGCCTTGCAGCCTCTTCCAAAGAAATTGTAAATAAATTGCAAGACTTCAATTCAGTCACCTGTTAAGATCATTCATCGTGACAATTTCTTTATTCAGGAAGACTTTTTCATTGAATTACTGCCTCACAATACGCTTCTAAGTTTTATTCAGCAGCGATTTATTGACTTTTACACAGATTAGTGTTTATTAGGTGATTGCCCTGATGTAACAAACTGTCTTCATGTCTTTTAAAATCAAGAACCATGTGTCAAAAAAAGACAGGTGTGCTGGTAAGGAGACGAGAAATTTAAGCAGTGGAAGCAATGACATAAACATCAAGTCACCGTAGTAAGTCCTATGCTATTTTTACACTAAACCCAGCAACATTCTAGCCGGGATCGTACCTGAAGAGGCGCGTTGGGGGCGGGACTGCTGCCTTTCGGGTTCTAGTTCCGCCCCCAGTGACTTCTGACGAACAAACGCTATTTTCCCCTGATTGGACTTGTTAAGCCCGCCCTGCGGGCTTGCCGGCCAATTAAGGGACAGCCGGTATCAGATGACGTCAGTTGATGACGCTTCATCTGCCGGTTTTCTTAAAGCGGAGATGCCGGTGTTGGACTGGGGTGGACAAAAATGAGAAGTCGCACAACACCAGGTTATAGTCCAACAGTTTTATTTAAAATTACGAGCTTTTGGAGCTGCTGCCCCTTTACCTGACGAAGGGGCAGCAGCTCCGAAAGCTCGTAATTTTAAATAAAACTGTTGGACTATAACCTGGTGTTGTGCGACTTCTCATTTTGGTTTTCTTAAAGGCATATGCACCACACTTGTTTGACAGATGATTTGACAGTGTTTGACAGCATTGAGGTAGCTGTTAACAGGCAGTTATGTGGCTGTAATCCTCTTCCCGCCTCTAGGAGTCGGGACCCTGCGCAAATCGGGGACCCGACTCCCGGGAAGATTGGTTGGAGGCGGGTTGGGAGCGGGTTTGGGACCCGCTCACATTTTTGGGGATTTTTCCAGCAGTCCCGCCTCCACACCCGCCTCCTCAGGGCTGGTAAAATCCAGCCCTCTGTGTCTGAAAGTGAATTCGACAATGCCTGAAGAGCAGAAACCAGCTCCTAAGAAGGGCGCCAAGAAAACAAAGTCACAACAAAGGGCGGGAAGAAGCGAAGGAGGTCGAGGCAGGAGATTTATTTGATCTACATCTACAAAGTGATGAAGTAGGATCACCCCGACACAGGCATCTCCTCCAAGGCCCATGAGCATCATCATGAACTCCTTTGTGAACGATATTTTCGATCGCACTGCGGATGAAGATTCCCGCCTAGCCCATCACAACATCAGCTCCCAGGAGATCCAGACCGCCGTGCACCTGCTGCTGCCCGGGGAGCTGGCCAAGCGTTGGAAGGACAAAGGCCGTGACCAAGTACACCAGCTCCAAGTAAAACTTTGCAATGTACTGAAAAAACACTAAATATTTCAGTAGCAGTGCAAGTGAGAAGCTACAGTTATATATCTTCTTTTAACATCGTAGTGAAGAGCAGGAAGACAGCGATCTGTATTCATGCATGTATATGTATGCACTGAGCTCTGCTTATTGGGCTCCAGCTCCCTTCTGTAATTTCTAACACTTGAAAAGAACTGCAGAACAGTGAGCTCTTTTCAATTGGTAGAAATTGAAAATTGTCTATTGTATTAGAACAAGCTTAAATCAGTTACCTCCTGAGAGCAACAGCAGAAGGTTGTATCTCCCATGAGCTTCTCGTCTTCTGCAATTTCCTCTGTGTTGTCAATTCATTCGCAAGATCACACGGAGATTTATGGCACACAATTGCTTAAAGATTGGTATTACCCTGGCGCTGTGGGCTGTAATCAGAGTAAGGAGATTAATTCATATAAACTGATGAAAAGTTTAGCTGTTTGAGTGCAGAGTTTAAGATTTATGATTGGAAAAACAAGGGGTGGAGATCCATTAATCAAGATCTCTGCCCACTTCACACATCGCTGGATCTGATTTTGACAGGGGTTGGAAGCTTCCACCTAAATCAGTTAATATAGTAATAAAGTCCCAATGGTATCTTTCTGATGACCACGCCATTTTCTGTTATTCCCGCCCCAACCAGGTGCCAATCCATTTCCCAGCCCATTTAAACTGCCTATGCAGGGTTGCTCGGCACTGAGCTGATTACAGAAGTGGACTTCAAGATCCCTGCCTGAAGATTGCTAAGTGCCTTTTGAGGCCATTTCTGAACCCTTCCTTTTGTTCTTTTACAAGGGGGCTTGTTATTCTTACTGAGGTGGTCAACAGACATGGCGATGATCCACATGTACCCTTGCACAAGCATTTACAGATCGAGACCGACATCCCTAGCACTGTCCAAGAATCAGTGCTTGCGCAGACTGCGATTCACAAGGTGGGCCGTGACTGAAGTGTACCACGCACTGGAAAGTAAACTGCAGCCAAACTTCCGCGGGCACAGAACAGCCGGTGGCTGTGAAGGTCGCAACAGCCCTTAAATTCTTTGCCTCCAGATCATTCCAAGGTGCCACTGGCAACATTACCCACATTAATCATTCCACAATGCTCAAGCAAGTGACAGATTTCTTATTTGCTTGAGCAAGTAATTTCCTCTCCTTCCCTATAGGTAACTGGCAGCAGCATGAGCAGGCTGTGCAACTTTACAACATGGCAGGATTTCCAAAAGTCCTGGAGAATATAGATTGCACCCATGCTCCGTTGTGCAATATCACAATATGAATTGGAAAGGATTCCACGCTCTGACATGTTCAGGTCATTTGCAACCATCAGCGTTGTGGCCCCCTTGCAAGCCATGATGCCTGCCCCTCTAAGGATACTGCAGGTCTTTCAATCCCTCACGGCATCAGGCAAAATCCGAAGCACAGCATTTCAAGCACTAGGATCTCCCTGAGATTATACTAAGAGTGCTGACCCCAGAAATATATCTCTGGTCAGCACACTGCAGGCCATAGAACCATGGAAGTTAACAGCACAGAAGGAGGTCATTCATACCATTGTGTCTGTGCCAACTCTATACTAGAGCAATCCAAAATTAATCCCAATGTCCTGCTCTCCATATAGCCCTGTATCTTTCTCTGCTTCAACAGTTTATCTCATTAAAAGGTGCAATGGTCTCTGCCTCAGTCACTCCTGATGGTAAAACATGCCATGCGCTAACCACTCTCATGTAAGAAAATCTCTCCTAATCTCCCTCCTCAGTCAGTGGTGATTATCGATGCCCCATCGTCACTGTCTCCTTATCAAGAGGAAATAGTTTTTCCATACTTGCCTATCAAATCCCTTCATACTTTTAAAAAAACATTTATAAAATATCCTGCAAGCATTCCACTACAAGCCCACAGCTACCTGGACTACAGTTCCTCCTACCCCGCTTCCTGTAAGGACCCTATTCCATTCTCCCAGTTTCTCCGTCTCCGCCGCATCTGTTCTGACGATGCCACCTTCCATACCAGTGCTTCCGACATGTCTTCCTTTTTCCTCAACCTAGGATTCTCCTCGACTGTGGTTGTCATGGCCCTCAACCGTGTCCGTTCCATTTCCCGCACTTCTGCTCTCACCCCTTCTCCCTCCCAGAACCACAATAGGGTTCCCCTTGTCCTCACCTTTCACCCCACCAGCCTCCACATTCAACGGATCATCCTCCGCCATTTCTGCCACCTCCAACGTGATCCCACCACCAAACGCATCTTCCCCTCCACGCCCCTTTCAGCATTCCGAAGGTACTGCTCCCTCCGCAACACCCTGGTCCACTCCTCAGTCACCCCCAACAGCCCCTCCCCTCCCCACGGCACCTTCCCGTGCAAGCGCAGGAGATGCAACACCTGCCCTTTTACCTTCTCCCTTCCCACTGTCCAGGGCCCCAAACATCCCTTCCGGGTGAAACAGCGATTTACTTGTACTTCTTGAAATTTAGTATACTGTATTCGCTGCTCACGATGCGGTCTCCTCTACATTGGGGAGACCAAACGCAGATTGGGTGACCGCTTTGCGGAACACCTCCATTCAGTCCGTAAGGGTGACCCCGAGCTTCCGGTCGCCTGTCACTTTAATTCTCCGCTCCACTCCCACTCTGACCTCTCTGTCCTCGGCCTCTTACACTGTTCCAATGAAGCTCAACGTAAGCTCAAGGAACAGCACCTCATCTTTCGATTAGGCACTTTACACCCTTCTGGACTCTACATTGAGTTCAACAATTTCAGATTATAACCCCTGCCCCCATTTTTTCAGACGGCAGCTGTTGATGATTCTGCCAATCCCCATTTGCAACATTTAAACTCTCCTGCCTTCCACCCTAGCACAGACCGTACTTTTATTCCTTCCTCCCCTCCCCTCCCTTCCCCCCTTTCCCTGCCTCTGCACCTGCTTAAAACCTGTTACATCCCTAACTTTTTCCAGTTATGACAAAGGGTCACAGACCTGAAACGTTAACTCTGTTTCTCTCTCCATGGATGCTGCCTGGCCTGCTGAGTGTTTCCAGCATTTTCTGTTGTTCTCTACTCCAGTGGAAATAATCCCAATATCGCGAGGCTCTCCGTATAACTATTGTTTCGCACCCTCGGTACCATCCTACTCTTCTCACACTGCCCCACTTCCAGCTCAGAAAACCGAGGCTCGCAAGTTTAAAAATATTTTTTAAGTTTTAAAGGGGGAGAAATTCAGTATCGCCCCATTTGGGGCGCAATTATCGGCCGGGTGCAAAGATTAGCGCCTGGCGCTAATTATCGCCACTGACTGCAAACTTGACTTTTATCGCCCCTGAAGGTGATTGGAGCGCTAAATCAGGCGCTTCACACCTGTCTTAAGGCGCAAAGGCCGAGGAGCAAGGCGCCACCTCAGAGCGCTGGCGAAGCTCATGTGATGTCAGTCAGCAATGGAACACACACACAATGGCGCGGGCCAGTTCTTAAAGGGGAGGATTGATCTTGCTTTCTATCCACATCCTGCTCATTGCAGCCTTGAATCTCGGCCTGGAGAGACCTGCACATCAAATCTGCTGGAAAGAACAATGGAGAGTACCAGGGAAAGAGCTCAGATTGCAGCCCCCACAGTCTCTTCTAAATCGATACAAGGAAGGGCAAATCAAAATGAACCTGCAAAGTGCTGCTCAGTACCCAAAACTCCTTCACACAGCGTTGAATCTCTCCAGAAGTCTCTTTCTCTCTCTCAGAATGCGTGGTTCAAAAATGTCACCCAACAATAAAAGGCAGGAAGCGGTCGCCTTTAAATAGCGCTCCCCCAGTCCCTTCCTGACTGCAAAACGCTCCCCTCAACCTGTCGTTGCTGGCGGCAGGCGGTAAGGCAGGGGGCGCCACTCAATATCTGCTCCGGGGCGATACCGGGGCGTTGCGCACTCGACTGACGTCACGATCGTGGCGGTAGTGTTTAGCGCCGCCGCAAAATGTCTAGTTAATTTCGCGAGCGGCGCAAACATCGCCGCGCCCGGGCGCTAGATGCTTTGCGCCCCATTAGCGCCCTCTTAAGGCGCTAACGGGAGGCGCAACCAACTGAATTTTTCCCCCAAAATGTTTAAAAGTTGAGCATATTTTGAAAGTTTAAAAGAGCTGTATTGTTGGGTGAACCACCATGTAGAGTAGGTGAATTACTGCCTCTCTTTACAAACAGAAATAAGTACATTCTTGACTTCAGTGCAGATGATTACATTTTAAAGGCAATGTTTTGATGACACAGTAGTATCACACATGTTGTACTTGCCTAATAAGGACTATTACAGCTCGAGAGAGACCAATATTTTTCTTTCATAATTACTACCAGATTGTACAAACCATTAATATAATGCAAAACTGAGGGGAACAAGTTTCCCTGGAAATATGTTTGTCTTTTTCAGAACTATTACAAGGAAAGTTTTTTATTAAAAAGCATATCGCCTGTGTTATTTTATAATTCTCCAAAGGGTGCCCCATAACTAAGCATTTGTGTCATTTCTGGAAGCCAAGTCTCCACTTCTCAAATGTAATGCTGAGCCTAGTGCAAGTATAATTCGATTACAGTATCTGTCCTCCCAGCAGGCAGTCCTTGTAGATTATTCATCAGCTATGGAAAATGGATTCCAGGCAATTCAAAACTAAAATTTCTTTCAAGTATAAATTAATTTTTCGCATTTGAGAAAGATCAAGATATTAGTTGAAGACACAAATACGGGGGAAGGGGGGGGGGGAATTTTAACCCCATAAAACAGGGATGGGTCGGGTGGGAGGTTAAAGAGTTAAAAATCTGAATCCCAACCCGTCTCCAACCCACCCACTGCCGGTTTTAATGGAGGCGGGATGGAGGGGGCAGGCAGCCCTCCCGCTCCCAGGAGGCAGGTTGGCACATTAACTATCATAATGAGGCTCCGTGCCTCATTTGGAAGCACCATTTTAAACTCTGGCTGGCCGGGTTTCCAGGTCCTCCTAGAACCCACCAGCTAAAGGAAGGTGAGGACTGCTGGATTCAGGAAGTAAGGGCCTTTCCACTTACCTGCTGGATCCAGCATCCCTGCCTCGCCAACACTCCACGATTGGACACCCTCCCAGACCTTTTCGATCTCCCCCAGGCTTCCGAAACCGCCCCCCCCCACCCCCAAACAAGGCCTCTGATCTCCGATCCCCTCCCCCCCTCCAGCCTCCTGGCCCCTGACCTCCAGCCCCTGACCTCCCCTCCAACAATCTGCAGCCCCCGACCTCCCCTCCAAATTCTGTTAAATTCGGCAGGGCCTGAGGGAAACCCGTTCTCCCGGTATTTGTGTTTTCCAGCTGCCCTCACTCCCTACCCACCTCCAAATTAAAATTCCAGCTCCAATTTCTGTTACTGAAAACTTAAATTTGTTTGGATTAATTAGGTTATCATTAGCTACCATAAAATGCAGTGCATGAATAACTCCTTCACAGATGTTTTTCTGGGCTCTAAACCCTGCCCCTTAGTTGCCCTGCATAAAAGCCCTTTACAGCAGCGTGATGTACATATTTTTGCCTTATATACCCATTCATTATAACAGTTATGTTCGCCATCGGGGGTTGCTTTCATTTAGAGGCCAGCAAAATCTGTGCTTAGATGACAATCCACATAACATAATGGTTGTGTAAACACATCTGATCGTGTTCACCAAGAGGGTAAAAATATATATATTAGATATGTGTGTGTGTGTATGTATGTTTAAAACTGCATACCATGGTGCTGAAGTTATGCCATGGGCTATTAGCATACAAACACTTAACCCCAACATGTCATCTGAAATCACTCTCTCTGCTATTTAGCGGACCCATCAAACCATTTATTTTAAATTTGATAACATCTCATTTGCAAAGAGGACTTTTAGATCAATGCATTGAATAGTATCCCAGACTAACGTTTTTATGTTAACCTTTAAAGTGTCAGTTATTCTGTCTGTTGTGCAACTTGTATTGGAAACTGGTCTCTGCCTTTTAAAGAAAAACAGCCAAATTCTAATGAAGAGTGTTGGTCATTTCACCAGGAGAATTCCCTGCACTTCTATAAATAGTGCTGGGATGTGTTACAGCTAGTAGATGGCACCTCAATTTAATATCTCATCTGAAAGACAGCACCTTGCCCCATGCTCAGTTTGGGTTCCGCCAGGACCACTCTGCTCCAGACCTTATTACAGCCTTGGTCCAAACATGGACAAAAGAGCTGAATTCCAGAGGTGAAGTGAGAATGACTGCCCTTGACACCAATGCTGCATTTGACCAAGTGTGGCATCAAAGAGTCCGAGTGAAATTGAAGTCAATGGGAATCCGGGGGAAAGCTCTCCACTGGCTGGAGTCATACCTAGCACAAAGAAAGATGGTTGTGGTTGTTGGAGGCCAATCATCTCAGCCCCGGGACATCGCTGCAGGAGTTCCTCAGGGCAGTGCCTAGGTCCAACCATCTTCAGCTGCTTCATGAATGACCTTCCCTCCAACATAAGGTCAGAAGTGGGGATGTTCACTGATGACTGCACAGTGTTCAGCACCATTCACAACTCTTCAGATAATGAAGCAATCCATGCCCGCATGCAGCAAGAACTGACAACATTCAGGCTTGGACTGATAAGTGGCAGGTAATATTCATGCCATACAAGTGCCAGGCAATGACCATCTCCAACAAGAGAAAGTCTAACCACCTCCCCTCAACATTCAATGGCATTACCATTGTCAAATCCCCCACCATCAACATCCTGGGGGGTCACCATTGACCAGAAACTTAACTGGACCAGCCACATAAATACTGTGGCTACAAGAGCAGGTCAGAGGCTGGGTATTCTGCAGTGAGTGTCTCACCTCCTGACTCCCCAAAGCCTTTTCACCACCTACAAGGCACAAGTCAGGAGTGTGATGGAATACTCTCCACTTGCCTGGATGAGTGCAGCTCCAACAACACCCAAGAAGCTCGAAACCATCCAGGACAAAGCAGCCCACTTGATTGGCACCCCATCCACCACCTTAAACATTCACTCCCTCCACCACCGGTGCAGTGTGTACCATCTACAAGATACACTGCAGCAACTCACCAAGGCTTCTTCGGCAGCACCTCCAAAACCCGTGACCTCTACCACTTAGCAGGACAAGGGCAGCAGGCGCATGGGAACACCACCACCTCCAAGTTCCCCTCCAAGTCACACACCATCCTGACTTGGAAGTATATCGCCGTTCCTTCATCGTCGCTGAGTCAAAATCCTGGAACTCCCTCCCTAAGAGCACTGTGGGAGTACCTTCACCACACGGACTGCAGCAGTTCAAGGCGGCGGCTCACCACCACCTTCTCAAGGGCAATTAGGAACGGGCAATAAATGCTGGCCTTGCTAGTGACGCCCACATTCCGTGAATGAATTTAAAAAAAATGCAGCTTTCCCTCAGTAATGCACTGAAGTATCAGCCCAAGAGGACAGCACCCTCAACCTTCTAAATAAGAGCTGAGAGTGCTACCAACTGAACTAAGCTGACATGACATTAGCTCTGTACATTTCATTTTGTAATTAATGTTAAGCTGGGTGGGTGTGCTGAGTTAAACAGTCAGTTCAGCCTTAGAGCTCCCACATTTGTAGCAAGCCAGGAATACTAATTAGCTGTATTTTTACTTGGATGAGTTATTACATTTTTAATCGTAGACATTGTTGATCTCAAATCTACTCTGCAACCATTGTATTTTTCATCATTTGTTCTGTGTTTCTTCAAGTAACCACGGATCAGTCCTGTAATAGATCTAGAGGAATATTTTGACAGGAGGGCATTCAGTATTTCCTGGGCCAGTACTGGGCCTGAGATTTGCAGCCGTCGGCTTTGAATTGTTTTCTGTGTACTAGGTGAGAACTATGTGCCCACCTCTTGCACACATGTGCAGAGTTTTGGTCCTGGCCAGGACATTTTGAAGGTTTTGTGATTGTACATAGGAGGATCCGCAATCTCAAAGCATTAACAAAAGAATCTGCTTAAATTTGTAGATTACCTGTGTTGCCAGAACACTTAAATCAGGCTTGACACCTCACTATTGTTAAACTCCATGCAGTGTCAAGCCCAAGGGTGGTAGATTCCCTTGGGGGTGGAGTGGAGGGGAGGGGTGGGGTGGCGGAAAAAGTCTCACACCAGTGCATTACAAAGTCAAGTCGGAACCTGACTCTGGATTTATATTACTTTAGCGTCTCTATGAAGTGGAAACTGTTTTGCAACAAAGTAAAAATGACAGTTTAAGCGCACTAATAGGTTTTTTATGCACTACGGAATCAGTAGATTGCAGCAGTGTTACAAGAACATTTGGAGTATGTTAGTAAAATATTCGCTCTGCAGTTAATTCAAATGTATAGCAGTCTGCACAAATTGCAATAAATACTACCAAATGTGTTCGTTCACAGGGAGTCTTTGCACTGGCATATAGAAAGAGGAAGCTATACACATAATAAACAGTGTTGCAGATGATTGTGCCTGCTGTCATCGAGAAGCACAGTTGGCATATCAGGCATTTACAATGCATAGAAAGAGCCACAATTGTGTAGCAATACCAGCTGTACAAGCTGCCGTAGTGTGCTGCTGCAATCACAATGAATAATATAGAGCTTATTTATATTCAAAGAAAATGTGAGAGTCTGTGTAAAGAGCATGGCTTAGTTACACTACAGCTTTTCTACTGATGTTTCCCACAACAGTGACTACACTTCAAAAGTACTTCATTGGCTACAAAGCGCTTTGAGACATCCAGTGGTCGTGAAAGGCGCTATAGAAATGCAAGTCTTTCTTTCTCTGATGTGTCACGTAAAGCATATTGCTCCGGTTACCAATCTGTAGTATAACTGAGGAGGAAAGTCACTAATTTGATGGTGCATTACATTTTGCCGTGTGGTATGAGCTCATCTTGAGGAGTCATCCCTCGCTCCTTCCTGCTTTGCACCTGCAGCAGTTAAAAAGTTTTAGACCACCTTTTAGATTTCAACTTTTTTTTCAGCATTAGTAGAACCAACTCCCCTGCAGAATCTTCACCAGCATTTGGAGGCCAGTGAGCAGAGCTCTGTACACTTACCTGACCAGAGAGCGTAACCAGCAGTATAACTCTGTACTGCCAGCTCTGCGTTATACTAAGCAGATACTGATCTCAAACCACTATTTGCATTATAATAATGTCAAACAAGAGGCACTGCAGACTATTTTGAATGAATTATACATGTGTATTATTTCATAATTAGTAAAAGAAAAATTGCTACTGATTCATTCATTCTCAAACTAACAATGAAGATGAATAGTACTACAGGAAAAATCTATACTGTTTACTGTAGTGTTGAATAATGCACACCATCTAGTTGCACATTGTCCTACAAATGTGAGTTATATATATGGGTGGTTGCATCCTAGACTTGAAAAATTCAACTAAAATTGAGCAATTTATTGTTTACAAATGCAATGTTTTTCTTTTTTTCAAAATGCCTTTTGCGCTCAGAACATCCTAAAGTTCTTGCAGCCAATGTGCAATTGCTGTTCTTCAGTAGACAAACGTGGCAGCCAAGTTGCAGACAGCAAGATCCCACCAATCCTAGTGAATCTGTATTAGACCTTCTCTAAGGCCTCAATATCTTTCTTATAGTGTGGAGGCTACTACTGCACACAGTACTATAACTAAGGTCCTATTCAGTATTTTATATAGGCTCATCATTAACTCTTGGATTTTATAGTCTATACCTCTTGAGGTAAAACCTCGAATTTTGTTAGCTTTATTCACAGTCTTATGAACCTGCGGTGCTGCCTTTAATGTCTTCCAATCAATTTTTATTCCAGTTTGCTATCCTCCCCCTAATTCCATACCCATTAATCTTCTCAAGTAATCTCCCATATGGTACCTTGTCAAAGGCTTTCCTAAAATCCATGCACACTACATCCACTGCATTTCCCTCATGTGCCATGTCTGCTACTTCCTCAAAGAATTCTATGAGGTTTATCGAGCACAATCATCCCTTTTGAAATCCATGCTGGCTGCTTCTAACTATTTTCTCTTTATCTAAATATGTGGTTGTGATATCTTGAGACACAGCATATAATATATACAACAGCACAACATGGTTTCCGGTAAGAACTGTACTGCACATGGCTTTATTATTATATAAATCAGTTGTTCACCAGGTGGCTCTATTACACTTCTCCCTCCTTATTGAAGAAGTTAATCATAGCAAATAATCATTGTACATGAAATGCATGGTATACACAACTCTTGGTATACATTTCTCAAATGCAACCCATTTTATGTTTCCAAATTCTACTATAGAATTCTGTAACACAAACAAAAGCTATGAACTTATTTTCCATATTTACAGATTAAACTTAACCACTGGTTTTCTGTTTCGAAGAGGATACCTTCTTTCTTGAACAGAACTTTCAGATCTTGTTGTAGGACTTTGACTCATTCTAGGCTGAGCCTGCGGAGAATTTTCCTCCAAGGGCTGACCTTGATCTACATTTCTACCAGTAGTGGTATGAGGAGTATTCCAATAGGTAATCAGAAAATTTGTCAGTTTGTGGTCCAACGACAACTGACGTTTCTTTGGATTTGGATCCAGCATTTGCTTGATGAGGACACGTTTGACAATTTGTACTGTGTGCTCTGCTGCTCCATTTGAAGCAGGGTGGTACGGTGGAACTTCGGTATGTTTCACACCGTTTCTGCTCATGAACTGTGTGAACTCTTCAGAACAAAATTGCAGCCCATTATCGGACACAATTTCTTCTGGGAGGCTGTATGAAGAAAACAATCTTCGCAAATTGTCTAGTGTTTTGCTTGTTGTTATTATCCATATCGGAAACCCCTCTACCCACTTCGAGTGACTATCTATCACTATGAACAATTACTGCCCTTCTAGCTCAGCAAAAATCTACATGTAACCTTTGCCACACTCTGGGAGGCCATTTCCATGGCTGTAATGGTACTGATGGTGGTTTCTTGCTCACCGATTGACATAGAGTACATAGTCTGTCAGTGTACAACATCTCATTATCTAAACCTGGCCACCATAAGTAACTGCATGCAAAGCTCTTGGTCAAGCACATTCCCAGGTGCTGGTCATGAAGATCTCATAACAATTTAGACCTGAACCTATTTGGGATAACCACTCTTGCTCCCCACATGATACTATCTTTATCCACTGACAATTCATTCCTACGAACGAAGTATGGATGGATATCTTCCTCTGATACCTGGTTTGGCCATCCATTTGCTATGTAATCATACACCTTTGACATAATTGGGTCACGTTTGGTTGCCCTACCAATCTCTTCAGCTGTGACTGGCAGCTCATCAATGTATGAGAAATAGAACACTTCATCCTTATTGGGTGTAACTTGTGATGGGGATGGCAACCTGGACATAGCATCAGCATTGCTGTGATCAGCGGATCGTCTGTACTCAATGTCATACGTATACGCTGACAAAATCAAAGCCCATCTCTGCATTCGGGCTGCAGCTAAAGTTGGAACTGGCGACTTTGGATGGAGGATTGCTGTCAGGGGCTTATGATCAGTAACTATGGTAAACTTACGACCAAACAAGTATTTGTGAAACTTCTTGACCACAAAAATCAATGACAAAGCTTCCCTTTCGAACTGCGCATAATTCCGCTCACTGACACTGATAGTGCATGAAGCAAAAGCTATTGGTCTCTCCTCCCCACTATCTAGTACATGAGAGATCACTGCCCCAACTCCATACGGAGAGGCGTCACACGCTAGCTTGATCTCCTTAGATACATCATAGTGAACTAACATGGTACTCTCTACTAATTGGCTTTTACACTCTTTGAATGCTGTGTCGCATTCTTTTGACCACTTCCAAGGGACCTGTTTTCTCAACAGCTCATTCAGTGGATGTAACAATGTAGCCAAAGTTTGGGAGTAACTTTCCGTAATAATTCAAAAGACCCAAAAATGATCGAAGTTCAGAGACATTCTTGGGAGTTGGTGCATTTCCGATTGCATCCAGCTTTCCCTTGGTTGGATGTAAACCATCTTTGTCTACTCTGTGCCCTAAGTACTCCACTGAGTTTTGAAGCAACTCACACTTGTGAGCTGTCACTCATACTCTGTGCTTCTCTAGCCATTTGAGCACTTCATTCAACACCTCATCATGGATTTGCCTGTTTGGTGCTGAAATGAGTATGTCATCCAAATAACACACTACCCCTTCAATCCCATGCAAAATTTGGTTCATCACCCCCTGGAATATGTCGGGGGCAGAAGACACTCCAAATGGTAGCCTATTGAACTGATATAGGCCTCGGTGAGTATTTATAGTCCAGCATGACTTGGACTCTTCATCTAACTCAAGTTGTAGGTAGGCATTTGTTAGATCTAACTTCGAAAAGATCTGGTCACCTGTCAGCGTTGTGAACAAATCTTTCACATTTGGCAACGTATTGGGTAGATTACACTCTAGAACCTGGTTACCTTATAATCACCACACACCCTTACCTTACCATCTGACTTAGGTACAACAACAATGGGTGTAGCCCAATTACTCAGATCTACCTTAGAGATAATGTTCTCAGTTTCTAGTCTCTTGAGTTCGTGCTCAACTTTCTCCTTGAGTGTGTATGGTACGGGACATGGCTTGCAGTAAACTGGTCTTGTGTCATTCTGCATTCTGACACTCGCCTTGAAGTCTTGGATCGGACTGCCCATTTCGCTGAACACCTTCGGATACTGCTTGATGACATCATCTTTCAATGCAAATTTCGCTTCCACACGAAAAATCTCATTCCAATCCAGCTTCAGTGATCTCAACCAATTTCCACCTATCAAGGCAGGCTTGTCTCCTGCCACTACTATGAGAGGCAACCTCTGACACTGATCCTTGTATTTCACTGGTATGGTGATACTTCCTACTACAGGGATGTGCTCTCCTGAGTAGCCTTGCAGCTCTACCTTCGATTTCTCTAGTCGATAATCACGCAACTTGTTGCGATATAGTGATTCTGGTACTACGTTCACAGATGCACCAGTGTCGATTTCCATGGGTATGCGACATCTACTTGGATGATGATACCTCGCGAATCGCTGTTAGATACCTTCGTGCTACTGATGACGTGAATCTCCAGAAACTCCTCGTCCTTGCTGCTTCTCTTCAACGGTATGTAGTGTCTGGCAATTTCTACTTCTAGCATTGCCAGTCGGTTTACTCTTCTGTCGGCATGCCTTCGCAAGATGCCCAGTTTTCTTGCAGTAGAAACACTCTGCCTTCACATATGGACAGCTTTGAGCGATGTGTTGTCCCAGGCACCGATAGCACGACTTCAATGCACTGTTACCTTGGCCAGTTGCTGAGGCCTTGGGGCCCAACTACCTTTTACTTTTAGCCTGCAGCCGATTCACCTCGGTTGTCTGACAACTGGAAATGGCGCGGAACTCTCGGGAGTATCGGTCGGCCATATCCATTGACATAGATGTCTGACAAGCTAAGTCAAAAGTCAAGTTAGGGGTTGTCGACAATTTACTTCCGATACGTTCATTTCTCAACCCACAAACAAAGCGGTCACGCAAAGGTCAGTCCTGAAAGTTTCCAAAATGACAGTGAATGGATAGCTTTTTTAATGTACTCACTGATACTCTCGTCATTTAATTGATCACATGTTCCAAAACGATAACTTTCAGCAATTTCCAGGTGCTCAGGACTGTAGTGCTGTTCTTACTTGGTTAGGATCTCCTTCAGTGGAGTGTCCTTCGGCTTGGCGGGAACAAGATAATTTTTCAGGATTTCATGCACCTCGGGGCCTGCTTCAGTCAAAAAAAAGCCCGTTTCATTTCTAAAACCGCCTGGTTACGGTTTACATCATCGGGGACTTCGACAATACTATTCGTGGTTAAAAACATTTCTAGCCGCTCCACATACGCTCCGAAAGTGTCTCGGTCACGATGGAACTCACCCAAGCGCCCTATTGTTCCCATAGGCGCGGCCATCTGGACTCTGGCAATGTCGGCAGTTCAGCCACGTGTGCTCGAAATTTGTCTCGGATTTTTAAGTTTTTCTGCAAAACGAAGAACCTCTAACAGTCTCTCCGTCAGTTGGCAGGATTATCCTCCAACAAAAATTTCAGCTAGGGAATCCGCAATCACATCCTCATCGCCAATTCTGTGATATCTTGGGACACAGCATATATATACACACACAACAGCCACAACATGGCTTTTGGTAAGAACTGTACTGCATATGGCTTTATTATTATTTACATCAGTAGTACACCAGGTGGCTCTATTACAGTGGTTATTTCATCATTAATTAAAGACTCTCAATTTTTCCTAGAACAAATGCGAAGCTAACTGACCCATAATCATCCAGATTAACTCTGTCTCCCTTTTTAAAAATGGGTACTACACTGGCCGCTCTCCAGTCCTCTGGCACACATCCACATGCAATAGAGCCCTGAAATATATTTTCTAGGGCCTCTGCAGTTACCATTTCTCAACTCCTTCAGGATCCTATGATGCATCCTGTCAGACTCTGGTCCTTTGCCTTCCCTTAGCTTAACTAACTTATCTAAACTTTTCCTTTTATATAGCGTGTCAGCTATGGCTCAGTGGGTAGCACACTCACCTCTGAGTCAGAAGGTTGTGGGTTCAAGTCTCACTCCTGAGCCTTGAGCACATAAAGCTAGGCTGACACTCCAGTGCAGTGCTGAGGGAGTGCTGCACTGTCGGAGATGCTGTCTTTTGGATGAGACGTTAACCTGAGGCCCCGTCTGCTCTCTCAGGTGGACGTAAAAGATCCCATGGCACTATTTCGAAGAAGAGTTAGGGGAGTTATCCCCGGTGTCCTGGCCAATATTTATCCCTCAACCAACATAACGAAAACAGATTATCTGGTCGTTATCACATTGCTGTTTGTGGGATCTTGCTGTGTGCAAATTGGCTGCCGCATATCCCACATTACAACAGTGACTCCACTTCAAAAGTACTTCATTGACTGTAAAGCGCTTTGAGATGTCCGGTGGTCGATAAATAAATATAAATGCAAGTCTTTCTTTCTTTTTATCCATCATAATATCGCTCTGACAATGCAGCACTCCCTTAGCAGCATGTTGATGTGTCCTCCTAGATGTTGTGTTCAAATCTGCAGTGGGGCTTAAACCCACAACCTACTGATTCAGATAGAATCAAGCTGAGACTTGTACTTGACACAATAAGCTATTGACTACTTATACTTTGCGTGTATAGAACAAGGATTTTGCGATATGATGAAGTATTGATTTATGAATTACATGAGGTGTTGATGCTTTATAGTTGCAGATTACGAAATTATATTTATATCTGAACTTTCAGAAGCTTCCTGTTTGGATGTACAGATTTTTGTCCAGTTTTACCTAACTTTCTTGTTCTTCTTTACTGTGCTACTTTTCAGCTCAATCTACAAACAGCTCAGTGGGAGAAGTATCGGTCCATGTGGATCTGTTTACACACCCCGGGACTGGAGAACACAAAGTCACAGTTAAAAGTAAGTGTCCCAACCAATCCAGCAATCTAATAAAATGTGCTCCGAGCATTATTTTAACTCTCTTGCGTCTAAGTCAAATATTGTGACAATTTGAAGCCCGTTCGTGTTTTAACTTCTCTCTTTGCAGTTGTTGCAGTCAATGAGCTGAACTGGCAAACAACTGCCATGTTCCGACCATTTGTAGAAGTTCATGTGGTTGGACCGCACCTCAGTGACAAGAAAAGAAAATTTGCCACAAAGACAAAAAACAACGCTTGGTCCCCGAAATACAACGAGACATTTCACTAGTAAGTGATCATGCGTATTCTGTCTACTTGTCTCTTAAAGCTACTTGCACATTAAGTATTCAATTGATATTAAGCTATTGCCTTCAAAGTGTATAAGTTGCAAAGATAGACTATAGTTTTTTAAATCATCCTTTAGAATAGATCTAGCAAATGAAAAAGTATATTTTTAAAGTCCAAAATCAAATCTACTTACTTGAAGCCACAAAGGTCTCAGTTTTGGAGAGTTTTGGACTCGCACTCTAAGGAAGAAATTTCAAATCCCAGTCTCAACTCATGCCTAAACTCCAGTAACCCAGTGGGCTCTGATAGAGCAGTAGATTTGAACATCCTGAGTAATGAGAATGGCCCTGAGTCCTATGAGCTTCATATCTCTGTGAAAGATTACTGCTTTGCCAGAGAAGACTGAATTATAGGAATGACAGTCCTTTCACCTCTGGAACCTGGGTTCCTACACACCTCGGACTAACAGGACGTAAAGTCCAAAAGCACAAAACTGCCTATATTTCATGAAATTGATGGTTTCACTCCAGAAGGTCATCAAGATGGCTGATGTGGAGAAGGTAAATGTCACGTCGTTCCAATAGTGACCTGCTTTGGTTAAAGTTAAGGCACATTGTTGGGGCAGAGTAGATTAAATCGATTTATATCTGACTGGCAATGCAACTGACCTGAGAGTGCTTGATATTGATACTTGGTGCAAAAGAGCGGGAACTGCTCTCTTCCCCCTCATTACGATGGGATGTTACTGTTGGAGAATGGAACATACCTCCACCATAAGGAAAACAAAGCTCACTGCAAAATTTAAATTTCAACAGCAGCTGTGCTCTGTGGTTGTAATTTTGCCGGTTCTTGACTTGGCTGTTGATTGGAGCACTTTTGTGTACTGGAATATTGTGTTTCTGGGGTGGGAGATGAAAGAAAAAAATTGCAGAAGGAGCCTGAGAAGGCATGGTGAAGTATTCATGGCAACTTTTGAGATGCCATTGAGGACTGAGACCATACTGTCCTATCAGCTGGAGGAAGAAGCTTAGCTGCAGTGGACATCTATATGATGATAAATGAGGAGGAGTAGAAATTAAGAGGGAGGTGGGAAAGATCTCCATACTAAATGTTTGTTTTTGCATACAGCATCCTGAGTAATGAGAATGGCCCGGAGTCCTACGAGCTTCATATCTCTGTGAAAGATTACTGCTTTGCCAGAGAAGACCGAATTATAGGAATGACAGTCATCCAGTTAAAGGACATAGCTGAGAAAGGGAGCTGTGCATCATGGTATGCTCTGATCAAAAATGTTTACATGGATGAAACTGGGCTGACAATTCTCAGAATACTCTCGCAGAGGACCAATGACGAAGTGGCCAAAGAATTTGTACGCCTCAAATCAGATACCAGGTCTACTGAAGAAACCACGTAAAAAGAAGCAGAAGAGAGACTGCAAGGAAGCATAAGTTGAAGTTATCTTTAGTGCATGTCTGTTTAAATGTGTGGGTATGTTTATCTGAATATGTGCAGGTGTGTGCAGATAATTATAAAGTACTTCAGCCCATAATTATGTTGATGAGATGGGGAGTACTGAAATACATTATCTTTGGTCTCTCAGACAGCTAATTGTTCTGATAAAGTGCCAAACCAAGATTACCCAAGGGAATTTTTCCTGGTATTTTTGTTTCTTTTTCAATTTGCTAAATGATTAAATTCTAGTACTATATTGCTATTCTGTAGTTTTTACACAAGTATTTGTTGGTCCTTCATATGTGGCAGGCATTGTCTCTTTACTTCTGTGATGTTGGGCTGTGTCTATCCAGCGCATGTTAGTGTATCTCAGCTAAGTTACATCCTAAAACTTACCAGTATATTTTACATTTTTGTTAATTACATATATGGTTTTTTTTCTTCAAACGTATTAAGACATTTATATTGAGATAGCTGTTTATTGCATCTACAATGCTTATAATTTTTCACTATTAATTTAACAAAATCCATACTTCCTATCCTTATTAAAGGTGCAAATCAATTAATATTACCTTCATTGAAATTTTTCTGACATATCACTGTGAAGATGATGCTTAGCTGACATTGTAACCAATTTTCTTAAAAAGAAACAGCTCACAAGCAAACTGGCATTGTTAATTTCCAAAAGTTGCCAAAGGGATCTAAGGTCCAATCAACAGTTTTTTATGCCACATTAAGAGGCCATATGTTTACAGAGCTACAGGCTGTTTTGGTGATTTGAATAGAAGAAGTTACTATGTTTCTGATAAATAGTGAAGCTGTTACTATTTTCAATGATGCGCTTGTAAATGTTGCTTTATAAAATTGTACTATCGGTTCTGCTGTAACCCCATTGTTTCAACATTTTCAAAAATTGGTAATTATGCAACATTCTTATGTATTGCACTGATGTTGAAATTAATGTCATGTAAATATATTTAGTGAACAATTGTACAATAAAGTATTGGAAAATTCCTGTTTTGTGTCAAGACACTTGGTTGCTGCAAAAACTTGTTCAGCGTTTCTAAGGCAGTTATTTTTCAGGTTTGGAGAGAACATTAATGAGTCCAAGTGCCCTGCTTGTGGCTGTGAAAGTGATGGCAGCCTTAACGTTCCTGGCCACCAGGTCTTTCCAGGTCACTGGATGAAGCACTATGTCCAAATGATACACCTTTTTATGATTCGACAACACCACATTGGATGTCAGTTGCCCAATGATAGTCCACAGTACAGCTATTTGGTGGTCCATCACAACAGGTATATCAAACGGAGAACTGCTAACTTCTTAATATTTGATCGCACTGTGTACCTGATTAAAAGTACCGTCGATATCCTGCTATTGCTCTATCCTTAGTACCTTGATCGTCCCACAGATCTCTGTGTTCACTTGCTTTTCTGCCAGCACTTCAATCCTGTGATTCTTGCAACTGCTGTCGCCAATTGACTTTGACCGTTAGAGGTACTACATCCTTCATACCAAGTAATTACTCATGTGCTGTTGGCACAGCACCATATGTGCTTGTAAGTAAGTACCTCAATCTCTGCATTGGTAAGTGCCACCATAGAGCTTCTGTTTTCCTTTGGTTGTGATGCAGGGTACATATTAAAAGTGTATACACTATCTTTATGACAGTATCATCAAATGTAAATTTATTGGCAAATATTTACACTGGCATTGGTATGTTGGTACCTTTCTATTGATAGGTCCCCAATGTTGTGATTGTCTAATTTGTCTTGCAAGACAAAAGACATAGGGAGATCTTCGCCAAAGTCAACAGTGAAGGTTCCCACATGAATTTCTGCCATGGTCTCCAAACACTGAGGGGGTGATTTTGCCAATGGGGGCGATTTGGAGGCGGGACTGCTGCTTGTCGGGTTTTAGTCCCGCCTCCATCGACGTCTAGCCAACTCAGCGGGCTTAGCAGGCCAATTAAGGGAAAGCCGGTGACAGAGAACGTCAGCGTATGACGTTTCATCTGTGAAGCTGTCAAACACTGACATTCTCTGTTGTTTGGTGAGTTCTTGTACTCAAGGCTCAGCAAACCTATTTCCTGAGCAGAAAGCAGATGGCTGTTGCATCGGCGAATGCAGCAGTCATTCTGTCATCCCTGCTGTGGAGATGCCGGAGCCTCCGGATCCCCAACGATTGAAGCTGGCAGAAAGAAACAAAGGTAAGGAAACTTTTTCTAAGACTTTTCACTCACCTCACATGCTTACCTCTCCACACTTGCACCCATCACTCACCTCCACAGCACACTGTTCGACCCCTCTCACCCCCGCAGACCCACTGCTCGCCTCGCTGACCCTGGCGGGGTTTCCCGACGTCGGGAAGCCCGCACTTCTGTTGGAAAAATGGAAAAACAGGCAGTTAAGTGGCTGTAATCCCCTTCCTGCCTTGAGGAGACGGGACCCGGCGCGGGTCAGTTACCCACCTCCTGGGAAGATGGCACAGAGGCGAGATGGGTACTCGCCCCCAGATTCTGCCATTTTCCCGCCTCCCCAGGGCTGGCAAAATCGCCCCCTGAAGGTCTGTACCAATCACTTCTTCATCTCAGGCAGTTCCTTCAGCTGCCATTGCCATTGTCAGGTTGCTCTCCTGGTTTATAATTTAACACAATCTTCAGTTTAGCAGCTGTCTTGATGATACAGAATGATATAGCATAGAAGGAGACCATTTGGCCCATCATGCCAGTGCCGGCTCTTTGAAAGAGTTACTCAATTAGTCTCTGCCCTTTCCCCATAGCCCTGATTTTTTTTTTTCCCTTTCAAGTATTTATCCAATTCCCTTTTGAAAGTTACTATTGAATCTGCTTCCACCGCCCTTTCAGGCAGCGCGTTCCAGATCAAAACAACTCACTGCATAGATCTAGGGTACTTGTGTACACCTGAAACTTGCTAATGGCTATTTACACACAAATGAGAAGTCGCACAACACCAGGTTATAGTCCAACAGATTTATTTAAAATTACAAGCTTTCGGAGCTATCGATCGCCCCTTCTTCAGGTAAAGTTACTATGAGTGAATCTACAAAAATTCACAGAATATAAACACAGAGAAAATGCAGAGATACAATCTTTCCTTACATCAAATACACACCAAGAGCACATCCAAGACATATTTACACACAGACCATGGGACACTTGAAACAGAAAAAATACAAAAAATAGTCATTAAATCATTTTACTCCGTCTTTCTCTCCAAAATGGGTGAGGTGGATTATTGGTTTGGTGCATCAATGGATTGATTTCCACTGGAAAAGTTAAAGGTCATTCACGCATAATCGTAGACATTTGTTCAGTCTGTTTTTAAAGCGTTGCAGCCTTAATGGCTGATAATAAAAGTAATCCTCACACATTTTGTAAAGAATAAAGCAGAAAATGCTGGGAAGCACTCAACAGGTCAAGCAGCATGAGTGGGAGAGAAAGAGTTAACAACCAGTTCTGATGAAAGGTCAACGACCTGAAACGTTGGGCTGGATTTTATCATTGGGGGCGGGACTGCTGGTTGTCTGGTTTCAGTCCTGCCCCCAATGACGTTCGGCCAACCCAGCTGGCCAATTAATGGAAAGCCGGTGACAGAGGACGTCAGCGTATGACATTTCATTTTTGACAGATGAATTGTCATCGTTTGACAATCTCTGTTCTAATATAAGTCCTTGTACTGAAGACTCACCAAACCTCTTTCATCATCTGAGAATGCAGCAGCCATTCTGTCATCTCTGCCGTTGAGATGAGGCACCTCTGGATCCCCAAGGGTTGAAGCCTGCAGGAAGAAGCAAAGGTAAGTGAACTTTTTCTAACACTTTACACTCACCTCACATACTTACCTCTCCACACTTGCACCCATCACTCACCTCTACAGCGGGCTTTTCGACCCCTCTCACCCCCGCAGACCCATTGCTCGCCTCGCTGACCCTGGCGAGGTTCGCAGCCGTCGGGAAGCCCGCACTTGTGTGGGTAAAATGGGGATAATCCTCTTAACTGCCTGTTAACAGGCAATTAATTGGTTGTAATCCCCTTCCCGCCTCGAAGAGACTGGTCCCAGTGCGAGTCGGGGACCCGCCGCCCGGAAAGATGGCACGGAGGCGGGTTGGGGGCGGGTTCGGTACCCGCTCCCAGTTTCTGCCATTTTCCCGGCAGTCCCACCTCCATACCCGCCTCCCCAGGGCTGGCAAAATCGCCCCCATTAACTCTGTTTCTCTCTCTCCAGAGATGCTGCCTGAGTGTTTTCCAGCATTTTCTGTTTTTAGTTCAGATTTCCAGCGTCCGCAGTATTTTCCTTTTTGTTTCCTATTTTTTTGGAGTTGACTACAAAACAGGATTTTTCATGTTTGAAGATCAGTGCTCTCTTATCTGAAGGCACACGTACCTCATATAACAACACTGCTGGGTGATAACTCAGCAATGTGTGGTAAGATATGAATACTAACAGCCTACTAAACATCCAATTACCAACCTCACTGTGGCCACTTAAAGCATTAGTGGAAAGCAAGGGCTTCCATTTGTTACATTGTTATGTCTCCAATTGTACAAATTGTTTTAAAGTTCAGTAGTTTGGTGTGATTAGAGCTGTAAGCAAGTATATCTACAGGAAGTAGTCCGGATACGCAGTTATCAACAATGTGGGAAGGGAGCCAGGTTGTGTAGTAAAATGACTTAAAAGGACAGAATCCCCATTGGGCCATATCCAGGATTTGAAAAAGAGCACACAGCTCTGAATAACACTTCACACCTCACACTATTTTTAAATTAATAGTTATTAATTTATTTTTCTCAAGTAGGTTTGGTTCTTTTTGCCTCCATTGAGACAAAACCCAAGGGCGTGATCTTGCCAGCCCTGGGGAGGCGGGTATGGAGGCGGGACTGCCGGGAAAATGGCAGAATCTGGGGGAAAATGGCAGAATCTGGGGGCGGGTACCCATCCCGCCTCCGTGCCATCTTCCCAGGAGGCGGGTAGCCGACCCGCACCGGGTCCCGTCTCCTGGAGGCGGGAAGGGGATTACAGCCACTTAACTGTCTGTTAACAGGTAGTTAACAGGCAGTTAAGAGGATTATCCCCATTTTTCCACCAGAGGCACGGGCTTCCCGACATCGGGAAACCCCGCCAGGGTCACCGAGGTGAGCAGTGGGTCTGCGGGGGTCGGAGGGGTGCTAAAGTGTGGAGGTGAGTGATGGGTGCAAGTGTGGAGAGGTGAGTATGTGAGGTGAGTGGAAAGTGATAGAAAATGTTTACTTATCTTTGTTTCTTTCTGCAGGCTTCAATCGTTGGGGATGCGGAGAGTCTCACATCTCACCGGCAGAGATGACAGATGGCTGCTGCATTCTCCGATGCAACATCCATCTTATTTCTGCTCACAAAAGAGGTTTGATGAGTCTTGAATATAAGGACTCATCAAACAACAGAGAATGTCAGTGTTTGACAGCTTCACAGAGCTGTCAAACGATGACAATTCATCTGTCAAAAATTTTTGACAGATGAAACGTCATACGCTGACCTTCTCTGTAACTGGTTTCCCCTTAATTGGCCTGCTAAACCCACTGGGAGGGCTTAACAAGGTCAATCAAGGGAAAATAGCGTGGGTTGGCCACAAGTCGATGGAGGCGGGACTAAAACCCGACAAGCAGCAGTTCCGCCTCCAACGTGCCCCCATTGACAAAATCGCCCCCCTGGTCTCCTCAGGATGCTATAATGCTGCTGTCAACAGTGAATGTGAGGACACGTTTGAGTCCAACTCCATGGCGGGGCTTTGGACTGCGCTGAGGCTGAAGCCCGTGACATGCAGAGGAAAAGCTGAGGCTCAGTTGGATTCGCCTCTTCCCACCTGCCTGCTCAGTTTCTGATGATTTGCCTGCCGCCGCCGCCACCACCACCCAGCTGCTCCCATCAAAGTCATGCCCATGGACTATAATGCTGACAGCAGGATGCCTTAGGTCTGCAGTCGGGACTAGGTCGGCTAGGAGGATGCAAAGAAGTTTCAAGAGGATATAGACAGGCTAAGTGAGTGGGCAAGAACATGGCAAATGGAATATAATGTGGAGAAATGTGAAGTTATCCACTTTGGTAGGAAAAATAGAAAAGCAGAGTATTTTTTAAATGGTGAGAGATTGGGAAATGTTGATGTTCAGAGGAACCTTGGTGTCCTTTTACACGAATCACTGAAAGTTAACATGCAGGTACAGCAAGCAATTAAGAAAGCAAATGGTATGTTGGCCTTTATTACAAGAGGATTTGAGTATAAGAGTAAAGATGACTTCTTGCAATTATATAGGGCCCTGGTGAGACCACACCTGGAGTATTGTGTACAGTTTTGGTCTCCTTACCTAAGGAAGGATATCCTTGTCATAGAGGGAGTGCAACGAAGGTTCACCAGACTGGTTCCTGGGATGGGGGGGATTGTCCTATGAGGAGAGATTGAGCAGACTAGGCCTACATTCTCTGGAGTTTAGAAGAATGAAGTGATCTTATTGAAACACAAAATTCTTACAGGGCTTGACAGGGTAGATGCAGGGAAGCTGTTTCCCCTGGCCGGGGAGTCTAGAACCAGGGGTCACAGTCTCAGAATAAGGGGTCGGCCATTTAGGACTGAGGAGGAGGAGAAATGTCTTCACTCAGAGGGTGGTGAATCTTTGGACTTCTCTACCCCAGAGGGCTGTGGAAGCTCAGTCGTATATTCAAGACAGAGATCGATAGATTTTTGGATATTAAAGGAATCAAGGGATATGGGGATAGTGCAGGAAAGTGGAGTTGAGATAGAAGATCAGCTTATTGAATGGCGGAGCAGACTTGAGGGGCCAAATGACTTCTTATGTTCTTGGCTTGATTCTGGTAAGAGAGAGGGAGCTGAGGGTAGGGTTGCCAACCCTCCAGGATTGTCCTGGAGCCTCCAGGAATTAAAGATTAATCTCCTGACGCTGCTGCGAGCAACTCGGGAGAAAAATCATATGGGCATTGAAGACATTTTTTTTCATTTTCTTTGCACACTTTAGTTTGGAGATGGGGAAAGAGGCTGTTTGACCGGGGCAAGAGGTCATGTGATGAAACTCCAGGAATACGTCCAACCAGAGTTGGCAACCCGGGCTGCAGGTGTGAGTAGCAAGTGCCTTCAGACCTGGGAACAAAATAAAAAGCTTAAGATAAGAGTGAAGGTCATCGGATATAACTTCCTATCCAGGATTGTGGGTACACACTGATCCCAGTAGGTTTTCCTTATTTATCATTGGAGGAATTCAGTAGGAATGGAGGATTGCATAAACCAAATAAAAATTAAGACCATACAACTCCCCAAAGCCTTTCCACCATCTACAAGGCACAAGTAAGGAGTGTGATGGAATACTCTCCACTTGCCTGGATGAGTGCAGCTCCAACAACACTCAAGAAGCTCGACACCATCCAGGACAAAGCAGCCCACTTGATTGGCACCCCATCCACCACCTTAAACATTCACTCCCTCCACCACCAGCGTACTGTGGCTGCAGTATGTGCCATCTATAAGATGCACTGCAGCAACTCGCCAAGGCTTCTTTGGCAGCACCTCCCAAACCCGCGACCTCTTCCACCTAGAAGGATAAGGGCAGCAGGCGCATGGGAACACCATCATCTCCAAGTTCCCCTCCAAGTCACACACCATCCTGACTTAGAAGTATATCACCGATCCTTCATCGTCGCTGGGTCAAAATCCTGGAACTCCTTACCTAACTGCACTGTGGGAGTACCTTTAACACATGGACTGCAGCGGTTCAAGAAGGCGGCTCACCACCACCTTCTCAAGGGCAATTAGGGATGGGCAATAAATGCTGGCCTTGCCAGCGACACCCACATCCCATAAACAAATAAAAAAAACAAAAGCAATTCTCTTTTTATAATATTTTCTATTACATCAAGATATTGTATATTACACATCCTTGGAGGAGGGGAAGCTGATTATTGTAATATAAACATTTCCCCATTTTAGAATAAATACAGAGTAGGAATATTTGTTTAAATCAAACAACATTTGTAATTTTAAGCAGTCCTGTTTAAACAATTATCTATAATGTTTGTTCAAAAGCATTGGGCCAAATGTGCTGAAGGTTTTTTAACAATTGCAAATAGTTCACAATGAACGCAATTTGACCCGTAGATCATTAAGGCTTTAAAACAGTACTCTCAATGCCTTGTTTCCACTGCAGCAAACTGCGAATGATTTCACAAATCTGAAAATGTGTGCAACAGCCAGTTATGAAATAAATCATGCATCAATTCAGCTCATTGGATGATGAAAATGCTACTTTTTAAGATTGCTTCTAATTTTACCACTTTAATGCTAATCCTAAAGACCGTGATGATATTTAATTTGCAGTAATTGATTAACAAAATTAAATTGACAATGCACTGTTACAGTGAACAGCACGTTGGCCCGGATTTTCAGCCTCACCATTATTATGGAGTAAATCGGACAGCAACTTCTGGTGACCACACACGCGCAGTTAAACGTGGAAATCAGGAAGTTGCTGTCCGAGTGGCCCTGTTCCTGCAGAAGCTTCGCTACACCGATACCTCACCAAGAGACTCGGCATTGAAATACATGAAGGGGTGTGAAGTTGCGGTACTTTTCCACTAGTTACCTACCAAACATGCCAGAAAAAGTCTGGGCTTGTCCATTCAAGTGTAAGTGAATTTTTAACGGCGCAATAAATCTTAATTACTGCCAAAACCTCTCTGGCACTGAAAATTAACTTTTACAAGTGTGGAGTCTCATTCCTTCAGATTTTAATTATTGTTGGAGATTTTTAAAAATTAAAAAAATGTAAACAAAATGTTTCTTTTACTTTTACTTTGCTATTTTAGCTCTCCTTTAATCCCATTGTTCTTTCTCTCTCTTTATTTCACTTTCTGTACATGATTTGACATTGAATTCACTACTCTAACTTACACTTCCTGGTTTCGACTCTGCATGGCTCAGTAAAGGATTCTTCAGTCTGATTGGTTAAGGAGACACGCCGTTGCTTGCCTGTTCACACAGGTCCCAGATCCCCTGTAGAGGGTGATTTCTAATCACAGCAAGTTCCAGTACAAAAGCCCATAGAAAGTCTGTGGGCAAATGTAAGTGTAATGAACGACTGGTGCCGTTCGTTCACCGCTGACTGCAAAATCCGGACCATGTGTAAAAATAGAGTAATCGATTATCATGAATAAATATGAGGATCAGATGTATAACAGTTAACAGCAGTCAGCATGGATACAGAAGGGGAAGATCCTGCCTGACTATCCTTGACTTCTTGGAGAAAGAGACAACCCAAGTGGACTTTCGTAAGCCCTATGAGATGTTATACTGTGACTTCCAATAGGCTTTTGATTAGCTCCACACAAAAGGCTATTAATTTAACTCAATACTATGGGGATTCACGGTTAAACCCTGGGAACAGATAAGAAACTGGCTGAAGAGTAGGAAACTGCAAGGAGTTATGTTGGAGTGGGGAGGAGGAAGTATCTCGGGACTCAGTCATGGCACCATTACTGTTTCCACCTAGCATAAGCAACCTGGATTCAGGAACTTAATGCAAAGCAATCAGATTTGCAGGTGATACTGAACTAAATGGGGCAGTGAAATCACAGAATAAGTTGGACAAAGTATGGAAGAGGCAGTAGGTACGTCCTAGGACCCCGATTTGGATGCATCTGTGGAAGGCCCTGGGATATATGATGAGGGGTGGGATCTGAGCGGGAATGGGGCGGTAAGTACAGCACAGCTACTGCCACATTTTCATCGGGCGAATCGAGTTAATGGAAAACCCAGAGAAAAGGAACTGAATGGCAAGCTTCAGTCTTACAGTGCAAGGCATTTTCAAATTTAAACATCTTGTCCAAAAGTTTCTCCTGAGCTCTTTCACCACAGCTAGGATAACTGCACTGAAGATGCTGGAATTACGTTACTAATCTGCAACCTGTAGATAATGTTTACTGACCTTAAGAGATTTATTATATGATATTGACTTCCAAATGCTTAAAAGCTATAGCTTGTATTATCTAAATGTCAAAAAGCAATGGAAAATGTTATGATAGCGATCAGTTTTTGATGTAAAAATATGCCACATACTTTCGATTTAACAATCACTCACTGTACAAGAAGTTCATTCTGTGCTTTTTAAGGGATGGAAAACTTTTGTACTGTTCTTCGTCCCTCTCACAATTCTTTAGCTTTATAAATAGTTACCTCCTTCACCAGTAATGATTACTGCCAGAAAGAAGTGCTGACCGGATGTTTTTTGGGGCATGCGTAAGGTTCCTAATGAAACAAAATTGTCTGATGAGTAAATTGATAGAAGATGTAATATAAGCAACGACAGATTTGAAATTACAAAATGTATTGAAATGACAAGTGCAGCAAAGGGTAAGATAAGTGCTGATAAAAACACCAGAGGGAATTGTCACTCGTCTTTGAAGTAATTATTAGACTGACTGGGTGCTTTTTAATCATAATATCATAGCCAAGATTATCGCTCAAACTCGTTATTATACAACTCAGGACATACGTGCAATCGATTCCCCCCACCCTCCATTTTATTTCTTCAGTGTCCAAGCTGTCAGTAACATTTTACAACTACAGTGTCAGAAGAATTCATGCAAGTTACCATGGTGATCCGATTTGTTCCTATTTTATGCCCAGCCCCTGGAACATTTCTAGTGAGTGCACAGCGTTTGATCACAAGCCCATGAAGAATTAATCAGTTAAAAATATTTTATTTAATCTTGAAAATGTCAGTAAACAGATTTATTTTCAGTGAATTTGTTCTATTTTATTTGGGGAAGTTATATTTTTTAAAAACTGTTAGAAGGAGAAGGGGAACTGAATTTATTTTACACCAGTCAACTAACGTTACTCCCACAATGCCAATCTTATCAGGATTTTCATGGTTGTTAAAGTTCAACTGTCTGGACAATTCACAGATTGATCCATCATTCCTGTTCCCCGCAGTAGTCTCCTTGCTTGTCAGTATGACCTAGTAGACCATTAGTGGACTATGGCAAGATATTGCAAATCTAATAATAGCACTAGCGAGATGATCCTCTGTATGTCAATGAAGCTTACATACCATACCATAGGCTCCATGTGGCCTCAATTCTCACTGGCACAAGAACCAGTAATAATGTTGAAATGTCATAAAAATTTGTTATAACTTTACTTTAGACTATATCTATATATTGTTCAAGATTTTGTGATTGTCTGCATTTCCTACCCACATTATTCTTACTTCTTCTGTCATGCTTTTACAACCGAATACCCGTATGTCACAATTGGAAAAACTCCATGTAAACAACAACAACAACTTGTATTTATATAGCACCTTTAACGTAGTATAACGTCCCAAGGCGCTGCACAGGAGTATTATCAGACAAAAAATTTGACACCGAACCACGTAAGGAGAAATTAGGGCAGGTGAAAGAGGTAGGTTTTAAGGAGCATCTTAAAGGAGGAAAGAGAGGTAGCAAGGCGGAAAGGTTTAGGCAGGGAATTCCAGAGCTTAGGGCCTAGGCAACAGAAGGCACGGCCACCAATGGTTGAGCAATTATAATCAGGGATGCTCAAGAGGGCAGAATTAGAGGGGCGCAAATATCTCAGTGGGGTTGTGGGGCTGAAGGAGATTACAGAGATAGGAGGGGCAAGGCCATGGAGGGATTTGAAAACAAGGATGAGAATTTTGAAATCGAGGCACTGCTTAACCGGGAGCCAACGTAGGTCAGCGAGCACAAGGGGATGGGTGAACGGGACTTGGTGCGAGTTAGGACACGGGCAGCTGAGTTTTGGACGACCTCAAGTTTACGTAGGGTGGAATGTGGGAGGCCAACCAGGAGTGCGTTGGAATAGTCAAGTCTAGAGGTAACAAAGGCATGGATGAGGGTTTCAGCAGCGGATGAGCTGAGGCAAGGGCGGAGACGGGCGATGTTACGGAGGTGGAAATAGGTGGTCTTGGTTATGCTGCGGATATGTGGTCGGAAGCTCATTTCAGGGTCAAATATGACACCAAGGTTTATAATAGGAAACATTTATAATAGGAAAACCCCATATCACCATCACACTTTGTAGATAAACCACAAATCACTCAAAATACATTTTGGAAAAGAAATCATCTATGTTTTAATCAATAACTTAAATATCTAATATCCAAAATAAGGTTTTAAGCAAAATTACATAATTCTCAATAACATTATTAAATTTATCCATTGAATAGTTTTTTTGCATGTCTTTTAATATCTTCATTAACATTTTTACTTGACGCCTTCAACTTCTCTCAAAAGCCTGGGCTTTGACTTGATATCATTTTGCCCTAGGGCTCAAATTCTGCTTCCGTCCTAGAGTTGGAAATTTCAAGTGGTCCTCGGATCCTGGGAAGTTCTGGCTCTTCTTGACGAATTCTGGGACGCCTCCTGGGAGATGTGCTTTTCCCCGCCCTGTCCCAGAGCAACTGCAATACCCAAAGTGCACCACAACATGCGTCGCATGACAACTGGAACAGAAGATCTGAAAATGTTCATTGTGAGTTGGGTGCATTGGCGAAAAAATAAAAAGATTTCTCTCTTTTCATTGTCTGAGACAATTTAAGCAATTAAATAAAATTCTCAGTGAAAGCTGCTGTTTGGGGTGAGGTTTGCTTAGTGACTCTGAGGGGAGCAGAAAGGAAAGTTTATGAGATACTTTGAGGCTGATCCCATACTGGGGGGCGCGATCTTGCCAGCCCTGGGGAGGCGGGTATGGCGGCGGGATTGCCAGGGAAATGGCAGAATTTGGGGGCGGGTGTGCAACCCGCCCCCAACCCGCCTCCATCCCATCTTCCCGGGAGGCGGCTAGCCGTCCCGCGCTGGGTCCCGTCTCCTTGGAGGCGGGAAGGGATTACAGCCTATTAACTGCCTGTGAACAGGTAGTTAACAGGCAGAAAATAGGATTATCCCCTTTTTGCCCTCACAAGTGCGGGCTTCCCAAAGGCTCCAAAAACCCACCAGCTCAGCGAGACGAGTACTGGGTCTGCGGGGGGTCGGGGGGGGTGCAAAAGTGTGGTGTGAAGGTAAGTGATGGGTGCAAGAGTGTAGAGGTGAGTATCTGAGGTAAGTGCAAAGTGTTTTTAAAAGTGTACTTACCTTTGTTTCTTCCTGCAGGCTTCAGTCGGTTTGTATGCGGAGAGTCTCGGACCTCCGTGTTGCAGATGACAGATGGCCGTAGCATTCTCAGATGCAACAACCATCTCATTTCTGTAAAAGAAGGAAGTCTGTCAAAAATGTTTGACAGATGAAACGTCATACGTTGACGTTCTCTACAACCGGCTTTTCCTTAATTGGCCTGCTAAGCCCGCTGGGCGGGCTTAACAAGGTCAATCAAGGGAAAATAGCGTGGGTTGGCCACCAATCAATGGAGGCAGGACTAAAACCCGACAAGTGGGAGTCCCGCCTCCAAAAGTTCCCCATTGAGAAAATCACCCCCATTGTAGCCAGAGAATTTTCCACCATGGCTTTGCAGTGTTCTTGTTGAAGTTGTTGTTGGTGGAGTGCTACACCAGGGAGGATTTTTCCATTGTCAAGTCTCTGGTGATCGGCACTTTGAACAAGTGGCTTTCACCCAGGAATTCTGGATACCACCTGTTCGCACTACACCAACAACAGCTTCAACAACAACTACATAACCATGGTGGAACGTTAAGGGTAAAGAGATATCTTTTATAACCATGTAAAAATAACTGAGAGATAGCTTTTGGGGAGGGAGGAGGAAGAACCATAAAAAAAAGCAAAGTATTTGCATCTTACTGCAAATTCACCGCGGGAGGTAGGGCAAAAAAAAATAATGCAATCATTTGAGAATGAAAAGTTTGAACAAATGGAGCAAGTTTTGTAAAGTGGGAGGTAAATGTCATTACAAACATCATGGGGCAGATTTTCCTGGTCCTATGCCTGAACATACTAGATAGTGGTTCGGGAAGAGCATGTGCCCATAAGGTAGCCTACCTGATTTTCCATCTGTTTAAATTAATGAATGGTAGATTGGCTGGGCTTCCTTTATGGTTTGTACTCCTCCCCATCCGATGTTCCTGTATTCGCTGTTCCCAGGCAAACCAGTACTCCCAAATGCAGGAGCAGGAAAATCTACCCTACTATCTATTAGACCCTGTTACTATCAGTGTCAGTGAGGTGTAGGATATTTAGAACATAAGAATATAAGAAATAGGAGCAGGAGTAGGCCATTTGGCCCCTCGAGCCTGCTCCACCATGCAATAAGATCATGGCTGACCTTCTACCTCAACTCCACTTTCCTGCACTATCCCCATATCCCTCGATTCCCTTAATATCAAAAATCTATCGATCTCTGTCTTGAATATACTCAACGACTGAGCCTCCACAGCCCTTTGGAGTAGAGAATTCCAAAGATTCACCACCCTCCGAGTGAAAAAATTTCTCCTCATCTCAGTCCTAAATGGCTGACCCCTTATTCTGAGACTGTGACCCCTGGTTCTAGACTCCCCAGCCAGGGGAAACATCCTCCCTGCATCTACTTTGTCAAGCCCTGTAAGAATTTTGTATGTTTCAATGAGATCACCTCTCATTCTTCTAAACTCTAGAGAATATAGGCCTAGTCTGCTCAATCTCTCCTCATAGGACAAGCCCCCCCATCCCAGGAACCAGTCTGGTGAACCTTCGTTGCACTCCCTCTATGGCAAGTATATCCTTGTGTCAGTCATGGGATGTATCACTTTAGTAAAATTTCGGTTCTGCAGAGATGGACAAATGGCTGTCGTGTATAGGACTGAATGGGCCACAGAAAACATCAGAATCTATGCTCCAGGTCCCAGACTACCTGCGAACATATCCATGGGAGAGCTACTCATTATTACATCAGTTTCATGTTTTCTTCAAAAGTCTTCTAAACAACAGCAGAGTGTCCATAAATCTGTTCTTTGTATCAGTGACCTTTAAATCCTAGAGCTCTTGTGAACCGATCATTCTGTTGTTGATGATATTGTTACTTAAGAGAGGCTTTAAAAAAAGGAAAGAAAGAGGTGTGTTGTGTTCCTTGTCTATGGAGGAAATGGTGTATACTTTGCTTCAATTAGCACACTCTCTTTTGTTACCTGCACATATATTTGGTGGGTTGGATTTTTATCTCAGTCACATTTTCATCAGCATAAAAAGTTCCAAGATGCGTCAATTCATTGCCTTCAATCTTATTTAGATCTTGCTGCCAATTCTGCCTGATTCAGTCTTTATGATTCGCCCACTGTGTGTTAGTATCTCCATAGGTGGAGTTGTTTCATTGTTGTTAGCCAGTCCTTGATTGTTGGTTGTTATCCATGTTGCACTAATATAATTTCAAGTAATTAGTACCTTTTAGTGTTTGGGAATAATGTGGGTGTTCCACTGATGGCCTCCTGTTCAACTATTTTGAATTTATTTGGCGTGGTGTATTAATTAGAGAGATTACATTTCTGGGTCGTTCTTGAATCCTTACTCTGGTTATTATTTTTCTATTTTAACCCTTAATAATGAGGGCCAATTATCTTCCTGATTGGAAACTATTCTCATTTCTTTAACAGCTTGACAGAATTTGATGTCAATAGTTCTGGAAAGTGTGCTTGAGATGTAATGTGTGATTTCCTCCTCTGTAAACTGTTTAAAATACCTTTACCAGTTAGCCATCCCACAGAGTGTATCTTTGGGCCTTGCTCAAAAATACTTGGAACATTTCTTTCATTTGCTTCCTAAATATTTCCCTAATAATTGGTCTTTCTTCATTTATATATTTGTTGTTCACTTCTTAGAGCACTTTCCTTGTTTTTTCTATAATAATTAGCATTAAAGTCCTCAAAATAACTCTTCCACAGGTATTCACAGAGCTGGAGGATGTGTGCGTTTGAGATTTGCTGAGCACTTTATGGATGTGATATTTAGGGTGCGTTATACTGCAAGTTCAGAATCGCGCGCATGTTAAATATGGAGTGTAAATCAGAATCAGAGAGAAGTGATGTAAAAGTCATAGGAAAGTGTACTCTCATACCACAAGGATTTGACACCATGTGGAGTACAAATCCAGTGCAATGTCAAACCTGATTTATGAAGTGCTTGGCTGGTTTGTAGTAGACATTGTTTAGCAAAATTAAAGGGTAAGTTCTAAGAGTAACCAGGTATACTATATTACTTCCTATATTGTTCCAATATATGTATGCAGGAATTCTTTTAGGTCTGCGTTTTGTGTCGCGAAGCCATATCAATGGAAACTATTCAAATCGTTTCTTTAATTCACCTGCTTTTGAAGGAATACACAAAGGGACCGATTGTAACTTTTGCCGAATAAAATGTGGTCGGCCGGTGTAGTGTCGCTACCATAAAGCACGAGCCATTTTCAGGCCCAGAGCCTCATTTGCTTGCAGCCAGCAAGCTACACACTCCAAGCCAGTGCTCCGGGGCAGCTTGTTGATTGAGGAGGGGCAGAAAATCGCCCAGCTCCCACAAGGAGTCACCTGGCAGAGCCTTGGATAACTGCAGATTCACTGGTTGTCTCAGCAGATCGAATGCATGTATTTTAGCTTAATCCATAGAATTACAATGGCAAATTTCAGCTGGTACCCCAGGTATTACTGATACCATCTATTTTTTATTTTTTATTTATTTCCAGAATTTAAATTCAGTTTGGTGGGATTTGAACTCACATTCTCTGGACATACTCCGCAATTTCCTTAAGCAAGGATTTTGTCTTCCTTGCCACTATATGTAATTTGCTTACTGCCAACCCTAAGGGCTAACTACATGATTTCATATAATGTGGGCCTCCTTCTTGAATCGCTGATAGCAGTTTGATAAAACTGAGTATAACAACCAACAAAGTTGTAATGTAGGAAACCCGGCATCCAATTTGGGTACAGCAAGCTCCCACAAACAACAACAACAACAATTTGTATTTATATAGTGCCTTTAACGTAGTAAAACGTCCCAAGGCACTTCACAGGAGTATTTTAAGACAACAAATTTGACACCGATCCACATAAGGATAAATTAGGGCAGGTGACCAAAAGCTTGGTCAAAGAGGTAGGTTTTAAGGAGCGTCTTAAGGGAGGAAAGAGAGGTAGCGAGGCGGAGAGGTTTAGGCAGGGAATTCCAGAGCTTAGGGCCTAGGCAACAGAAGGCACGGCCACCAATGGTTGAGTGATTATAATCAGGGATGCTCAAGAGGGCAGAATTAGAGGAGCGCAGATATCTCGGGGGGGTTGTGGGGCTGAAGGAGATTACAGAGATAGGAAGGGGTGAGGCCATGGAGGGATTTGAAAACAAGGATGAGAATTTTGAAATCGAGGCGTTGCTTAACCGGGAGCCAATGTAGGTCAGCGAGTACAGGGATGATGGACGAACGGGACTTGGTGCGGGTTAGGACATGGGCAGCCGAGTTTTGGATGACCTCAGTAATGAATTAAATGACCAGGCCATCTGTTTTAACTTCCCTATGTCCAGATTGTTGATGATTATAATAAACATCAATATTAAACAAGGAGAGATTGAGAGGGAAATGTAATAAAGATGGAATTAAGTATGTCCGTACAGCTCACGACTCTCCTCTATCTGTATTTGTTGAACTCCTTGCTCTCCCAGCCAGTTTGAATGAGTCTTATTATCTCTCAACACTGTTCTCACCTCTAATTTTCAACAACCTTAAGCTTTCATCTAGCCAAGTTCATTGCATATTCTGTTCCAACCTAAAAGTAGTCCAGAATCATTTCTCCCTGGCCCAAACCACATCTTAAACAGAACTTGAAACTGAGGTGATCCATTATGAGATCTAAGCCCTGTCACAGAGTATGGTGTGTTTAAGTGCCAAACTCCGGCCTCTTTACATAACCAGCAATTTCATTTAAAATTAAATATAATACAATAAATAATACTGGAACAGTGTAGGAGTGTTTACCAAAAAATAAATCAACTCAATGTGAAGGAGTATAACCTATTTGCTTTCACATGTTCCTTCATCCTATTGAGTCCTTGTTAAGGTTCAAGTTTTTCATCTGTTATTATTGCTCGTGAAATTTCCCAGTTGGATGTCATTGTGTGAACAGCCCGTGAGTTTCAATTCGTTTCTGCTGTCACTGCCTTTTGTCCTGGGTGGATCAGGCACGATGACGACTCTATGGATTTGCAAGGAACGGAACTCTTTTTCAGCAAGATTTCCAGTTAATCCAAGTTTTGTAAAAAGATGTGTTTATTTATCAAGGGTTTCACTCAAAAGAGAAGCCGTGTTCCCCTTGGCAAGGTACAGCTATTTTATCAGCCTGTAAACTCCTTGTTATATTTTCAGCGTCTTGTGTCAACTCATAGTCTTGTAAGAATATTTCTATTTGTACAGAAAGGCAAGCCTTGCTTAAACTATCTAACTAAAAAAATATTGCCTCGGGCATGCAACCGACCTATAGCGGTGCACCTTTCAAAGGTGTCAGAGTTGAAAGTGCGACTTCAGTGCGGGTCACATCTTTAAATTGTCCCGTGTCCAAGGGGAAAAATATTGTGGTTGACTCAAATAAAGCATTACCTGTTAAGTTACCAAATCAAATATCCAACTGATTAAACGCGAATGAATCAAAACAGCGAAAAGTGCCAACAAGGAATAAGCAACGAGCTGAAAACCGAATAATAGAATATTTCATTTTCTTTAGCAGCCACTATTAACAAAACAGCAAGTACCACGCAATCATTCAATTGATTTCTTTGCCCTGGTTTTGCCTAGAATTTTCTTTCTTCATTCAGGTCAGTGTATGTAGGTACAAATAGAACAATAATAAAATAAGAAACGCAGAAAAATTGCAAAATTCTGAAGAAAAAAAATCACTGAGCTTACCTATGTACTTCACCATTTACTGTTGGAAATGCCTGCAAGAAGCTTGCTCCAAATAGGTCTGTCCTTTTGTGTGAATAACACTGGGCAGGATTTTCAATGACCCGTGGAGTCGGGTTTGGAGGCCGGGGGGGGGGTGGTTAAAGTTGCAGATTCGGGGGTCCCGACCCCATCCCGACTCCAACCCGCCTCCATGCCAGTTTCTCTGGCGGCGGGTACCCGACCTGTTCTGAGACCCGACTCCCCGAGGCGGGAAGGGATTAGTGACAATTAACTGCCTGTTAACAGGTAGTTAACAGGCAGTTTTTTGCATAATCCCTATTTTAAAAGAAAAGTGTGGGCTTCCCGACAGGTGGCAACCACGCCAAATTATCGGGGCGGGCCGTGGGTCTGTAAGGGTTGGAGGGGTCGATATGTCCGGTGGGCAGGTGAGTGATGGGTGCATGTGTGCAGAGGTAAGTGTGTAAGGTAAGTGCTAAGTGTTGGAAAAAGTTTTACTTACCTTAACTTCCTCCTGCAGGTGTCAGCCCTTCAGTTCTCGGGAGTTAGAAATCTCACTGGCACAGAAAGCAGGAAAGCCGTGGTTCTGTCAGAAACTGCAGCCTTCTGTTTTCTGTGCTGGAATGATTTCTAACTCAGCCTGAAAGGAAGGACTGAAGTTAGAAATCATATTGTGAGTGTTTGACAGCTTCACAGAGCTGTCAATAGGCAGCTCCCCCGCAAAGCAGGATTGACGATTGGGCTGCTGCTTCCCTCAGGTAAATGTTGATGGAGGTTGATGTTGAATCAAAACTGGGCAAAATACCTCATTTTTGTTCCAGCTTGCTGCTTCAATTCACAGAGAGGTAGAGCAAAAATAAGATAATGTAAATAACTAGGAATAAGAGGTTTTTGAGGGGGAAGAACACAAAGCATCTTAAAGAAGCTTTGTAAGTTGGTAGGTAAATAGCATTGCCACTATTTTATCTGTGAAACCTTGACCTTTTAGAGTTCCTAGCATAATAAACTTCCTTCATCTCAGTCACCTGGTCCAATACTTCTGTAAATGTACTGTCTTACGGTGATGGGCAAAGTGCTGTCGCCTTTAGGTCGTACCTGGACTGCGATACACATCCGAAGCCGTACTCCAAGGCTTGGCCTACCGGGAGCAACACCACGGGAAATCTACTAGTAGCCTACAAGTACAATGTCCTGCATTATTCTTATAAAGTGAGATTGAGCTGTTCCTTAAGAAAAATCTGATGTTAGGATTTCCAATTCAAGGGCATGTCTCTAGTTCCAAGCATTGTTGCTTTCAGAGCTCATGTTGACATGTATTGGGAGGTGTGACATTCTGAAGAGTCCCATGTGGCATTGCATGAGATCATTAATAATTGTTCCCATCATTCTCAACACCTTCTGCCACAATTATGATAATTAAAGAGCAAGACCAGGTCATATGAATAAATCAACCATTCTATCCATTGTGCCTCTATCATAAATCAGAGTTGATGAGGTGTTTTTTGTATAACAATTTCAGGGTGAAGCAGCTTTTGGTGTCTGGCTTAAACTGACTCAATCAAATCTGCTTGTTGCGCATAAATTGAGCCAAATATCTTCCTAACTGATAGGATCCATAGAAATGTTTTACTGCCCATACAAAGCAAGTTCAACATTATTTTGAGAAGGACTTTGAAATGTGTCTTGCCTGCATGATTAATGAAGAAGAAATCAAATTCTCACTTGCAAGGGATTTGTAATCGTTAAATATTGCAGCACATGCTGGCAAATATTGTGAAAATGTGTATTAGGCAAATCATATTTATTAGTTGGTGAAATGAAGTCAAAAGCTCATTTAAATTAGTCAACTGTGGAACTGTGATGCATTGACTCTGACTTTTATTAAGATTAATTCATTGCTTCTTTCGCACTTTTGTGAAATTGTCCCACAGTGGGATATCTGGAGAGCAATTGAACTCTATCCAGATATGTGAAAAGTTCATAATATACGGTTCGAGTCACAGAAAACAGATTTTATGTTGGTGATGAATAAGTTTAGAATCAAAGGAATGTCTCAGAGGGACTTGCACAATAGCAGACGCCTCCTCTGATGCAACCAATAAAAGGAGAACAGATTCATAATGTAACTTGATTACATTTCCAGATAATACAAAACTAGGAGGGTCAGCGGATTCTGAGGAGGCAGCTTGGGAAATAGAAAATCTTCTGGCCAAAGTATATATGTGGCGTGTGAAAAGTAACAAAGACAACTGTAAAGTACTGCACAGAAAAATAAAAAATAAATAACAGATACTTCAGGAATTGTGGTGAAATAGCTGAGGGATATCTAGATGTCCTAGTAGACTTGGAGCTCAACATGTCCAACCATGACAATGCAGCAATCAACAAGGCCAATAGAAAGCTGAACTATGTAGTCAAAACAAGCACAAGTAAGAGGAAGTCATGCTCAAACTGTATAGTACTATGGTCCGACCACACCTTGTGTCCCTATGTCCATTTCTGATCAACAAGACACAGGAAGCAATTTGGAGAAGAGTTGCAAAGCTGATCCATGGCATTAGAAAACAGTGATATGAGGAAAGACTGAAGAAACCATGATTTTACACATAAAGAAAGGAGGCGTAAGACCCTCTTTTAACAAGGTAAGTAGTTAATTAAGTATTATTTTAAATTTTTTTCAACAGGTTTATCTTTTTTAGAGACTTTAAAGAAAGGTAAGTTTATTTTTATAACTTTTAAAAAGATTTTAAATTTTTTCAAAAATTTAAATTTTTGTTTAAAGTGGTTAATTTATTTAACTATACTTATTTTATTAATGTGATGGTTTTTTTTAATTTAATTGAGGTTTAGCTGTTCTTTTGGGGGTAAGTTGTATTCATAGCTTTGACAGTTCTCCTGTCAAAACTATGAATGAAAGATGGTGTGCTGCCATTGGCTCTAACTGAATCACGTGATCCCAGAGCTCGCACGAACTAACTGTGTCTGTGGGTCACGCAAGCACTGCACAGCTGCAGCCTTGAAACTAAAGTTCGTGTGGGCCCGGAGGGAAAAGGTAGGCGCGCAGTGAGATATCGCGGGGAAGCCTTACCCCCGCAGGAACGCTCAGTGTTTAATTTCTGGGCCCATGACTTTTCAAGAGGAGGTGACTGGGACATGATTAGAAAGAGATATGCAAGATAGTAAACAGTTTGGAAAAGGCAAATCTTGAAGATGACTTCTAACTAAATTGTGAGAGTCGGGCAAACTTGCACAGGTTTAAACTAGTAAAAGGCAACTTTAGGATTGATGCCAGGGAGTATTTCTTCACAAAAAGGGTGATCAATACATGGAATGAACCTCTGCATAGAAGAGCACAGACAAAAACCCTGGAATTGTTTAAGAAACATTGGAGGAGATTGGAGGCTTTTTCTGGACTGACGGATAAACTAAAATGGTCTTCCTCATCCATATTGCGTGCGCGCTACAGGCTGCGCGCACGCAGTGCACTTAGTGCTTTGAACGCGCAGGTAAGCATGGAAGATTTTACACATAAAGAAAGGAGGCGTAAGACCCTCTTTTAACAAGGTAAGTAGTTAATTAAGTATTATTTTGAATTTTTTTCAACAGGTATATCTTTTTTAGAGACTTTAAAGAAAGGTAAGTTTATTTTTATAACTTTTAAAAAGATTTTAAATTTTTTCAAAAATTTAATTTTTTGTTTAAAGTGGTTAATTTATTTAACTATACTTATTTTATTAATGTGATGGTTTTTTTTAAAATTTAATTGAGGTTTAGCTGTTCTTTTGGGGGGGTATAGATTCATAGCTTTGACAGCACTTGCTGTGAAAACTATGAATGAAAGATGGTGTGCTGCCATTGGCTCAAACTTAATCACGTGATCCCACAGCTCGCACGAATTAACTGCATCTGTGGGATACGCACACACTGCACAGCTGCAGTCTTGAAACTAAATCGACATGTCTTGATTTAAAGCAATGGGGTAGATCTTGACTTTGTGCAAAAATGTAAAATGAGTGACGGCGAGTCAGCAGCCCATTTTACATCTCTCCCCATTCTCATTTCTGTTGACTTCAATAAAAATCGGGCCAGATGTAACACGGGCCGCCGACTCGCTCTCATCCGTTCTACACTATCGCGCAAAGCCAAGATCTACCCCAATAAGTGATAACAATAAGGCTCAGATAAGCCTTGCCTTCCATTCCATTTCTGGTTTTGATATTTGATACTAATTCTAGTTATTTTTTCATAATTTATAAATATCCATTACTTAGTATAAAAGTGGTAAATCTAAGAGGGACATGTACAATTCATGCTTACTTGCAAGTGCAAGGCAGCTGATTTTTCTGGTTTTTATGGTGACCAGTGATTACATATTGGGAACTAACAACAGAAAATGCTGGAAATACTCAGCAGGTCAGGCAGCATCCGTGGAGAGAGAAAAACAGAGTTAACGTTTCGGGTCGATGGCCCTTCATCAGAACTGGGAAAAGTCTAGTTTCCAATTCTGACAAAGGGTCATCGACCTGAAACATTGGGCTGGATTTTATGAATGGAGACGTGCTGGAGGCGGGACTGCTGCCATCATCTTCTGGCCAACCAGCGGGATTTTCCCCTGATTGACCTTGTTAAGCCCACCCTGCGGGCTCAGCAGACCAATTAGGGGGAAGTCACTGACAGAGCACGTCAACGTCTGATGTGCCATCTGTCAAGATTTCTTGGAAGAAGAAATGTCAGCTTTTGACAGTTCTATGTAGTTTGATGAGTTCTTGTGTTCAGGACTCATCAAACCTTTCAACTTTGCAGAAATTACCTGGCTGTTGGTTCAGAGGATCCAACAGCCAGTCTGTGAAATCTACAATGAAGATGTCGGGACTCCGGATCCACAGCGGCTGAAGGCTGGAGGCAGAAACAAAGGTAAGTGAACATTTTCTAACACCTTACACTCACCTCACATGCATACCACTCCACACTTGCACCCATCACTCACCTCTACATTGCACTTTCAGACCCCTCCGACCCTCGCAGACCTCCTACTTGACTCCTCCATCCTGGCGGGGTTCTCCGAGGTTGGGAAGCCTGCACTTGGAAAGGTAAAATGGGACTAATCCTTTTTTCTGCCTGTTAACAGGCAGTTAATAGGATTTAATCCCTTTCCCACCTCGAGGAGACGGGACACGGGGCAGGACGGCTTCCCGCCTCCTGGCAAAAGAGCACGGAGGCGGGATGGAGGCGGGTTTGCCAGCCGCCCCCACGTTCTGCAACTTTACCGGAAGTCCCGCCTCCTCGGAGCTGGCAAAATCCAGCCCATTAACTCTGTTTCTCTCTACAGATGCTGCCTGACCTGCTGAGTGTTTCCAGCATTTTCTGTTGTTATTTCAGATTTCCAGCGCCCGCAGTATTTTGCTATCAGATTAGGAGCTGCTTCTATTATTAAAAAAAACAGATGCAATAGAACTCCCAGTGGTTTAATGAGCCATTGTGACGGGATTTATGGCATCGCTGTTGTTGGCGTGTGTATTAGTGGGGACCAAAGATCTCAATTATAACACAGAGGTAAGGAATAACCCTGTGTTTCACACTGGGTGTAGCAGCCTGGGGAAGTCTGTACCACAGGAGCAAGAGCTCTCCTGCACTGGGAGCAGAAGTACTTGTCACACCCATACCCCAACAGGAAGTGGCCCATTAGCCAAGGAACGGCTCTTCAAGTTAAGTGGAGCATGTTATTATGGGGAGAGAATGCATATTCCATATTGGGCAAACAGGAACTCTACTTGTGTGGATTTCTCAGTAGCTTGGTCAGGTGATTCTTAAATATTATGATAGGTTTCTACAAAGACAAAATATTTTACACCTTTTAATGCAAAGCAATCAGAACTAATCATCACAGACACAGCTATGCTAGGTTTTGATAAGCCTGAAGTGACAGCGAGATTAATCAATAGTGAACCTTCTGGACAACCACTTGGATACCCTACCAGGCTCTTTAAATGTAGGCCATGTCAAATTCATGAATGCAGGGGTCAGCAACAAAAAAAACTCCAATCATTCAATTTGCTCTTGAAGTTCTATTAACTTTATATTTGAGATGCATTTTCTTGAGGGTGCTCTTTACTTATCCGTTCGCTTCATGTCAGACGGCTCAACTTGTTTAAGCCAGGTGATCTGTTCCACATGAAAAGCACTGCTTTCTTTTTCATCTGCTGACACTGATGCTGCTTTTTCAATCGAGTGCTTTCATTAGGAGGTGTTGAGAAACGGAAAGTTGCCTTGAATGAACTTAACTGACTTGCCTTACCTCAGTGACTCGCCAGCTCTGTGGTATCTTGCCTGATTGTGGGGTTTTTTTAAAAAGAAAATAAGGAATACCGACTGAAGTGAAGAACAAAATTCCTGATTATACTTCACAGTTGACGTGGACACAGGGCAAAGTCTCAATCATCCGCCAATAGGTTTTGCTGAAACCCTGGTAACAAGCCAGGAAACCTACTACTATATTTATGGAATATATGAACAGATAAAACTACATGTGTGCAACATTGTTCTGTTTTAAATAATACTGGATTTGAACAAATTAATTTAGATTCACCGCTGCACTAGAAATGAGTAGTTTATACAAATAAGTGATTATGGCCTCTGAACTCATAGAGAGAAAAGAAAATGTATTGCCTTGGCTATGACTTGGCACATTAAAGAATTTATGAATGTAGGAAGCCATTGAATTGCAATAAATAATTAATTGCATTTTAAAATACCACAAGAGTGTTTTTGGTGGAAACGTGAGAAAAACTGTAGCTTCATGGCTGTCTAATTGAGGAAAGGTTTTGTCGCACGTCATGCAGTTATTTTTTAGGAACACAAGCACTTCATTAAGTTTGAATAATAAAATTAAGACTTAATTAAGCCACAGCATATTATTTGATAGAAAGCAACTCTGTCACGGGGTGCAACTTAGGTCTGCAAAATGCTGTCATATAAATAAGTTAATTAGTAGTGTTAGGAATGTAAATGAGTTCAAACACGCTTGAAGTTTTATTAATGAATAGATGTTACTTATATACTTACAGCAAACGCTGAGATTACAAAGGATGCTTTGCCACAGACACACATTACGGTCAGGTGAGTTCAATAGTCCAGATGGCTCCCTTCTTCAACTTCTCCACACACAGTACAATGTTATTGCTTTTAAGCTTAGCTAAAAGGACATTACTTCACCTCCTCCATGACCCTTCTCCCACTCTCAATCTCCATTCTGACATCTTATGGTCTCGGGTTCTGAGTTCTCGAGGTGTACTGAAGAACACCGGTCACCATGACGCAAAAAGAGCCATGCAACCAAAACAACAGCATTGAGTCTCTACTTCAGAGTGATAAAGCGAATCCAGAGATAAACAACACCAGCTTGACCTTGAGAATGCTTCTTGCATGGATATACTATCAGTCTTTCAATTTTAGCTTTTTTAAACTACAGAAAAAATCTAAGAATATGAAATATAGTATAGAATATAAGTAATTATTTAGTTGAAAACGGATTTCTTGACTATTTCTCTATTTTACTCTGAACAGTAGCAGCTGCATTCTATATTTCAGCCCATCTCAAAAAAGGGCCAGTGAAGAGTGGGGGTGGACATTCCCTACACTGGCAATTCCAGCTTCCTCGGTTTGAACGGGACCCGGTGTAGGCAGGGAGGCTGGTACATCAAGGGAGATGAGGCGTGGCCCAGCCTCCTGAAAGATGGAAGTGGGCCTCTCCAGGGGGTGCAGGCTGGGGTCAGGGCCCAGATGATCGAAGATCGTGGGGCAATTTTTTTCCCCAAAAATGTTTAAAGAACCCTCCTGCACAGGGGTGGTCATCTTGCATCTGTTTTTTTCTGGATTTTTGGCGGTGGAGAGGGTGGGGTGTGGTAGGCTCGGCAGACGAGGCCCATCTGTCTCAGCTGAATTCAAAGTCAGGTTCCGAAAAATGACAGTGTTCTAACATTGCGTCATATTCTGCTCCCCCCAGCAACAACTGCATTAAATGTTTCCCGTTCGTAATCTAACAATGTCATTACCAGCATCTGCAGCAACTTCGATAAATAGTTCTCTTGTCTGAGCGCCTGGAACTGGTCCTTTGGGTCCCGGCGGTGACCTCCTGCCGCCCGGAATCCCGTTCCCACCCACTGGTCAGCTCGCACTTCCCGCCACATTCAAGCAGACGGCGTCTGGGAATGAAAATCTCCCAGGCCTAACGTTGTGGAGGGCTGGAGGGTGTGACATCCCCCTCGGCCCCCACCACACGACTTCCAGGGGGTCGTTCGGCCCGATTGCCTGCCTCTCTTCTGCGGCTATGTCACGCCCGGGTGGCCATGGAGATGGAGCACGCGGTGTCCGCCGGCACGCTTGACGCCTTTCGAGACCGGTGGGCGCCGCGGGGACTGGAGTGCATCGTCACCCCCGGCAATGTAATTGTAATTTAATTTGATAAGCTTTATTTAAAGTTTTGTTAATTTTCAGTTAATTTACAGTTAATTTGGTTCAATAAAAAGAGGACCACACGACTTCCGCCAGGAAGTTAAAACCGAGGCGATAAATGCTGATTTTATTTTCTTCTCCTGACTACCTATAACTTCATCTAATTGTATTCTTGAAGGTCAACTGTCCTGCCTTCTATCTGCTGTTATTGTCTGTCACAATTGTAAACAGAAAAATAGAACAGAAAATGTAGAGAATCTCTTTGTTAGACTCATTGAACCAGTTTTGGATTTGTTTTGTGTTCCTTATATTTGCGAGAATCAATGTGAGTGCAGTGCTGGTTGTCTATAACAGTTACAATCAGTGCCTTCTGAAGATGTCTGGAAACAATTATGGTTTTGGTTACAGCACTAACCTGCTGTAGCGGACCACTGTAACATATTCTAAAAGAGTAAGAACTACATTTTTTAGTTCGCATTAACAATTCGGGATGAAATTCTCCTGCAACCATCTCCTTAAAGATCTCTTCCCCTGCTCCCTCCACCCTCACCTCCAACAATAAGCGCGAGGAGTTCATGGAGTTCTTTGTCACTAAGGTTGATGCCATCTGTTTAGCTGCCACTGCTGCTTCAATTCCCCCAACCCTTGCTCACCCAGCCCGCCCTGCAGGCTCCCCTAGCTCTAGCCCTGAACCTGCATTTTCTCCGCTATCTCCCCTCATGTTTTCTCAAGCTCATCTTGTGTATGAGACTCAGCTCCTGATCCCTTGACTCAATTTCCACTCAATTTCTGACCGCCCAACTTCCCCTCCTTGGTCCCCGTGCGAGCTGACATTGTAAATGCCGCCCTCACCTCAGGTATTGTCATCCTCTCTTTCAAAATTGCATCCCCACTTGAATAAGGCAACAGCACAGATGCACACACCATAGGAGAAGGTCATACTGATATTGAGGACGCACAGGATGAGGCACCAAGAGTGAGGGATGAAGGGAAAGCAGCGGTTGAGGAGTAGCCAGATGGTGTAGGACAGAGGCCGGTAGATATAACATTGGAAGATAGTATTAGTAGGTTGGACCAATGGATGTCTACACAGCAGCCTACCATTGAGCACATGACATTTATGAAGACTGTATGTACAGTTAGAGCTTCTTTCACAAATGATCCAAGTATTGCTAAGGAGGGTTTGGGGTCTAAATTCCAAGATGCAGTTACTGCTATCCCTTAAACTCGACTGGAGAATGGCTATAGGCAACCACGAAGGAGGGATTCTGTGACCTTGTAGATGCGTGCTGTTCTACGCTCACATAGATGAATGGGCATCACAAGTTGTTTTCCAATACTAATGTATGGAGTAGCACAAGAGCAGTCAATTGGGACTCAGGTCAGTGAGATTTCTGAGCCCACAGCAACTACAACAAAGGAAAAACCCTGACACTGATGCAAGTCACATAATTGGCAAAAAATCCAGCGGGGAAATGAGGAGGCATTTTTTTTATGCAGTGAGTTGTTATGATGTGGAATGCACTGCCTGAAAGGGGTTTGAAAAAAAACTTTCAAAAGGAAATCGGATATACACTTGAAAAAGAGAAATTGGCAAGGCTATGGGGAAGGAGCAGGGGAGTGGGACTAATTGGCACCTCTTTCAAAGAGCCAGTACAGACATGGCCTCCTTCTTTGCTGTGTGATTCTATGATTCGAAGTCCATCAGGGTTCGTTACAGATTCAGGCTCTCGGGATCCCATGCAACTAACAGGGGTAGCCATCCACCAATGCTACTCCCTCAACCAGGGGAACACTTACTGGAAAGGCATTTCCACAAGCAACACAAGGGGGAAACACGACAGCAAAATAGGTACACCAGCGGCAGTGCACAACTGAATAAAATTCATTCACTTTTGATATATTTTTCAGTCTTTTGTGCTGAAAAGGAAGTGCCAGATGTCAGAAAGCCACACAATGTTGCTGACTTCTGTAATGTCCCCAGCAGTGCCTTGATGGTCATCGGCCTAGAAATCCGCTAAAGCCTGTAAACGGGCGGTGCCACCACGGGGCGAGGTTTACTCGCACCCGTAACAAGATCGCAGGCAGCACTGGAACTTGGTGCTGCCTGTTCATTATCATTAGTGTGGCGTCCAGCCCAGCGCTGAACGCCCAGCAAGGACTCTGAGGTAGGTCGGAGGTCAGGGCTCGGGGCCAGGGGAGGTGGTGGGGGTGGAGAGAGGTCAGGGCCAGGATCGGGGAGGGAGACAGGTCGGGGCCAGCATCGGGGTGGGGGGGGGGGGCACCTGGAGCTCAGGGGGAGGTCAAAGAGGGCCTGGATGTAGCATCTCTGGCGCTGGCTGCCTCAGTCACAAGCCAAATTTGCAAGAGGGAGCAGAAGCCGGCATTAGGTGCCTTATTTATATATGCTAATGGTCTAATGCCTGCTTCAGATGAAGCTAAACAACGTGTCTTTTTTTTTGCTCTCACCAAATGCCGTCCGGTGCGGCCTGCACCGCAGGTGGGCAGAAGCGAGGCGGACGCCATTTTTTCCACAAAACCGGCCTTAACAGCCAGCGCTAAACCCCCAAAATTTCTAGGCCATAGACTTTCACACCCACCACTGGCCATCCCTGAAATCATTCCCAACTCATGGCACACCTTAGTCACAGTCTTCGTGGTGAGTCGCAACCTCCTCACACACTGCTCATCCACCATGCCGTGGTAGCGGATTCTGTTGTGGTACCTTCACTGCCTGGGATAGTACCTACTGAAAACCGTGCGTCTCCTATGCTCGCTGCACTCCCAGGCTGCCCTTTCTCCCTCCTCCTGCTCCACTCTGAGAGATCCATCAGTGTTCACTTGTGTTGTGACACTTCACAATCTTCCACTTCATTAAACTCAGCAATTCCAAGGCTGACATTAAAATAATGTTTGACTGTGCAGCTACAGAATCTTTGCACAAATTTATCATTAATGATCCTAACAAGCAAAAGTCAGCTTTTCATTAATCCATTTTCGGAGGAGTAAGAATCCTCAGAGCAACACTGAACAGGACCAAACAATCAGTTAGTGTTTTCTACCTACATTACGACACTTCTCACTCACATCAACTTTACTGTTGATAGTAAACTCTCAAAGGGCTCTCAGCAGTGATGCGACTTGTAATCTAAGGTATTGCATTAATTATGGAAATTTCCATTTTCCATTCTATGCCATATGTCAATGCTAATTTTGACCATCATTGTGCTGCTGAGCCCATCGATCTCAACGAAAGGCTAATAAATGTGACACACATGCAACTTTCATTGCCAGTTACCAGTTTTCATTTTAGGTGGATTTAAACAAAATGCAAATAGGTCTTCTTAGCATATCTTACTGTAGAAATGGACTTTTACAGCACATGATGGTTTATCGATGGACAACAGGATGCTAAACCTTGGAGGAGGTCTCGCTACACTTCACAGAGTTATGACGGGTCATAAAGGCAATTCCTCATATGCCTTGGGCTCATCAGACAAGTATTAACTGACCTATGTCAGGATTTGAAAAGTAAGTTGGAATCTCATTCTGTAAACTTCACGGTCTGGCCAATAGTCACCAAACTAACAATAACCAGCAACTTTTCACACTTCTAACTCCTCCCAAACACCTCGGGGTGATTAGACAGGCATCAGTCACATCCACCAGGAACTGTTACCTTGATGCATACAGTGCCCTAGAACCTGACAGCGACAAGTGAAAACTTACCAATAGTTTTATGCCATTGCTAGATTTCTAAAGACCCGAGGGACTATTAACAAAACACACACTGCTGATGAAAATCCTCTGTTAAAGTTAGCACATATGATAAGTGTGCATTAGAGTGCACTCATTCTGTATGTTAAAATGAAGGCGGCAAATCTTTTGCATATGTTCCTAGAATTGAATGTTATTGCACCAACTCACTGTTCTGAGGTTTTTTAAGCTTGTTAACGGTGCAAATTTATTCAAGCAATTACAAGTAAATTTGCAGAGAGTTTGACATTATCTGTATGGAGATTGGTGACCATAAAGGCTTCAATTTGAACTCTGAGCATGCCTCATTTTTAATGAATTGATAAACAATGACTGCTTAGTGCCAGAGTGTGCTGGTGGACTGTCTGTCAGTGATGTGACCAAGTATTGAAGATCGACATTTGACAAATAACTTGGCATTGCAAAGAGCACTGACTATCAGCATAATTTACAATGTGTATGTATTGGAATGCAACAATCTACCCTTTAGTTACATTTCTAATTTGCCTAAATGAAATCTGGAGGAGCCTGTCGAAGACAATTATGTCCTTCATGGTCCTCTTCTCATTGCTGAGATATTTCTGACAGTTTTCTCAATCGTTTTTGACTTTTGAAACTACACGAATTATATTTGCAATTTCTGCCCAGCAAGACATTCATCAATTGTGGAGGAATATTTGTGTGAACCAAAAATTGACTCTTGATGTTCTGCTACTTCATCCATAGGGCATGGACTGGATATTTCACCACTCACTATGAACATAGACCACCTTTAGATTCTTGGACTCTAGCATTTCTTATGCTGCTTTTCCCTTGTTCTGTTCAACCACTCTTTGCAGCCTCTGAACTTATTTACAAGGCTCAAGGGGACTTGTTTCCGGGTACTTAGGCTCATTTTAGGATTATGCTGCAGGTTTTATGGACTTCATAAATGGAAACACATATTCAGAAATTAGCATGGCAGCTATCCTAAGACATTCAGGCAGGTGTGCCTGTGTCTGTGTTTGTGTTTGTTCCTGGGCATCGTTCCCATGAATTCCTGATTTGCAGAGACAGCAGGAGAAGCTCTCCACTGGGAGCACTCATTCAGAAATTCAGCCCTATTAAGTCAAGTATTCTTTTATTTTGTTATTTTCTTGAGACAGTTTGCTACATTGATCTGTACTGATGCCAGAAGTCTAGATCAATTAACCTGGATCAAATTAATCAGCACCCTGGACTTGTTTAATCTCCAGCCATGGATATTGTTTTTCATCCCTGTGCTTGACATTTCCCTGGCTCCCTACTTGGTTCTTCATCCTCTGACTCTCCTGTCCCCCAGCCATGGATATTCCACCTTCGCCTCTGCTTTCTACTGAGACTGTATTCTCCGTTGGACTACCTCCACTCTAGTGTCTGGTCTATGCCTTGGGCCTATGTTTTCTTCTCCTCTGTTGGAGTTTTTCACTCTACACTGAGCTAGCTTTGGTCTGTTCCTGCTGCTTCCCCACCTGCTCTGGGTTCTGCTCCCTTGTTGCTGATTTACTCCTTTCCACTTGCGTCCTGTGACCGCCGACTCCACTCATCCTTCAGAACATCTCTGTCACCCTTTAATGGACTGAATTGGACCAGCTCCTCAAACTCCTGCTCCAGATCTTGTGTGCCCTTCACCTCCCTATAGCTGTTCCTGGGACTAGCTCCCTTATCTGCATTGGTCCCATGGATTGACCTTTCACCCTATCCTGGCTCCTCACTCTTCTGCTGATATATTGGATCCGCTGGTGCACACTGCTAACACCCGAAGCCACTATACATCTCCACTGAACCCATGAATCCAGCTCTGCTCCTCCTCCCTGGACCTTTTATTTCTACTGGACAACCTCACCCACTGATACTCTACCCCTCAAAACAGTTCCTGCACTCAATCCTTCTTCACAACTGTTGTTGATGCTCCAAGCTGACTCCACTCTGTACACACATCAACTTCGTCCCACCATTGGACCTCAGACTTTAACTTTGGAATCTCTCATATCGTCTCCTCTCTGTCCTCTGTTTACCAGGTCATGTCTCTCTGCTATGCCGATGTAACCTAAACTCCGTCTGTGTCCATTCGTGTGGGTATTTTGGCTGGTGCTCTGGACCCATACCCATTACTTCTATTTCCTCTCGGGCTATTCTCTCCTGTCTCCTCTCCTTCCTAGCACCCAGTCGTGCCAGCTTTCATTTCTTACTTTTTGGGTACTTTTCCCCCACAATCTCTATCCCAACCCATCATTACTCTACCTTCCAACTTTCCACCTGCCGCCCCAAGCTTGAATCCCCTTTGCATTAGCCAATAGCTACCCCCTGTGACTCTCTCCGCATTCTCCAAAGGGCCCATCGGTGCCTCAGTACGGGGAGCAATTCCAACTGCCCCATCCTCCTCCCTCGCTGACCTTCCCACCCAGCGCCCGTTGGGGGCAAACTTCACCAACCTCTTTCTTGTCCCACTCACTCCAGTCACCACTGCCTCCTTGGACTCTGCCAATGGATCAACAATCATCATCCCTCTCCGCATTTCCCTTCAGAATATCTGTTCACTTACGAACAAGGTCATTGCCATCCATGAATTGATAGTGGACGATTGCATTGACATCACGGCCTTGCCTGAAACTTGGCTCATGGGTGACAACACCTAGCCCCTCCCGAAAGCCTCCACGCCTGGCTCTATTTTCCACAACCTACCTCGTCCAAATTGCTGCAGTGACAATGTGGCCATTTTCACCAAATCACACCTTGGTCTATCCCTCTATTTCTCTGGCACTTTTTCCTCCTTTAAGTATCTCACCTTGTTCCACCCATATTGCCTTTCCTTTAAACTTTTTGCCCACCCAAACTCAAAGTTCTCCCTGAGATATCCTCCTTCCTTTCCTCCCTCAGCCTCTGCACTGAGCAACTCCGCATCCTCGGGTAATTTCAGTCTTAATCTCAAATCTCCTTACCCGCTCTCCTCTGGTTTCACTGCCCTCCTGTCCTCCCTAAACCTCTCCCGCCAGGTAATGTCTCCTACCCATATTCATGGTTACTCCCTCTCACATGGCTTCTCTACTTCCAGGGTCTCAATCACAGTCAAGACCATCTCCGAACACTTCCTTTTATCTCTCACCACCTATATCCGCCTACCTGCTTCCAATCTCACTTCCTTCTGTGTATAGCCCTTGAAAATACTCTCCCCTAAGTCACTTACAACTGCACTTTGAAACTCCCAACTGCCAAGACTTTGATCTTCTATTTGCCATAATACTACATGGTATGGCCCCCATCTTCACTCCCTTGTCCAACCAACGCAGACTTGAGTGGCTCTGGAAGGACCACATGAAGTACTATCAGGCACCTCTCCTCTCCCCTCTGCCAAACTGTCCACTCCTCCAGGATCTTTCTGGAGAACAAAGATAACGCTTGGCTTGATTTCTCCATTACCAACCATCTCCTTAAAACCCTCTTCCCTGCTCCATTTACTCTCTCACCTCCAACAACAAATGTGAGGAGTTCATGGATTTCTCTGTCATTTTGGTTGAGACCATCCATTGCTTCCCCATTTCCCTTTTCCTATCAAGTCAAGCCTCCTCTCACACTCCCTCCTACCCTATCCCTGAACAGGCTGTTTCCCTAATTTCTCTCCTATTTTCCCTCATGCCCTCTCAAGCATCTCTTGTCCATGAGACCCACGTTCTGCTCCCTTAAACCCATCCCCACTAAATTGTTGACCACCCAACTTTCCTTCCTGGCTCCCACACATTGTAAATGGTTCTCTCTACTCGGGTATTGCTTCCCTCTCTTTCAGAACTGCGTCATCACCCGCTTCTCAATAAAAATAACTTCTACCTCTCTGTCCTTGCAAACTACCACCTCATCTCATTTTATCTGTAACCTCCTCCCCAACCTCCCCCCCCCCCCGCCCCCCGCACCCCCCCAACACACACAGTGCTCATCCACCATGCCATGGTAGCAGATTCTGTTGTGGTACCTTCATTGCCTGGGATAGTACCTACTGAAAACCGTGCGTCTCCTATGCTCGCTGCACTCCCAGGCTGCCCTTTCTCCCTCCTCCTGCTCCACTCTGAGAGATCCATCAGTGTTCACTTGTGTTGTGACACTTCACAATCTTCCACTTCATTAAACTCAGCAATTCCAAGGCTGACATTAAAATAATGTTTGACTGTGCAGCTACAGAATCTTGCACAAATTTATCATTAATGATCCTAACAAGCAAAAGTCAGCTTTTCATTAATCCATTTTTGGAGGAGTAAGAATCCTCAGAGCAACACTGAACAGGACCAAACAATCAGTTAGTGTTTTCTACCTACATTACGACACTTCTCACTCACATCAACTTTAATGTTAAAATTACCAGAGAGGGTAGTATAGCCCTTTGAGAGTTTACTACCAGCACTGATGCGATTTGTAATCTAAGATATTGCATTAATTATGGAAATTTCCATTTTCCATTGTATGGCATATGTCATTGCTAATTCTGACCATCAGGGTAATGCTGAGCCCATTGATCTCAATGAAAGGGTAATAAATGTGAGACACATGTAATTTTCATTGCCAGTTACCAGTTTTCATTTTAGGTGGACTTAAACAAAATGCAAATGTAATTTCAGTCTCAATTTCAAATCTCCTTACCCGCTCTCCTCCGGTTTCACTACCCTCCTGTCCTCCCTAAACCTCTCCTTCCATGTAAAGTCTCCTACCCATATTCATGATCATCCTCTCTCACATGGCTTCTCTACTTCCATGGTCTCAATCACAGCCAAAACCATCTCCGACCACTTCCTTTTATCTCTCACCACCCATATCCGCCTATCTGCTTCCAACCCCGCCCTCCCCAACTCTCCGTTCCTCTGACTCTGGCCATTTGTGCATCTTCCTCTTTCTTCGCCCCACCATTGGCAGTCGTGCCTTCAGCCACCTAGGCCCACGTTCAGGAAATCCCTTCCCTACATCCCTTCATCTCTTAAACTCCCTCTTCTTTTAAGACCCTCTTTAAAACCCTCTTTGACCAATCTTTTGGTCACCCCCTCCGAATAGGCCCTTCTTTTTCTCGGCGTCCGTTTTTTCCTTGCGTCTCTGTGAAGTGCTTTGGGACTATCGCTCTACGTTAAAGGTGCTATGTAAATGCAAGTTGCTGCTGTTACTGATTCACCACAAAACAGCGCCATCGTAAGTCAGGTGAAAAAATACAGTTCAACATATTTAAATGATTATCTTTAATCTCTGTGAGATTAGCATAAGCAGTGGCACCTGATGAAATTCTGGCAAGTGCATTCTGCAGTAATTAAACAACAGCCGTCTGCACAAGGTCTGTCTGAACTCCCAGTAGTTCTGCCAGAGTTCGCAATAATCCGTAACAGAATTCACTGAAGTCTGTGATGTAGATACTGGCAGCGTACATTCCCTTCCAGTTTTTTATTACAATGAATATTAAATAATGCCAATCTCAGTAAAGAGTTAGGGGAAAAAATTCTGCATTCTCCGATTCTCATTTTTAATGTGAACACATTTCAGGTGTTCTACTGGCTCATGTTTGAGTGTCCTACATTGTTACTGTTATTATTCGATCTCCATTGTGTTGCTCGAGGATAGAAAGCAATGGTCCTAGAAGTCTCGAGATCTGTTTCTCTTGTGAAGTTGCACAACTTTGAGGTGAACGGTCTCTGAGAATGACACTGAGCTCTGATAGCTTTCCTGCCTGTTTGATGCTGGTAGGAAGTTCCAGTATCCAACCAGTACAGAAAGAGTTCAGTGAGATTGCATCAGATCAATATGATCACCGTCCTGGGTGGCATCGGCATAATGCACCCTGGGAACCACACGTTTGGGTGGGTGTGGAAGGGTGGAGAGGAATAAGCTGGAAATCTAGAGATTGTGAAGGAATGGCAGATGTTTTGTAGTGGGGAGGTCAATGGGTGAGCTTGGATTGGGGTGGCAATTTGTGAAGGAACAGACACGTTGAGCAGTGCTGGTGGGCCTGTAAAGTACTTGGAAGGTGGTTTGGGGCTTGGCAGTATTCGGGGAGGGGTTGGTAGTCTGGAAGAACCCATGAGCTGAGGACTACGTGTACTCGAGGAACTTGACGGGGGCGGAGGGGCGGGGGCGCGGTCTCTAATCTATAAGAACTCTGATGGAGGCTGTCTGGGAGAACACAAGGGAGTGGCTAGGGTATGGGAGAACTGGTGGCGTGGGAGAACTTGACCACTTAGCTGACCTGTGAAAATTCCGGGGTGTCTACAGCCCGGGAGAATCGGTGGGAGTGTCTGGAATCTGGCAACACTTGGGGGATGTCTGGGACCTGAGAATATCCAGTGGATTTGCAGAGCAGAGAAGCAGCAGGTATAGAGGCAGAGGACCCGATCAGGAGCAGGGGCAGAAGGTGACATTTTCATTGTTACCCGAACTTGGGCTGTGCTTTCACCAGAAATCCTTTGTGGGGCCATCTCTATCCAAAGCCTGAGAGCTAATATGTACCTCTGTAGTAAAGGAGTAATTGGGACACAGGACAGGTGGGGGCAGACTTTCGTTAAGATATTCACATGAGGGGCAGCTCATATAATCTGATTGGCACAATTTCCAAGGCTTGGGACTTGTAGTTTTATCATTTATTGACCTCTCGTGGCATTAAACACAAAGGGGTAAAATTAAACTTTGGCGGGGGTACAAACCGGGCAGTAATGGCTCGGCCACCTGTTATACACTCCACCCAATGTGCCTTTCTACTGACTTCGGCCCAAGGCCTTGACAGGCACAGCACACCTCAGGCACGCTGCATTGGTCCAGTACCCCAACAAAGGGACCAGGAAGATTATAGAAACATAGAAACATAGAATCTAGGAGCAGGAGTAGGCCATTCGGCCCGTCGAGCCTGCTCCACCATTCAATACGATCATGGTTGATCATCCAAATCCAATACCCTGTCCCTGTTTTAATCCCCACAGTACACATATCCCACCCTACCCCCGTAACCCCACGTATTTAATTCCCCCTAACATATCCCATCCTATCCCCATAACCCCACATATTTAATCCCCCCCTAACACTAAGGGTCAATTTATCATAGCCAAATCAACCTAACCCGCACATTTTTGGACTGTGGGAGGAAACCGGAGCACCCGGAGGAAACCCACGCAGACACGGGGAGAATGTGCAAACTCCACACAGACAGTCACCCGAGGTCAGATTCGAATTATTGGGGCCACAGTTGATTTAAAACATATTAAATTGTTGCTGGGAATGGGTATGGGGCTTCTTCAAAGAAATTGGCTCAATGAGGGAAATGTTTCTTTTCTTCTGGTATGGTGTGGTTGGGCCGAATGGCCAGTTTCTGTTCTGTATATCCTATGTAATTCTGTGAAGTGAGCAAACTGCAGGCATCAGGCGCATCTATACGGCAGCACTACTGCCTTCAGTCCACTTGGAAACTACACGTCCTAGTCACTATGGTGAGAAGGGACCCCATAGTGTCATCCGTTGCTTCATCCGAAACTGGGGATAAATAGGATTCTAAAGCAATGATTTTAACCCTGGCAGCTTGGCAAAACCAGGCGGACAGGCTGTTAAAATGCCCAGGTGACTTACGCGCGGGCATCCCACTCCCTTCCTGCACTCTTCCATTTTAATCTGCTCTTCTGACCAGGTGCCAAGGACGGCCACATGAGACCCTCCTGAAACCCCCGCGACATACCGGAGTGCCAGGGACCGTTCCTTTGGTCCCCGCCAGCGGCCTCCTGCTGCCCGCCACTCCGCACCCGCCCGCCCGCCGGCCAGCCGCAGCTTCCCGCTGGTTTCGAGCGGGCAGCTGACCGGGGGGCATGCAGCTGAGACCCGGGAGTTAAAATCAGCCAGACCTCACCACTTACCTAGGCCCCAGCCATCCTGATTCCCTCTTCTTATGTTGGACTCTGGAAACAGCTGAGTGTATGAGGAAAAGTTAAGTGGAATATTAATACTTTTAACTGCCGATTCAGTGAGCACGAGTGGAGAGTCGCCCGAATTGTATCGGGCAGATTGGACATTGTCTCCTGCTCTGTGGATATTTCCCACACCCTGCAGACAATTTTGCTGGCCGGAGGCAAAACTTTTAATGATACTGGTTATTACAGATCATATACAGATTATCACTCGTGGTCAATTAGCCATTTATTCCCTTTTAACATTCAATTAATTCTGCTAATGTCCTTTCTTTAATTGAGTATGGCAATTCTAATTTTAGCTCTGTTATCTCAAGCAAGCTTCATCCACCAATTCTACAAAATCTGTAATTGCCTTTAACATTTCAAATTCATTTCAAAGTACAGTATTTCATTCAACTCCCAACACAAATAAAATCTATTTTGTGGTTTTCTATTGCAATTCCCAGAGCTTAAACCATTTTGTCATTGTATTGGTTGGAAAGGACGTTGATGGGCAATGCAATGGACATTGCATAGATGTGACCTGTGGTAATTACCATCTTCTACCCATATAGACCAGTTAATTGGATCCCATTCTTTTTATCATGCAGCTCTGCATTCGTTGCCTTTGGTCACAGTTTGCTGCTGAAGAGCTGGGTTATTCAGTGTTGCTGCGATTGCTTTTAACCCTGCTCCGATGTGAAACCAAATGAAATGCTCTGTTTTCAAACCTAACAAGTAGCTCAGTACTTAATTAAGATTGTTAAACAGTCTAGCAATTGAACCAGGCGCTTAATTTAGTGTCCAATTAGGCATTTATGGGCCTGAAAACATTAAGTCAGTGTAGCCAGGGATCGGCTATGGATGGCAGACAGTCACACAGAAGGAGGTACACGATGCAACGAAGAAGGAGATTCAAGTAATGACTGCAAGAATCTAATGTGAACTCATTTTTTCTCTTCTAAATAAATCATTTTTCTCTCGTGTTCTGCTTCAGTCAATTTCGCCCCGATATTGACTCAGAGACGTGTTGGGTGCAGGGGGATCCGATATCGCGTGGGGAAACCCGAAGGTATGTTCAGCACGTCTGCCTGTGGCTTTTTAATGCAGCCACCTCATTATCATTCTACTTCCGGGTTCGGCGTGATAGCGTTGTAGCGGGCGTGGTGAGGACCCGCATGACGCGATCTCAACTCCAGTATTTAAAGGGAATCCAAAGATGGAATTTGCAGGAGTTTGGAGTGGGAAGCAACAGAGGAAGCACTCTCAGTCGGGAATCAGGACAATCAATGGCTGCAGCCGGCTTTATTGACGCCTCGCTTGATGCGCTGCTGGGGGCTGCAAGCAGCCGGAGAGAGATGCTCATCCCCAGCAACGGAAGGAAGAAATCTGCTGCTGACACAAAGGAGATGTGGCTGGAGGTGGCCCAGGAGGTCAGCAGCAGGAAAATTGTGCCACGCTCCTGGATTCAGTGCAGGAAGCGCTTTAATAACTTAACCAGGTCAGGAAAGATGAGTGCAGTTGCACATTCACCTGCATCCTGCTGTGCGCATCACCCCAACCCCTCACTCTGCCTTGTCAAGTCTACTCCATAACATGACTCCTCACATCCACTTGCCTTGCATGCACACCCATCCTTTTCTTTCAATGCACTTCCTCACATCCCCATCTATCCATCCACCACTGGCACTCTCCCTCATCCTTATGCAATTTTATGCCTCTCCTTCACCAAAAGCACTGCATCCTTGTCTCCTAGCAGCTACCCCTTAAGTGTGCTTCCAGGTCCAAAGACGCCAGGGAGCTTGGACTGCCGCAGGACGAAAGCATCATAATAGCTCCCCGGGAATCTGGCGCATACCTGCAGAAATATCTTTTAGTGGTTGCACATCAGCTACAATTTGATGGAGTGGAAGCCCTCGCGGTTCACGAATACTCCTGGTTGATCTGGGGGTGCCACGTGTGTGCAGTTAATGGCGCCCTGCACCTGTGGGAAGCGAATCCAAGCGACCGCTCATTCTGACTGGCGTCATCGCAGGCAAACTTGACATAGTTGCGGGCCCTGGCAAACAAGCCATCAGTCACCTGTCTTACGCATTTGTGGGCCGCTGACTGGGAGATCTTGGCTATGTCTCCGGCAGAGCTCTGGAAGGATCCGAAGGTTGAGGGCGTGGAAACGCGTGGCCACCAGGTGCAGCAGGCAGCAAGTCTTCTTCTAGCAGGCTGCAGATGTCTGCCACCACCTGCCGTGGCAATCTGTGCCTCCTGAAACACTGCTGTTCCAACATGTCAAAGAAACTCGGCCTCTGCCTGTTGGCCCTGTGTCACGGTCGTGCCTCCTTTGAGCTGCACCTCTCTGCTGCTCTCCGCACTGCTGTCCAGCTGCAGATCTCTCAACAGCAGGCTGCTGCTAGTGCCGTTGCTGCTGCTGGTCATTATTGCTCCTCGTCCGAGGTCCAATCTAAGGGAGCCAAAGCACCACCCATCCTGATGTAATTCAGAAAACCTCCCAAGTGTAGAAAGTAAGCTCTCAGCAAAGGTTCTGTGAACAAACACTTTCCCGCCAGTTGGCAAGAAAGCAGCTGTGAGTACTGAGTATTTAGTGCAGTATTTCCATGTGTTTGAATCAGCCCCCTCAATTGGCATTGTGTTCTCGTCTTGCCTTCACTGGCGAGTTTCAGGAGCCCCGGGAAACCCATGGACGCGCAATTAAATTGGAAAGTCAGTTGAAATATCGCTCCAATTGTGCGATTAGCTTATGTTAATAGGCAATCCGCCTCTCCCGAGGGGTTTGCACACGAGCAGCCTAACGCGCTCCAGTTAAACGCCGAAGTCGGCGGGTTGGAGCCGGCATCCCGACACACTCGCATTCTTCCCGGTTTTCACCTTCCACCCGCGCCCAAACCCACGCCCTCCTCGAGGTTAAAATTCCCCGCTTGATGTCAATTTTACAAAGTAAAAACAGAATTTATGTAACTGTGTTTTGTAGCAAAGCGAGATTAATGGACTAGTCTATTAGCAACAAATGATATTCGCTCTAAAGGTTTGACAGAGTATCTGCCAGTTAGTTGTAATCTATACCAATTCTGCTATTTCCCAGTAATCAACACTGGATCATCACTCAGTAAACATGCAGCAATCGCATCACAATCTTCAATCCTCCAATGTCACATCATCCTGCATCGACTACATGAAGTGTAGAAACTAAAAATAAATTTAAAAACCTACCTCTTTAGGCCTCTTCTGGCCCGACTCTTCTTCCCGCTACCTTCACCTGGAGGGAAAGCCATGGCCTTGTGTGATGAGAATAAATTGCTATGTTGTTCTTATGTATTGATTGTGCATAAATGTACGTGTGTTCGACACCATTTAAGAAAATATTTTACAAAAACAAGACCCAGTGAAGAACAAAACTGCTCCCAACCTCCACACAGTCGGGGGTGAATGTTAGTCTTGAATGTTAGTGCAAGTCTCAGGATACGGGGTAGGACATTTAGGACTGAGATGAGGAGAAATTTCTTCACTCAGAGGGTGGTGAACCTGTGGAATTCTCTACCACAGAAGGCTGTGGAGGCCAAGTCACTGAATATATTTAAGAAGGAGATAGATAGATTTCTAGACACAAAGGCATCAAGGGGTATGGGGAGAGAGCAGGAATATGGTATTGAGATAGAGGATCAGCCACGATCATATTGAATGGCGGAGCAGGCTCGAAGGGCTGAATGGCCTACTCCTGCTTCTATTTTTCTATGTTTCTAAGCAGGCGATAGTGAATGGGCAGCCCCTTTTTACAGCCCGCCTGATGTCCTTTTCCAGTTAAGTCATTTTGTGCCTTGCCTTCAGTTGTCTAGGCCCTAAGCTCTGGAATTCCCTCCCTAAACCTCTCCGCCTCTCTAATCTCTCTCTCTTCCTTTAAGACTCTCCTTAAAACCTACCTCTTTGACCAAGCCTGCCCTAATATCTCCTTATGTGGCTCAGTGTCAAATTTTCTTTGATGACCCTCCTGTGAAGCACCTGGAGACGTTTTACTACTTTAAAGGCGCTATATAAATGCAAGGTGTTGTTGTGTTTTAGGGCTGGATTTTGATACTGGGGCAGGTTGGGGTCGTGTCATCTGCATTTCGTGTTATCCACCTGCCTGCAATTGGATGTGGGAGATTGATGCAATTTTCACTTAATTGGGCAATTGAGTTCCAGCATGTGGGAACCCATGAACCAATTAGTGGTTTCAGTCTGAAAGTCGCCTCTGATGATGTCATCATTGCAGGTCAGAGACTGCCTGGTCTCAGAGATTGCCTGGCCTTTGCTGTGAGAGGACCTGGATGCAAAATGAGCAGCATCTCAGAGAGAGAGAGAGAGAGAGAGAGAGAGAGAGAGAGAGAGAGAATTTAAGTCCTCCCAGGCAGTCTCTGAAGACATTCAATGCAGCAGCATCAGAGGCGACTTTCAGACCTAATACTACTACTACCTTCATCACATCTCCGTTGTAATAGTGGACCTGCAGCTGATAGTCAGCTATCCACTTGTGCTCCCACCAGGTTTCACTGGCGTGTTTCACATCAGGTGTACTACACGTCGGAAAAGGGTTAAACTAGCTAAAACGTTTCAAAATGGCATTACAGAGCCAATTTAGGGCTTGTTAAGGGCTTTAATGGCCTCTCCCGCCTCTTGGAGGCGGGATGGAGTCGGGAACCCCACGACCGATTTTGTCAAAATTGCGTGGAGGCGGAATGGAGTCGGGATGGGGTCGGGACCCCCGAATCTGCAACTTTAAACCCCCACACGCCTCCAAACCCGACTCCACGGGTCATTGAAAATCCAGCCCTATATTCTCTGGTGCCCAGCATCAGCTCTGCACCATTAGCTAGCTATAATATATTTTAATGTTATTAATACTCCATTTAAATCTTGGATATGATTGGTGAATACAGATACACATTTCCCACCGACCAAGGCAACAAAATACAAAGACGTGTCATCACACAGGTGTAAAATAAATTGCGTCAATGTGCATTGTATATATATGCATCGAAGCAAATAAAAATACAATATAGATCCTAGTCGCTCAGGAGATGGAGCTTTAAATAAGATTAAATCATTTGCCAGGAGTCATGGCTTTTGAACCATATCTTCTGTAGTCGGTAGAATGTATTTTGAATCACTTTTTCTTCTTCCATCTGAAGTCGAAAATGAAATTTCTCTTGGTAATAACCTCCCATTTTGTGCTCACACAGACTTTGTTGATAAAATTATTGACAGGAGGAATTCCTAATAATTGTACAATGAAGAGCATGTGATGTTTATTTGACTTCCTGTTACCAAGCACATTAGTTCCCCATTATTTCCCTAAACACTATTTCTACAATAAAATCTGGATATGCATCATTTAACTTGGAACATTTTTATACCACTTGCACTGCTAGAAAGGTGGATTTCTGATATTATGCTCTATTGTTCCTCTATCTACCATCTGTCTCTTTATTTATCAATACTGACACATCTCTTCAATAACAAAATGTAATCAAGTTCATACAACTACTGATACTGCAGGAAGGATGTTACTCTGCAATGTTTGACAAGGATAAATTAATTTTTTCTGAGCAAGCTGGTTGTCTAGATACGTGCAGAAACCCATCACCATGCTAAAGAGTTTCCAAACTAAGATACCGAGAAATCTACACTTTCAGACTTTCTATCTGCCTGATATGAAGTACATACTTTCTCCCTATAGTGACACACCTCACTTATCTTAGTCCAGGCAGCTTAGCCACAGGTTGGCAGTGTCAAGGCTTAGGGAGCACTGGGTGTGCAAAAGGGTCCTGTTAGAGCTTAACCAGCTAAAGCCACATAGCATACCAATACAGAGCACTGGTAGACTTCCCACTGCCTGTCCAGCTAGAATACACCCTACGCCCTAGGGCATTGGTTTACTGAGTTACCTGGAGCCAGGTGGAGAAATCCCAGCTCCCACTGACAGATCACTCCCATCAGGTCCCATTAGTTAATTCCAGTTAGTTGGTGTTAGCGGATTTCCTGTTGTTACGGGCGCAACAAAGGGTTGTTAGTACTGCAACAAAAACCTCCGTGTGATTCAGGCCCGAGTGGTTTATTCAACAACAAGTTTTAATATATTTCTTGATTCTACAGAGTTAGAATACAACTGTCTTCAGATTACATTAAATGTAATCTTCAGATTAAATTACAAGTAATACAACCTGGTTCCTAGGCCCAGAGTGATCAGTTCTGGCTCTCTAGGCTACCATTAAGGCAAATGGACTTCTGACTGTCCTGAGAGCTCTCACTCAGGCTCTAACTTTATACTATTCAGCTACCTTGGGCTACACATACTCATAGCAGTATTTTTCTTCTTATCCCATCAAGCTGATGCCACGCTACCAACTCCTAATCTCCTCGACCTCCATCTCTGTCTTACAGCCTTATTATTGTTCTCTCCTCTTATCTGTAATTGTCTGGTTCTTTACAATTTGTTCCAAAACAAAACCTGTTATCTGTATGCTCAGCTGATATATCGCAAGGACATTTAACAACATAAGAACATAAGAAATAGGAGCAGGAATAGGCCACTTGGCCCCTCGAGCCTGCTCCGCCATTCAATAAGATCATGGCTGATCTTGGGCTCAAAGCCACTTCCCAGCCCGCCCCCCATAACCCTTCACTTCCTTATCTTGCAAAAATCTGTCTATCTCCACCTTAAATGTATTTAATGACCCAGCCTCCATGGCTCTCTGAGGCAGAGAATTCTACAGATTTACGACGCTCTGAGAGAAGAAATTCCTCCTCATCTCAGTTCTAAAAGGACGACCCTTTATTCTGAAACTATGCCCCCGAGTTCTAGATTTCCCCACGAGGGGAAACATCCTCTCTGCATCTACCTTGTCGAGCCCCCTCAGTATCTTATATGTTTCAATAAGATCACCTCTCATTCTTCTAAATTCCAATGAGTATAGGCCCAGCCTGCTCAACCTTTCTTCATAAGTCAACCCCCTCATCTCTGGAATTAACCTAGTGAATCATCTCTGAACTGCTTCTAATGCAAGTATATCCTTCCTTAAATAAGGAGACCAAAACTGTACGCAGTACTCAAGGTGTGGTCTCACCAATACCCTGTACAGTTGTAGCAGGACTTCCCTGCTTTTATACTCCAACCCCCTTGAAATAAAGGCCAACATTCCATTTGCCTTTTTGATTACTTGCTGTACCTGCATGCTAACTTTTTGTGTTTCATGCACAAGGACCCCCAGGTCCCTCTGAACTGTAGCATTTTGTAATCTCTCGTCATTTAAATAATAATTTGCTTTTTTATTTTTCCTGCCAAAGTGAATAACCTCGCACTTTCCCACATTATACTCCATCTGCCAAATGTTTGCCCACTCACTTAGCCTGTCTATATCCCTTTGCAGATTCTTTGAGTCCTCTGCACAACTTGCTTTCCCACCCATCTTTGTATCATCCGCAAACTTGGCTACATTACACTCGGTCCCTTCATCCAAGTCATTAATGTAGATTGTAAGTAGTTGAGGCCCCAGCACCGATCCCTGTGGCACCCCACTAGTTACCGTTTGCCAACCGGAAAATGACCCATTTATTTTAACTTGCTGTACACAAGGCAGGGTCTGATGGGAAGGTGGGCAACTAGTAATGGTCAATATTCTAACAGTTGGTCAATCATCAGCAAACGGTGCTATCAGTGAAGAGACATCGAGAAAGATGCTGAATCCAGAGAGAGACCAATTCAGATATATTTCAAAAGGTGAATGAAGCTTGCCCTGTATGTTTCTTTAACCCCAAAATTAAGGCATTTTGCAAATCAGGCACAGTGATCCTGCGAAGTGCTATCAACCACCACCCCCCGCCACTCCCTCAACCCCCGAGAAGCCTCTACAACACCAACAACGCCACATTAAATCAAGTCTAGAGTCATTCCAGGAATGTTAAATCTGGGAAAGAATGATCCAAGTGATGAATTCTTCAATATCTGCTGTGTGTTAATACATTAATAGCCAAGCCAACTGACTGCAAGCATAACTTCCATTAACTGATGGCTGTGTTTATTTGCAACACCAGATTTCTGATTGGTAACGGCTGGTGAATTATCGTTGTGGCTGAGATTGCTATATTCTCTGGGCCGATAAAGGTTAGGTGGCAGCAATCTGCTTCTGCTGTAACATTAAGGGTTAAAAAGGAGCTAAAAATGCAATAAGTCCAACACATCAAGAGTTTATTTTATTTACAATGACTTTCTCCACATGTATTGTCTTCAGTTGCCAACTTGTCATCACATTTTGATTGTATTGCTGAATGATTGTCGGAATCTTCTGCTCCAGGAGTCTCCCGCGTCTTTCCCACCAGGGGTTTCGTATCAGCGCCGCTTCCTCGCCTGGTTCAGTGCTACTGTTGCCAAGTGACAGCAGCCGTGTACACAAGAGCCGACCCTTGGCTGTTGGTTTCCAATACTGACAGGACAGCTGAGGCTGTGTCGGGTGATCTCACGGTGGAGTGAGCTGGCAGTGCTGCCTGTCTGTCTGACAATGACAAGTAATGGCCTTGCAGGATCCATGTATTGTAAATCTACACTGAGGTCAGTCCTCCAAAGCATCTTGGAAAAATGTCCACTCCTGCATCAGAACTCACCAAGCCATCAGAAACTCAGCCCTCAGTTAAATCAGATAGAGTTGTACAAGATGCATTTTTCCTCGTAGTAACAGTGTGGGTGTGGGATTTATTGATTAGAATATATATGTGAAAACGTACAAAGAATACTGAGATTTCTAATTTAATTGAGTGGGTTGCTGCTTTTGAACAGTCGTCCATTTATGATACTCTAAACGTGCGTAAAGTCCCCGATTTTGTGAGACTCTGCATTGCTGGCAGGGCCTCACATGAAACCAGGGATGTTCGCAGAATTTGGCCTTGGACATCATGTGCCCACGTCCTGACATGCCCAGTTTGAAAATGGCAGTTTTGGGTACTTATTTGAGGCCCGCACTTTAGGCGTGCACGGGCATCATTAACATAACGACCCTTTAGCAGCCCGGACACATTTTGTGACTTTGGGAAAGGCTCCACCCACAGCATGTTTCCCACATGTCACCATTGGGAATAATTAGTCCTTTTTTTATTGTGAACTGCAGCCCTCTAAGAGCTCCAGTTCCTCTTTGAATATTGCGACCCACAGCCAGGTGTGCTGCAGGCCAAGTTCTCTGGACAAGCTGTTCCTTTGCCTGTAGCCCAGCCCCAGAGTGGGGCTTGTATCACAGCATTTGGTACAGTCCATCACCCTGAACTACAGGAGGGCTCGGGCTTGAATCAGCACAGCCCAATTCCTGTCAGGATTGCAAAATCGGGACTCAGTCACTCCTAAAGTCATTCACTGCCAGACAGGAATCTGCAGATAGGACATCCTAGTTTAATCCCATCTCTCTTTTGTGACTAATCATAGCTGTTTGGTGATTTAAACCTTGAAATTAAGCTGCGTAAATATTAGCACATCAAATGCATTAGAAATAAGCAGGTTAACATGTCCTTTAAATATTGACCAAGGTGCGAGGGCTGGAATCAGGTTCTGCCGGGTCTTCACTCCCATCTTTTGTCCCACAATGAGAAATTCCAATGCAGGAGGGAGGGGTGCAGTCCCAAAATTTCTTGGTGGTTCTACTCTGGCTGGAGACCAGCAGAGCCACCAAGGATCCAGTTACATCGAGTTCCCACCATTTGTGCCAGTTTTGGCATTGCCTTGTAGGAGGTGAAGTTTCCATTCGCACCGTACCATTAAAGCAGATTAGATTCATGTGGCCATGTCCTCCTTTTACTGTGAACATGGTAACTGAAAGATGCTTCCATGGCCAGGACTACATTATGCTCCCAAGCCAAGAATTGCTTCCCCTGACTTGAGGGTTGAGCATACGGCCAGTAATTCCTGTTGGTAATAATAACAGTAAAACAGGCCATTAAGCACCGTTCTCTGCCAATCAACTGAGTGAACTCTTGCTGATGGCTGGAAAATGTTAACAATTCTAACTTGTGGGTATGCAATGGCTTCAGGAAACAGAATGGGAAGTGGCTTCGAGACTAACTCCAGACCGTGTGTATTATCCTCTCAAACGTTGCCAACGGAGCCAGATTCATTAGCTGTGGGAGAACCCTGGAATCCCCTGAGTCGATCCAAGTGCTTAGGATGTTTTTCCCTGCTACGAGAAGGACCAAAGGATAAGTCTAATCTTATTGTGTGGGCTATGTGTCAGCCTTCGCTCAGTGGTAGCACTCACACCTCTGAGTCAGAAGACCATGGGTTCAATCCCCACTCCAGAGACTTGAGCACATAATCTAGGCTGGCACTTCAGTGCAGTACTGAGCAATGTTCCCTCTACTTTTGTTTGGCGCTGCGTGGCCCCTTTAAGGGGCTGCACGGGCCATTCAAAATACCGCGCATTTGCGGTTTCTATATTGAAAAGCCGGCTGCGCGGGATCCCTGGGGCGCTGAGCGACCGTGCAGCCGTGTAGCTTACAGGGAGCATTGGTACTGAGGGAGCACTGCACTGTTGGAGGTGCCACATTTCAGATGAGAAGTAAACCCAAGGCTCACTCGGATGGACGTAAAAGAACCCGTGGCACTAATTGAAGAAGAGCAAAGGAGTTCTCCCCGGTGTCCTGGCCAATATTTATTTCTCAACCAACACCTAAAAATAGATGATCGGGTCATTCATTTAATTACTGTGGGACCTTGCTGTGTGCAAGTTGGCTGCTGCGTTTCCTACATTGCAGCAGTGAATTCACTTGAAAAGTACTTCATTGGCTGTGAACTGCTTTGGGATATCCTGAGGTCATGAAAGGTGCTATATAAATGCAGGTCTTTCTTTCTACATAACACACTTGAATTAATCAAAACACAGAATGTTGGATTGAGAGCAATGCAGAAATACTGAATGATTAAATATTCTATCATACTGTACAAAGATTTGCTGAAATCCTTACCAGAAATCCTCGGGTGCTCTCTAACTCTATTATTTTAGCTTTAAATTCCATTTGTGTTCTATAGTTAGTCATACAATGACACTGCACCTGGATCTCCCTCACCTCCTCCCAGCAGCTCCTCAGCAAACCTGCCGAAAAGCCCTCGTGTTGTATTAAGGTTAAACAATGTGGGCTGTTACATCCCCAAGATAAAATTGTTTTATTTTAACAAGTTGAGTGATACTGTACTTCGGGACTTTGGTACACTAATACAGTTTAGAAGAATGAGAGGGGATCTTATTGAAATATATAAGATTCTGAAGGGGCTTGACAGGGTAGCTGCAGAGAGGATGTTTCCTCTCGTGGGGGAATCTAGAACTAGGGGGCATAATTTCAGAATAAGGGGGCACCCATTTAAATCGGAAATGAGGAGGAATTTCTTCTCTCAGAGGGTCGTGAATCTGTGGAATTCTCTTCCCCAGAGAGCTGTGGTCATTGAATACATTTAAGGTGGAGATAGACAGATTTTTGAACAATAAGGGAGTCAAGGGTTATGGGGAGCGGGCAGGGAAGTGGAGTTGAGGCCAAGATCAGATCAGCCATGATCTTATTGAATGGCGGAGCAGGCTCGAGGGGCCTAATGACAACCTACTGCTCCTACGTCTTATGTTCTTATATTCTTAATTAGAAGGACGATCAAATGAAGAATGTCAGTGCTGCTTATCATATGTAATGTGGTTTTAGGAGGCACACGCTGCTTTCTGTTACTGGTACTGACTGTGTTGTCCAAATGTAACCGGCCCAGAAGGCCTGGAAGCTTAGTTTGTGACATTGCGATGTAGGTCAGTTAGAATCATAGAATGGTTACAGCACAGAAGGAGGCCATTTGGCCCGTCGAACCCAAGCCGACTTTCTGCAAGAGCACTTCAGCTAGTACCACTCCCCTGCCCTTTCCCTGTAGAACTGCAAAAAATTTTCCTTCAGGTACTTATCCAATTCCCTTTTGAAAGCCAAGATTGAATCTGCCTCCACCACCCCCCCCAGGCAATGCATTCCAAATCCTAACCACTCGCTGCGTAAAACAGTTTTTCCTCATGTCGCCTTTGGTTCTTCTGCCAATCACCTTGAATCTGTGTCCTCTGGTTTCTCTCTATCTACTCTGTCTAGACCCCTCATGATTTTGAATACCTCTATCAAATCTCCTCTCAACCTTCTCTGCTGTAAAGAGAACAACCCCAGCTTCTCCGGTCTATTCACGTAACTGAAGTCCCTCATCCCTGGAATCATTCTCGTAAATCTTTTCTGCACCCTCTCTAAGGCCTTCACATCCTTTCTAAAGTGCGGTGCCCAGAATTGGACACAATACTCCAGTTGAGGCCGAACCAGTGTTTTATAAAGGTTCATCATAACTTCTTGCTTTTGTACTCTATGGGCAGAATTTTCATTGACCCGTGGAGGTGGGTTTGGAGGCGTGTGGGGGGTTAAAATTGCGAAAACTGGCGGGCGGGCACAAGCCCGCCTTCATCCCACCTCCATGCAATTTTCATTAAATCGTGTCTGCTGGTCCCGACTAAATTGCCTCTATAATGCCATTTTGAAAGGCCTTTGTGATTTTAACCCTTTTTCTACGTGAAGCACACCTGTTCTGAATCATGAATGTGAAACCTGGCGGGAGCACATTTGGATAGCTGACTATCAGCTGCAGGTCCACTATTACAATGTCAGTAGTAGTAGTAGGAGGAGGAGGAGTAATAATAATAATAATATCTAGGAGTGGTGGTGGTGGAACAAAAATATCTGAGAGTAGACTTAGGGCTGCTGCTGCTCATTTTGCCTCCAGGTCCTCTCACAGCAAAGGCCAGGCAGTCTTTGCAGACCTTCAATGCAACAGCAATGATGACATCATCAGAGGCGACTGTCAGTCTGAAAACACTAAATGGGTCATGGGCTCCCACATGCTGGAACTCAATTGCCCAATTAGGTGACAATCGCATCAATCTCCCACATCCAATTGCAGTCGGGTGGATAACACGAAAAGTGGATGACACGACCCCAGCCCGCCCCAGTATCAAAATCCAGCCCATATGCCTCTATTTATAAAGCCCAGGATCCCATATGCTTTTTTGACCGCTTTCTCAACCTGCCCTGCCACCTTCAACAATTTGTGCACATATACCCCCAGGTCTCTCTGTTCATGCACCCCCTTTAGGATTGTACCCTTTAGTTTATATTGCCTCTCCTCGTTCTTCCTACCAAAATGTATCACTTTGCACTTTTGCTGCGTTAAATTTCATCTGCCGCGTGTTCGCCCATTCCACCAGCCTGTCTATGTCTTCCTGAAGTCGATCGCTATCCTCCTCACTGTTCACTATACTTCCAAGTTTTGTGTCATCTGCAAATTTTGAAATTGTGCCCTGTACTCCCAAGTCCAAGTCATTAATATATATCAAGAAAAGCAGTGGTCCTAGTACCGATCCCTGGGGAACACCACTGTATACCTTCCTCCAGTCCGAAAAACAACCGTTCACCACTACACTCTGTTTCCTGTCACTAAGCCAATTTTGTATCCATGCTGCCACCGTCCCTGCTATCTGCAGTTGTAGATCTCTTCCCTCCCAACCCCACTTTTTATCTCTGGTAAAATAGTACTGTTTGTGTCCTTCAAAGGTCGTGGCTTTGAGCATTCACAGTAGGTGCTTCAAACCAATGAGAGAAAGTGAGCTAAATGTAGGCGAACAAAGGCAAAGAACATATAATAAGGAAAAGTATATATTTTGGAAAAAAATCCTGAGGGCTGGATTTTGATACTGGGGGCAGGTTGGGGCCGTGAATCCCACTTTTTGGGTTGTAGACCTGCCTCCATCGACTTGTGGCCAACCCACTGTATTTTCCCTTGATTGACCTTGTTGAGCCCGCCAAGTGAGCTCATCAGGCCAATTAAGGGCCACCCGGCAACAGGTGACGTCACAGATTGACATTTCATCTGTCAAGAGCTTTTGACAGATGAAATATCAGCGTTTGACAGCTCTGTGAAGCTGTCAAACACTGACAAATTGTCTTCTAACTTGAGTCCTTCCTCTCAGGCTGAGTTAGAAATCATTCCAACACAGAAAGCAGAAGGCTGCAGTTTTTGACAGCACCACGGCCTTTCTGCTTTCTGTGCCGGTGAGATTTCTGACTCCCGAGAACTGAAGGGCTGGCACCTGCAGGAGGAAGTTAAGGTAAGTAAAACTTTTACCCACACTTTGCACTTACCTTACACACTTACCTCTGCACACATGCACCCATCACTCACCTGCCCACCGGACATATCGACCCCTCCAACCCCTGCAGACCCACGGTCCGCCTCGCTAGCTTGGCGTGGTTCAGACCTGTCGGGAAGCCCACATTTCAGCCATTAAAATAGAGATTAGGCAAAAAACTGCCTGTTAACTACCTGTTAACAGGCAGTTAATTGTCACTAATCCCTTCCTGCCTCGGGGAGTCGGGTCCCAGCACAGGTCGGGTACCCGCCGCCAGCAAAACTGGCATGGGGTCGGGACCCCCGAATCTGCAACTTTAACCCCCCACATGCCTCCAAACCCGCCTCCACAGGTCAATGAAAATCCAGCCCTAAAAGTCTAAATGGATCTAAAACAAAGATCATTGTGGAATCACAATTAACAACACAAGAAATTCCAGTTCTCAGGCTAGGATTCACCAGACGGGGGAATGAAAATCAGGACATTAACAACAACTTACATTTATATAGTGCCTTTAACATAGTAAAACGTCCCAAGGCGCTTCCCAGGAGCGTTATCAAAAAAATAAATTAACACTGAGCCGTATAAGGAGATGTCAGGGCAGATGACTAAAAGCTTGGTCAAAGAGGTGGGTTTTAAGGAGCATCTTAGAGGAGGAAAGAGAGGCGGAACAGTTTAGGATGGAATTCCAGAGCTTAAGGCCTAGGCAACAGAAGGCACGGCCACCAATGGTGGAGTGAATAAAACAGTAAGTTCCTGTGTACTTCTTTCTCACAACTCGTGGCTGAACAGTAGTATGCTTAATCTCTTCACCTAGGGGATGAGTTAGAATACAATAAGTTTTTATTGTTGATCAATGACACTACTTCGATCTTCTCACAGTTTAATGTGTGCCACTAATGGGGGATTGGGCTGATGCTCAAGTGTATTTATTACATCAGATGGACAGGTAGATTGATTTAACTATTGTCACAAATTACATCCTTTGTGACTGTGACAGAGGTAAACTATCCCTCCTCGTCCTTCTTGACTTGTCTGCAGCCTTTGACACGGTTGACCACTCCATCCTTCTCCAAGGCCTCTCCACCATCGTCCAAGCTGGGTGGGACTGCACTCGCCTGTTCCATTCTTATCTATCTAATCATAGCCAGAGAATCACCTGCAACGGCCTCTCTTCCCACTCCCACATCGTTACCTCTGGTGTCCCCCAAGGATCTATCCTTGGCCCCCTCCTATTTCTCATCTACATGTTGCCCCTTGGCGACATCATCCAAAAACACAGCGTCAGTTTCCACATGTACGCTGATGATACCCAGCTCTACCTCACTACCACTTCTCTCAACCCCTCCACGGGCTCTAAATTGTCAGACTGCTTGACCAACATCCAGTTCTGGATGAGCAGAGATTTTCTCCAATTAAATATTGGGAAGACCAAAGCCATTTTTTTCAGTCCCCGCCACAAACTCCGTTCCCTAGCCACTGACTCCATCCCTCTCCCTGACATCTGTCTGAGGCTGAACCACACTGTTCGCAACCTTGGTGTCATATTTGACCCTGAAATGAGCTTCCGACCACATATTCGCGGCATAACTAAGACCGCCTGTTTTGACCTCCATAACATCGCCCATCTCCGCCCTTGCCTCAGCTCATCCGCTGCTGAAACCCTCATCCATGCCTTTGTTACCTCTCGACTTGACTATTCCAACGCACTCCTGGCTGGCCTCCCACATTCTACCCTACGTAAACTTGAGGTCATCCAAAACTCGGTTGCCCGTGTCCTAACTCGCACCAAGTCCTGTTCACCCATCACCCTTATGCTCGCTGACCTACATTGGCTCCCGGTTAAGCAACGCCTCGATTTCAAAATTCTCATCCTTGTTTTCAAATCCCTCCATGGCCTCGCCACTCCCTATCTCCGTAACCTCCTTCAGCCCCACAATCCCCTGAGATATCTGCGCTCCTCTAATTCTGCCCTTTTGAGCATTCCTGATTATAATCGCTCAACCATTGGTGGCCATGCCTTCTGTTGCCTAGGCCCTCAGCTCTGGAATTCCCTGCCTAAACCTCTCTCTACCTCTCTTTCCTCCTTTAAGATGCTCCTTAAAACCTACCTCTTTGACCAAGCTTTTGGTCACCTGCCCTAATTTCTCCTTATGTGGCTTGGTGTCAAATTTTTTGTCTTATAATACTTTTGTGAAGCGTCTTGGGATGTTTTACTACGTTAAAGGTGCTATATAGATACAAGTTGTTGTTGTTGTAATGAGTTTGGGCATGTGACAAAGATGTCATAACTAAGAGTTGCATTTTAACCCATTTGTTTCTATTTTTGTGTCAATGCAAAGTGGTTTCTGATGCACATCAACCTGAATGTAGCAATTTAAGTCAGAAGTCTGGTCAGTTCTGACTCCCAAGAAAACCACCTCTAGCTAGCAGTATAACTTCATCCCCGTGAGAAGCCACATTTCAAAAGAGCATTGGATCTCCCAGGTACTTTAAACACTAACCTATCACTCTTTTGTGATAGCAAAATACTGCGGATGCTGGAAATCCGAAATAACAACAGAAAACGCTGGAAAAACTCAGCAGGCCAGGCAGCATCCGTGGAGAGAGAAAGAGAGTTATTTGATTTCCGGCTCTTCCCAGTTCTGATGAAAGGTCATCGACCTGAAACGTTAACTCTCTTTCTCTCTCCACGGATGCTGCCTGGCCTGCTGAGTTTTTCCAGCGTTTTCTGTTATCACTCTTTTGTAATGTTTTGAGAAAATACACCGCTCCCATTTTCTCATAACGTTAAAATATACCCACTCGGGGAGTTGTCAACCACATATGTGCTTAGTATGAGGTGCAGCCAGCAGTATAACTTGGATCTACAACCTGAGCTTTATGTTATACACAGTCTGAGACCACTATCTATAGCGTATCTGTAGCCTGTGGTTCTTCGCACGTACACTGTTGAATCTCTGCTGTGTTACTGGGGATGGGAAGGCAAAGGGAAGCCACCAAGAGGAGGTTACCTGCAACTATTTCAGGTTGCTCTCACGGATCTCCTGTGAGGTCCGGCAGCAGCTCACCTATTTCCCTTCTCAGTTCAAGAATCACGTATGATGCCAGGAATCCTTAAAGGGACAGCAGGACAGAGAATCGGAAAAAAACAAAAGTGGAGGTGGCATAATATTTATACTGCATTAAGTGACGTCAAAGAGTTATAAGTTCGCATTGATTCACTGACCATCCCTATTTGATAAGCTGTCAGGACAGACAGTTTAAGATTCAGAAGATGTTTACAACTTAGCAATGCATAGACTTCCTCATTGTGGCATTAAAAAGATATTCAGCAGTTATACTCAATCGGCATCCTTTATTTGTTTCAACACAAAACTTTTGGGAAGCATGTTATGGATCTGCAAAGATTCAACTCTACCTTTTAAGTATTAATCATAGTTTACCAGATTGCTGTAGATTGTGAATGAAGGCTAAAGAATTATATACTACAATGTCATCAATTTAAGTCATGTTTGTCAGTTTAAGTGATAACAGTCACAGGAGAATGGCTGCATCAGGCAGATATTAAAGAGCAGAGAGGTGAGAGGAAGCAGACAGTTGACTTCTCAAAATTTGATGGCCATTTCTCAGGAGTAAACAATATGTACACTTCTCACATGCCAGAAGTGTTTACAGTGCAGTATGAAATATACACTTGACAAGGGGACATGACCCTAAAATAAGAGCCATGCCATTCAGGAGAGAAGTTAGGAAACGTTTCTTCACGCAAAGGGTGGTAGAAGTGTGGAACTCTCTCCCACAAAAAGCAGTAGACTCTAGCTCAATTCATCATTTTAAATCTGAGATTGATAGATCTTTTTGCTAGATAAGAGTATAAAAGGATATGGAGCAAAGGCAGGTGGATGGAGTTAAGATACAGATCAGCCATGATCTCATTGAATGGCAGAACAGGCTCAAGGGGCTAAATGGCCTACTCAGGTTCCGATGTTCCTATCTAAAATAATACCTGAGTTTAAGGGGAGGACCTTTGATGATAGAATCAACTTTTTCTTTATGTCATCCATAACTTGTAAAAATACAAGTTTGGGGGGCTAACTTTTGAAATTTTTAAAATTTAGCGCCAGGTGCTAAGGATTCTGAACTTCTACTAAATTGGGTGTTAGCGCCCAGGAAGGAAGTGGGGCGCTAAATCAAGTGCTAATGACCTCAGTGGGGCGCTACAGGGGCTACAGCAGAGCGCTAATGAATTTCAGGTGCAATGCATTCAGCAATGATCCTTCACACTGGTTCCTTCCAGCTCTTAAAGGGGAGGTTGCATCATTGTGCAGATGCTCATTTTCAGCTTTGCTGGCTTTGAGGCGACCTGTGAGCAAGTGAATCCCCTGATGGCTGTGGCTGTTCCCACTCCCAGGGAGAGAGCGCGTCGGTTCACATTGGAGGCATTGGTGGCTGGAGTGGAGCGAAGGAGGGCAGTGCTGTTCCCGGACACTGGAAGGAGGCCATCGCCTCAGGTGTTCAGGGCAATGTGGAGGGAAGTGGCCCAGGAGGTCTCGGCCAGTAGTGTGGTGGAACGCAGCCTGACACAGTGCCGCAAGAAACTCAGTGACCTCAGTCGGGTGGTGACGGTGAGTACATGCTTCAACAGCTCCTACATACCAGCATCTGAACCTCAGTCTGTGCACACTGCGCAAAAAACCACACCGCCACCACTCACCCACCAATCATCTTCACCTACTCAAACTCACATCCACGTCTCACGCCTTGCCTACAATCACAGCTATTCAACGACGGCAGGCATACCTCCCAAACACATAGCTGGACTCTGACTCAAACACATTTGTTTCTCTTGCAGGCCAAGATGGCCCACAATAGTAGGGAGCAGGAGAGAACAGGCGGGGGTGATGCGCGGCTCCAGCAGCTCTCAGGCCTGGAGGAGCGAGTGCTGCGACTCATTCGGCAGCAGGTGGTGGCCGGCATGACCGTCGGCAACGTCAACCCCCTTGGGGGCAACAATGGTATATTCATCCCCTCTCCTTCTCTCATCCCACTTCCCCCTCACACCACAAACCTTTCCCACTTTCCACCTCCTGAGAATGTCTGCATTCCTTGCTCCATTCCTGCCCCCTGCCCTCACCTTACGCGAGTCCTGTGCCTTTATGCTTTCAGATAATCAGCAATCAGATGACCAGCCTGTCCCTGAGCCTCCCACTGAGAGTGAGGAAGGAGAAGAGGAGGAGGAGCAAAGCACCGCGTCACTGCATCTCTCGCCCGCAGGCACCAGCTCAGATACTGGCACTACGCGATCTTTAGAGGCAAGTTTAGTAGAGGGGTCTGCACTGGGTGATGCACCAGGGATGAATGGGCTGCAGCAAGGCCAGGGGGAAAGGGTAGCTCGGGAGCCAGCTCCCCGGAGGGCGAGTTCGCACGCGAGATCCGCCCCATCGAGGTCCTCAGATGAGGATCTCGATGGGGAGGCGTTCACAAGTAGGGTGATGGCCATACACACTGAGATGATAGGTACAATGGCAAGGGTGTCCGAGAGCCTCTTGGCAATGGTAAGGAGCGTAGAGGAGTCCGCCTCCAACATTGCACAGAGCTCTGCGCACACCATGGAGCCCATCATTTCCATTGTGCAGACGATGGTGGACTCCCAGAGAGACCGTGCAGATCCAGACCTCATGACTCATGTCATGGGCAATGTGGCAGCTTCCATTGCAGCACAGGCGGAAGCGACGCAACGTCTTAGTGCTGTAATGCAGTCAATGGTTGCTGCCATCAAGTCTCAGACTGCTCTCATACAGTCAGCTTGATGCCACGCAAGCTCTGACTGCTGCCATTGTCGCTGGGTCCACCACAGTCCACCAGGGATCTGACGGTGTCGCAGCTGCCCAGCAATCTGTGCTCCAGCAGATTGGTAGGGATGCTGAGATGCTGCCCCAGGGGAGTGGCAGTGGGTCAGTGAAGCAAGAACCTGCTGTCCTCTCTCAGGATGACAGCATTCCTGATCCCACCACTGCCCCTCCGCCATTGCACTTGTCGCTGCCTGTCATCCAGCCAACCCAGACTGCCGCCGCCCAGACTGAGGTGGTGCAGTCTACAGCCGGGCCTTCCAGGCCCAGAGCTGGTCGAGGGCGTCCTGCAAGGCCATCTGAAGTCTCTGGCACCGACACTCAGCAGCCTTCCACCAGCCCTGCTGCAGCCACTAGAGAGACACTATGTAGGAGCACTAGATTTGGAAAGGGAACTGTAAAGAGGGAGGCAAGGGTTTGCACAAGGGTAATTAGTCAATATTGTTGTTGTATATATGTGGTTAATGGTTTTGGATAAATTTATTACTGGAATGTTGCAGATTTGATGCTGTGTCTCATTTCAGTTCTGGGCTGTGGTATGGAATCACAAAGTGATGGAATGATGGCGACGTGCTCAGCAATCGGAAAGAGGACTCGAAGTCACTGGTAACGAAGTCTGATGAGGCGATCACGGACCGAGCTTGCAGGATGCCAATTGAGTGGCTGCCTCCTCCGTCACTGCTGTTCATCCTCCTGCTCCTTGTCCTCGTCCTCCTGAGGTGGTGGAGTTATGCCTGGTGGCAATGGCTGCGTCCTCATGATGGCCAAGTTGTGCAGCAGATGACGACGAAAACTGACACCCGCTCAGCCGAGTACTAGAGGGCTCCTCCCGAGCGGTCATGGCAGCGGAACTGTTGCTAGAGCACTCCGATGGTCTGCTCAATGATGTTCCTGGTGGCAGCATGGCTCTCATTATATGAGTGCTGGCCAGGAGTGTTGGGGTTGTGGAGGGGAGTCATGAGCCCGGTGGAGAGCGGATTGCCCTTGTCTGCCAGCCGCAAGCTTGATGTGGTGGCTGGAATAGATCTGGCACACCAGTCTGGCGCAGGATGAAGGGATTGTGGTTGCTGCCAGGATAGCGGGCATTGATGGTCAGGATTCGCCGTGTGTGGTCGCACACCAACTGCACATTAAGTGAGTGGTAGTCTTTGCGGTTACGGAATACCTCAGGGTTGTTATGAGGTGCCTGTAAAGCGACATGGGTGCAGTCAATGGCTCCCTGCACCATGGGGAAGCCCACTATCCTGGCAAAGCCACATGCACGCTCGTCCTGCTTCTCTCTGGTCATGGGGAAGGAAATGTAGTCCCTTCTTCTGTAGAGAGCATCTGTGACCTTGCGGATGCAGCAATGGACAGCAAACTGGGAGATGTTCGAGATGTCACCTGTCGCACACTGGAATGATCCGCTGGCATAGAAATTGAGGGCGACGGTGTCCTTGACTGCCACTGAGAGAGCTGTGGTGGTCCTGATCTGAGGCTCGAGGTCTGACTGCAGGAGGTGGCAGAGCTCTGTGACCACGTCCTTGCTGAAGCGGAGCCTTCTAACACACTGGTCCTCAGTGAAATTCATGTAGGAGAACTGCTGCCGGAATACCCTGGGTGGGTAAGGCCTCCTGTTGAGGGCCCTGTTGGCCCTCCCACCTCTGGCCACATTGTGCACTCTTTCTCTGTGCCTCAGTTGCCTCCGATGTTGACGCTGGAGGGCGAGGTCCAGTGCCAGTACAGATTAGCGATCGTAAGAGAGGGGAAAGAAGGATGCTTTTATTATTGTTTGAAGCAAAAGGTGAGAATTTTTTTTTATTTAAGAACTGCGGCAGAAACGGTGCGATACTGTCAGTCAGGCGAATAGGCTTAAACTTGACCTTGATCTAGAAAGAGACCAGCTGCTGGAGTATAGATACAGCTAAATTAGCAGATTGTTTGTAACTGTCACCTCATGTTTACAATAACCTGTGGCAGACTATTACTGGTTGCCAAGGCAACCTGGCGCTCAGACACACAACCAAGAATTCAAGGTACATGGCATGACTGCTGAGTAGGTTCTGCTCAATAAAAATGGCTTTACCAATACTGAGTAAGAAATTATTGAGTGTGCGGAGCAGGGAAAGCAGGTCTAGATTGGAATAATATTCTTACAATGTATAAAGAATGACTCCCCTATTCCACAGCATGGTTTCACAGTACTATCTCCACACAGCACTGCACAGAGGTATAAAAGGAAAAACCTGAGCAGTCGATGCTTTTTGCAGGACTCCTGTTTAAAAGACCACAACAGATCAGGCCGAGTGCGCCACTTGAGCCCAGCCATAGGATATGAAGTTATTATGTAGGTATGATTCTCCTTGCGTACTCCTTATTCCAGAAACAATATCGAACTGGACTGGCATAAACTCTTCTTCTTCTAACCTTTTATTTTTGGGTATTTCTTTCTGATCTTTGGCCACCTGTAAAAGAAGGTTTCACTTACTTCCTTGGATCGCCCTTGCCATGCTGCCTGGCTCCCTCAGAGGCTCCAGTTGGAAGGGGCTAGATGCCACCTTTCTGTCGCACAGAGAAGTAAATGTGACGGGAGGGCTGGGAATACCTCCTCCGGGTAGGGGGATGCGAGCAAGTCGCAGGACCTTCTCGTGGGCCTGCTCCTCGGCCTGGCGAAGGCAGCCATTCACCTGCCTCTCTTTCGCAGGTTAGTCCATGCCCGGATGGCCTTGGAGAGGGAAGATGCGGTGTCCACTGGTACGGTTGGTGCCCTCCGCGACCGGTGGGCTCCACAAGGGCACAGAGTGACTGGTCAATGCCGATAATAATGTTGTGTTTAGCAGGGCGGGGAATGAAACACTTTTCCACTTTTTCTACTCCTTGATAATGCTATATGCTATCCTTATCAAGGATTTTTAGTGTAAGACGTTTAAATTCCCCCTTCTCCTTTAACCCGTGTAACAGTTTCCAAAGTTCAGACCCGTGGAACAGACAACACAAAACACAAGGACTCGAGAACAACTTTCTTTTTACTTAAATTCAGCAAGAGGTTACAAGTAAGCTCACACAAAACTGTTGCATATAATACCCCTGATTATATGTAAGCATACACAGGTTTATTCCCTTACTTTAAGATCAAGCGATAATAAGCCAACACGACATACGTACTAACACCAGCCAGTGGTCAGTTCGGCGATGGCTAGACGTACGACTTTAACTGGCAACTGACCAGGTCGCCTCCCCCGAGTGCAGCAGCCCCGAGTGTCTTAAAACAGCATCTTTTATACCTGAAAAACCTGGGCAGGCGTATGTGTCCCAAACTGTGTGACAAATGGTCGGCAGTTGTTTTCCTCTTCTTATCAGTGGGCCCCAAAGCCGTTCAAACCTTTTGCCTGAAGATGTTCCTGTCTTTGTAACACCCAACCGTTTGTTCCTGCTCAGGGTCTGTCACTTCCATATCCGATTAACAGCTTTTGTCCAAAGTTCCCACAGGAACCAACCTCTCAACCTCCCGAAGCATGCTGGGATATTAAATTTGGTCAACTTTTTAAGTTTGGTCAAGTTATAGCAAATTCTTACAGCAAATGGCTTATTCTTCCATTAGGGAGGGCATGCAAAAACTCAAATGCATAGTTAAGTTCTCTCCACGCTGCTACAATTAGATGTCTTCAGCCCAATCTCAGAAGAGGCCCACCCCAACTGTACCAACGTGAATCTTTCTATTTTCTGCGCTGACGGTGCTTATTGCACCTTTATGTTAGATTACAACTTGGGCCTGACACTCCTCTTTTAACAACAGATGGAAGAAACGTTTGTTTTTCATCATAATTAACAAACAGCATCAACTCTGTCTCAGTTGCTCAGAGGACCTCACTGAAGGTCTGAAGAAGTTGCACAATTGAAAGGAGTGCACAAAGTTGAGGCGTGAATATTACTGTAAAACTGTTACATGTAACATATGTGCAGATTGCTCTAATTAGCATTTGAAAGATAAAATTGGCCCCCTTGTCTGCTGAGTGAATGTGCTACACCACTACACCATGGCTCACTCGCCCTCCCCTCTGAATGCTTTAGTGCAGTGACAGCATAACAGCAGGTCCCATATCTCCTAAAATAAGCCGACAATACTCTTCATTGTTTCTTAAAACACGGGGGTGTGTTAGTGACAGCCTTATGAGGTGTTTTGAGAATGTGCCTGTCATCCTCGAGTAGTTCGTATGTTGTGTGCAAGATGTGTGGTGCTGGGATGTGAGGGTTGGATGTGCAACGTGTGTGAGAAGGAGGTGGAGTGACATGCGCTGCAGTGATTGTAGGAGTGTGAAGAAAAGCGAGGGAATAATGTCACTGCAGGTGTGAGGAGAGAGCAATTGATGTGAGAGGTAAGATTCTTCCCTTGACAACTCGGGTAAGGCCATTAATTTTTTTGCGGATTTACAGCCATGTACTGGGAACTAAGCTCCGGGCATTGACTTCCTGTGCGATTTCTTCCCACTGGCAGCCAAGGTGATGCTTTCTGCCACCCACCCCCTCCCCACCCACCCCCAGGGGAAAAGGATCTCCCTTCTCCTGTCCATCACCTGGATCAGGGCCTCCAATGCTGCCTCAGAGAACCTGAGTGCCCTCTCTGTACCTCTTGCAGCCATTTCTCCACTTGCAAAATTTCCCTGCTGTCTGCAGTCAGAGTGCACCTCCCCTTTAAGAGGTGCTGGCTGTCTTTAAGTGCCATCAGTGAAGCTCGATTTCTTAGTCATCCCCCCAAACAGGCATGCAGCCAATAAGTAGTGCGGGCAGTGCTGGCTGCAGTCTGGCACATTATAATCAGTTCCCTGCTTGTATTTCACATTGTCCTTGTGCCCACATGAACAGGCGCGTGCAGTGCATGCCCCACACCCTGCGTGCCCATTTTCCGATGCGATCGAATGTTCAGGCCTTTAGGTTTTAAGTAGAGTTTGCATTGATCAGATTGTGAGAGCTATATACCTTTAGTCACTGCCACGCACCCTGATAAATAATGAGACAGCGAGGGGCAATAAAAGTGCCTTCTTAAGAAAAACATTGCGGATTAAGAATCCCCTCTTGTCAAAAGATTTGTTGCATATATATGATAAAAGTCTAATCTCTGCAAAAGAAAAAATGATCTCAAAATCCATAGAGAGCATTAGCATGCTGGCAGGGAAATGGCCTCTTGAGACTTCTGTTGCTATCTTATGTTTGTTGATGGATCTTTCATTTGTCACTCTGACGGAACATCTATTGGTACAAGACATACTTAGTCTGGCTCTATCTAACATATTGCTCGATTCCAAATGCCTCACCCTAAAGTGATGTAAGATATAAATTAGGAAGGACGTGAAGAATAGCTTCTGGTGAAGTTATGGCGGAGGAGCGGAAGAAGCCTCAAGGAAATCCCCAGCCAACCTTGGAATTAATGGCAAGTTAACCAGTTAGAAAAGTGATGATCAATGGACAAAGCTCTACAGGCTTCTGTTCTGGGCCTGTGCGATTTGTACTTTTCATAATAATATGGGGAAAAGTAATTGCAATAACATCACAAAATTTGCTGTTGGCACTAATCTATGTGGCCAGGTGGTTAGTTTTTGATATCATTCAAAGAGATCTAGAAAAAAATAAATGTATCGGCTAATATGATTTTAATATTGAATGCAGTTTTGGGCACCCTACATTCCTAGCTGCATTGAAGAGAATTCAGAGAACAATGAATGGAATGATTCCTGCACTTAGGTGCTTAGTTGTAAAGAGGGACTCACAAAATTGAACTTGTTTACGCTGGAAAGTGAAGGCTGAGGAGGATCATAAGGATAAATTTCAGTTTCTACACTCCAGGCAGTTGTGGGAAAATTTCCCTCATGATTCAGGCCTTTAAAAACGATGAGAAACATAGGCATGTAAGTAAGTTACGTAACTCAGACTGTGATCGCAGAATGAGAGGACGTGAGTACAAAAACCAGTAACAACAACTTGTATTTATATAGCGCCTTTAGAAATTAGGGCAGGTGACCAAAAGCTTGGTCAAAGAGGTAGGTTTTAAGGAGCTTCTTAAAGGAGGAAAGAGAGGTTTAGGCAGGGAATTCCAGAGCTTAGGGCCTAGGCAACAGAAGGCATGGTCACCAATGGTTGAGCGATTATAATCAGGGATGCTCAAGAGGGCAGAATTAGAGGAACGCAGATATCTCGGGCGGGGGGGGGCAGGGGGGGCTCTGGAGGAGATTACAGAGATAGGGAGGGGCGAGGCCATGGAGGGATTTGAAAACAAGGATGAGAATTTTGAAATCAAAGCGTTGCTCAACCGGGAGCCAATGTAAGTCAGCAAGCACAGGGGTGAAAGGTGAACGGAACCTGGTGCGAGTTAGGACATGGGCAGCCGAGCTTTGGATGACCTCAAGTTTACGTAGGGTAGAATGTGGGAGGCCAGCCAGGAGTGCATTGGAATAGTCAAGTCTAGAGGTAACAAAGGCATGGATGAGGGTTTCGGCAGCGGATGAGCTGAGGCAGGGAGCGGAGACAGGCGATGTTACGGAGGTGGAAAAAGGCGGTCTTATTTATGCCACAGATATGTGGTCAGAAGCTCATTTCAGGGTCAAATATGACACCAAGGTTGCGAACAGTGTCGTTCAGCCTCAGACAGATGTTAGGGAGAGGGATGGAGTCAGTGGCTAGCGAACGGAGTTGGTGGCGGGGACTGAAAACAATGGCTTCGGTCTTCCCAATATTTAATTGGAGAAAATCTTTGCTCATCCAGAACTGGATGTCGGACAAGCAGTCTGACAATTTAGAGACCATGGAGGGGTAGAGAGGAGGTAGAACTGGGTGTCGTCAGTGTACATGTGGAAACCGATGCTGTGTTTTCGGCTGATGTCACCAAGGGGCAACATGTAGATGAGAAATAGGAGGGGGCCAAGGATAGATCCTTGGTGGATACCAGAGGTTACGATGCGGGAGCGGGGAGAGAAGTCTTTGCAGGTGATTCTCTGGCTATGATTAGATAGCTAAGAATGGAACAGGTGAGTGCAGTCCCACCCAGCTGGACGACGGTGGAGAGGTGTTGGAGAAGGATGGAGTGGTCAACCGTGTCAAAGGCTGCAGACAAGTCAAGAAGGACAGTTTACCTTTGTCACAGTCACAAAGGATATCATTTGTGACTTTGATGAGAACCGTTTCGGTGCTGTGGCAGGGGCAGAAACCTGATTGGAGAGGTTCAAACATGGAGTTGCGGGAAAGATGGGCACGGATTTTGGAGGTGACAATATGTTCAAGGACTTTGGAGAGGAAAGAGAGGTTGGAGATGGGGCGGTATTTTGCAAGGACAGAGTTCTTGGTTGAGGTCAAGGGTTGATTCTTTGAGAAGAGGGGTGATGACGGCAGATTTGAGGGAGAAGGGGACAGTACCTGAGGAGAGAGAACCGTTAACAATGTAAGCTAACATAGGAGCCAGAAAAAGAAGTTGGGTGGTCAGCAGTTTGGTGGGAATAGGGTCGAGGGAGCAGGAAGTGGGTCTCATGGACAAGATGAGCGTGGAGAGGTTATGAGGGGAGATCGGAGAGAAACTGGAGAAAGATGTGAGTTCAGGGCTAGGGCAGGAAGGAACCTTAGAGGAAGTTTGGCCCGGTGGGCTAGGGGAAGGAAGGGAAGTGGCAGAGGCAGCTGAACGGATGGTCTCAATCTTAGAGACAAAGAAGTCCATGAGCTCCTCACACTTGTTGTCGGAGGTGAGGGTGGAGGAGACAAGGGAGAGGGGATTGAAGAGGACGGTTAGCAGTAGAGAATAGAAGCTGGGGTTTATCTTTGCATTCCAGAATTATTCTGGAGTAGTGAGCAATTTTGGCAGACGAGAGGAGGACTTGATAATGCTTTATGTGGGCCAGCCAGATCTGGTGGTGAATGGCTAAACAAGTTGTCCACCATATCCGTTCAAGTCTGCGTCCCTTGGACTTAAGGGAGCGAAGATGAGGGCCGTGCCGGGGGAAACGGCCAGGGTGAGAGAGAGTAATTGTTTTAATAGGGACTACGGCATCAAAGGTGGTGGTGAGGGTGTGGAATACTACTAGAAATTAGAGGATTCTTTTTTCTCTACAGCGCAGTGAATATGTGGAGCAGACTGCCAGCAAATCCAGTTCATGCCATGTTAGTCAACCCATTTTAAAAAATAGAACTGGATAATTATCTGTTAACGAATGGGTCTGTAGGTTACAAGGATAGGCCACGGATTATCAAATACTCTATAAAGCAGGAGTGTCCGAGCATTTTGTCTTTCTGTCCACTTCGGTGAATACCATGGAACCTCGCAGGCCACATAGAAACCCTTATATTTCTCTCCATAGCACCTGGGGAACGTTAAGTTTGCAGGTGCTGTGGGGAGGGAAAGGGATTGAGACTTGTTATGTCAGGTCTCCACCCCTTTCACATCGCCCTGAGATTTCTGGGACTTCCCCAGCGAGGCAGACTGGATCTGCGCCTATCTAGAGGTGCAGGATAAGGACAGACAAGAAAATGAGAGCGGAGGGGGTATTCCCAGCCCTCCCGTCACATTTACTTCTCTGTGTGACAGAAAGGTGGCATCTAGCCCCTTCCAATTGGAGGCTCGGAGGGAGCCAGGCGGCATGACAAGGGAGACCCAAGGAAGTAAGTGAAACCTTTTACAGCCTCCTCTTTGATCTTAAGGCCTACAGGCCCTTTGGCTGTTGCCCCTACAGGTGAGCGCATGTTCCTGCTCCTGCTTCCAACACAAGGCCCAGCCAGGGGGCAAGCTCAGCCATACAAATGACCCAGACCACAGACACTCTGAACACTGGACCAGCACAGTGCACTTTGCGTATGATTCACTTGTCCAGCATACTGGCAAAGGGATGGGTAAGAATACCTGGGTCATAAAGGTCCCAGTAATTTACATATATCTCATTCATTCATGACTCCAGGATAATTCCTGGAAGGGTTGGCAACTCACTCTCTATAATCTACATTAATCAAAAATCCCCTCTAATCATTGCAACTAATCATGTTAGCTGGAACACAATTCCGGTGAGTGTAGCTGGTTTTTAACTCATTATGTACCATGAAAGAATTAAAGAGCCTATTGCTATCTGAATCTTAGATAAGAAGGCTCCATTTTGGTCACACTCCCACCATGCCATGTATAATGTGATTATATAACACTGCTATTTCAATTGTAAAATCTTTGTTCTTTTCAACATTTCTCGTGTTAATACAGTTTTTCTGCACTTGTCTTTCACAATTACAACTTTCCCTTGTGAGCATGTATGTCCTGTGTTACTTTATAGTAATATCTATGCCTTATCTCATGTTTGTTTCTTCCAGGACCTCCAGTCATTGAGATATCATTCATTCTGTTTGTGACACTTGGTGTGCTTAGTGCTTTCTTTGCTTAGTGTCTAACTACCCAACAAAAACATGTTCAAATTTCTTCAGTTAAAGAAAATAAAGAACTTGCATTTATATAGCACCTTTCACGACCTCAGGACGTCCCAAAGTGCTTTACAGCAAATGAAGTACTTTTGAAGCATAGTCACTGTTGTAATGTACGAAAGGTGGCAGCCAATTTGCGCACAGCAAGGTGCCATAAACAGCAATGTAATAATGTGTTTTGGTGATGTTGGTTGAGGGAAAATTATTGGCCAAGACACTGGGGAAAACTCCTCTGCTCTTCTTCAAAATAATGCCATGGGATCTTTCACGTTCCACTGAGAGGGCAGACAGCCCTCGGTTCAATGTCTCATCTGAAAGGCAGCGCCTCCGACAGTGCGGCACTCCCTCGATACTGCACTGGAGTGTCAGCCTAGATTGTGTACTCACGTTTCTGGAGTGGGACTTGAACCCACAACCTTCTGACTGAGACGAGAGTGCTGCCCCCTGAGCCACGACTGACACAATTAACAGCAACTCCAGAGTGTTGTCCATAAAATAGCCATTACATTGTAATTGTTCAGACATTTATAACTCCGACTGTGCACTCCACAGCTGGAGTTTTCGATATTTGAAAATTTATGGGAGTTAAGTGGCACATTACCTGCTTCAGAATCGTAAACAGATCATTATTCCATGTGCATCGCAATTGGCTGATATTTCTGTATTGCCAGTAATGAAATTGGTATTCATAATAGGAAGGGTGCTTTCATGCTCAGATTTCTTCACAATGCTTTTATTACTTATTACAAATGGTTATTAAAACATCCTATTGCACTAATTTTTCAAGCCAACAGCTTGGGAGCCTCTTGGTGATGTAATTGGAGAAATAACAAGGTTTACTGATGAAAGTTTAATCTTCATTCAGTCAGGACTGCTGTGTGTTGCAAAATGAAGCCAGCCAGCTGATTGCTGTAAAAGATCCTGGGGTTGAATTTCCGCAGCGGTCTTTGGCGTAAGATCCGGAGAAACGGTGTCACGCCGTTGACAACATTTCTCCAGGGTTTCCGCAGACCTTTCACCAAAGTTACCGCCGGAGGATCGGGAGAACTCCGCAGATATTTGACACCCTTGTTTTTCCTCGGGAGCCACGAGTTGTCGTCGCAGAGTTTTCTTCAGGCAATTAAGGGGAAAGTGGACTATGTCAAAGCCACTGTCATACTGCTCTGTCACTGGCCAATAGTTGTTTCTACAGTGAAGCAAATTAACTATGGCAGCTTTTCCTTCTCTGTCTTGCAGCTCATCGAAAAACTTGCATACTTCCTGCCAAGCAGTAGTAGATGAGCATGAGTGCCAGCCAGCTCATGTGTTTGAACCTACCACCATCTGGTTAAGAACCAGGTGCTGTGATGTCTTAGTCACTGGATTGCCAACTTCGTGTTCTGTGTAGTCTGGTTGCATTTTGTGATATGGCTGGAAGCCAAGAATAGTAGATACAGTATACTTTTATTTCATATTTTGAAGATTAGATTCTCTGCAGGTCTTCAATAAAGGTAGCCCCGATCATCAAACCAATAAAATACAAGTAGTTTCTTCTTCCATTCTGCTTGAACAGAGCACATAGAGGTGTGAATTACACAAGGGCTACTCGTATTATCAAATCATACAGGGCGGATAAATGGTGAGTTTATAACACCCAATGCTCTACCTCTCTCAATTCATCAGAGGTTCACAGGCTTTAAAAAGGGGCAATTTAGGTTATAGCACTAGGAGCTCACCAACAGAGAAATGAGAAATTGTGCACACTAACAGCTCTTAAAGGACTATTGTTAAAATTTAACGGTATGGGGCCACTTTATGGAGCCTTTATGAAAGGTGTAAGTATCTTTAAAGTATTTTTCATCCTTTACAAAGACTGTATGGGACAAAGAAGTGGCTGGAAAAATAAAAGTGAAAGTATGAAATAGAGTGTGGGCAAAAGAGGAATGGCGCAGCACCTAAACACCCTGTTTCATGGCTGGTGAAGTGGAGATGATGCTGCACAAGGTAGGTGGTGAGGGTTTTCCTGTTTGGGACTCCAAGGCATCCACCCCAGAGGACTGCAGTGCAGCATGGCTGGTAGGAGGTGGTAGTCGGAGTCAACACTGTGTACAGTAACATACGGACAGGAGTAGGCAATTCAGCCCCTCATCCAACATTACAACAGTGACTACACTTCAAAAGTATTTCATTGGCTGTAAAGTGCTTTGGGACGCCCTGAGGTTGTGAAAGGTGCTATATAAATGCAAGCCTTTCGTTCTTTCTTTCTTTCGATCATGGCTAAGCCCAAAAGAGGGCCTGGAACTTGCTGTGATTAATTAATGCTGAGTTCCTGGTCCATATTAACTAGAAAATATATCTTCATATCTCATTTGCACGGCTGTTGATACTGTGTTTCTGAATCGCTCCTGTTTATGTGCAGGAGTTCTGGTTTGCTTTGTCCCTTTTTAAGAAAACAACGCATGCCTCTGCAGTTTCCAGAACTAAACAGTGTTACGAACATAAACTGACTGTAATAAAAGTCTCTTTTAGCCTTTGTACTCCAATTGGAAATGAGATGCATTTGCTGTTTAAAACATGCTGTAACTGGGATTGGATGCAGAAAAGGATTGTGCACGTAATGCCCAATGGTACGGTTTACCCGGTAGATGTGTAAAGTATGCATCCCACAGTGTAGTGCCTACCAATCTGTTTTACATTTACCGCTGGCCCATGCCAAACCTTCACACTATGTTTTACCTTGACTGAGTTGGTAGCACACTTATCTGAGTCAAAAGGTCGTGGGTTCAAGGCTCACTCCAGGATTTGAGCACATAATCTGGGCTGTCACTTCCGTGCAGTACTGAGGGAGTGCTGCACTGTCAGAGGAGCTGCGTTTCAGTTAAGATGTTAAGCCAAGGACCCGACTGCCAGTTCTGATGGATATAAAAGATTCTGTGGCACTATTTAAAGAAGGAAAGAGAGTTCTCCTGGCCAAACTTCCTTCCCCAGCCAACATCACCAAACACTATTTAACTGGTAATTCATCTCATTTGCTGCTGTGTGAAGAGATTTGCTGCCGCATTTGCCGACAGTGACTGCACTTCAGAAAATAATTCACTAACAGTGAAGTACTTTGGGCCATTTTGAAGAAATGATCAGGCTCTATATAAATGCAGGTTCGTTCTTTTCTTCTTTAAGCTCTATCGCTGCTTTGCCCGTACTCCAGCAGAGCGCACATTCATACTTCAGCTTCCAACTGATACGTGAGGCGCACTCATCTTCACACTACTTGCATGGCATGTGGCCACAATCTGACTCACAGGATGGGCTGTAGGACGACCACATGCTGCCACCAACGCCCACCCTACTTTGGGAAAATGGGGCAGTATTTGTGGTGCTCCAAACCCAACCCGCTTCATTAATTGTACGTCGACTTGCCGACTGCCGTAGACTCCTCACTTGATGCCTCGTTGTTGCCTGAGCTCCCATCAAAATGTCTCGCGAGATCTCCTTTTCACCTCCCCTCCTTTTTTTCCCCAGCCCTTCCTGCCCTGCTGAAGTTTCTGGAAATGGCACACTTACCGCCAGCTCTCCGGTGAATTTAGCCGGCAATATTTGGCTATTTTAAGTTCCACATAAATAACAAGTACCATTGGGTGGAAGGAAAAAAAATCTCTCAAACTTCTTTTCAAATAGCATAGATGATTAAAAAAAAACATAAAATACCAACAGAATCTTATAGCTGCAGCCAGTACTAGAACCGTACTGTAAAACAAAAAAAAGGCTAGAAAGCCTCAGACCCTTTGGAGTTTCATCATTTATTGACTTCCCTTTGGACTCGCTGGCAAAGGGAACGCCTCAGTCGACAGAAAATTAAAGTAGGTCCCATTTAAATGTATTACAATATTTAAATAGATCTATGGCTCTTTTTGATTAAAACAAATCTTTGAAAGCCTACTGTGGTGCAAATCCAGCTACATGGATCTGAGCCAGATTTTCCCCTTCCCCAGCACCTGTTCCTCCCATCCACCTCCAGCATTAAGGGACCAGAAAATCTACCCTTTCGGGCTTAAGCAGGAAGGGGCAGGACCTCCAACCCCATAAAAATGCTCATGTTTTGAGAATTATGATGATCTGTCATGTTGACACCGGTTTTTCTGTGGTAACTTCAAGCTTCTATTTATAATACTCCTTTAAAATAAAATAACCATTAATGCAGCATTATTGGTAACTCAGTGACTTTAGTTGCTTGGCACGGTTCCTGGAACCCATTGCAAAGCTGCTAGTATTATCTGCTTAACAGATCGTTTCCCAGGAGACGGTTTATGGGCTATGGTGTAATGTTTGAAACAGTGCGATTGTAACCTGATGACACAATCCTATACACCAGATTTAGAATCTGAGCAAGGGGTCTTTCACAATTATCGGTGGCCAGGAGTTAGTATTCCTTTAATCCTTTAAACTGAAAGATGTTTCTCAAACTGGATATTGGGGAACGTGTTCCGGTTTTATAATTTTTTGGCCTAGGACCAGACTTTTTCATATTTCTGAAACCACGTACTAGTCCTCACAATGAAGGGCACCGCAGGAATCTGCCTGGACAAAGGAGAAAGGCAGAGAGCTCTCTGATTTCCCCCAGTGATCAAAGATGTACTGGCTACAAAACAAACAGGATTCCGACTCTTCCTACCCACCCCCTGCCTGCAGCACTCATGAATTGAACCTGTTTTAGGAGTCTTGGTAATCCAATTGAATGAACTGGAAAATCCATGGGGCATAGTCTCCCCTGCCAGGATGATACGACAGCTTCATCTTGATATTGAAGTAAATGTATTTGAAGGCTCGCGGCGATGCCGCTGTGGATTCAGCCCATCCGCCTGCAGTGGGTGTAAAGAGAAGCTCCGCGTGCAAAGGAGCTCTTAAAGGGCCAGCGACATTTTTACTTTTCTTTTCTCCAATCAATCTTTTGCTGATGTTTGTGTTACTTTTCTGGGATTTTCGTTTCTGGGCTTCTTTTGGGTTTTTTTTGCTCAGTTTTTTTTTTGTTATGGGAACACGGCCGGAATAATTTTGCGGAAACAAAAAAACACCCGAATAATATATGCAAGGCCTCAGGAAGTCCACCCAGGCAGTATTTGCAAGAGTTAAGCAGAAGAGGAGAATGGCAAAAGAACAACGAATATAGAAAGGGGCTATTACAAAAACTAAGCTTTATCCCAGCTCGGGTAGCAGAAGCATACATGCCAAAAACCTGGACAGTGGGTAAAAGCCGACTAACTGCTTCAAGAAAGCTGGAGGCTCAAATTGACCTGAATATAGGCCTGATGACACCTGAAGGAAGGGGTTAAACTGAAAGTGCAGTGAAGCACGAGCTTGTCGTAAGCTGCGGCTATACTGAACAGTCAACCATTTTTATTGCAGGAGGAAGAATCTAAAGTACACAAACGTGCAGTTTGCAGCAGTGGCGGATTTAGAAAGCACTGAACAGAAATGTGAGTGCTGAAGGCATGACATTTTCAGGGGAGTCTGGGACCATACATCCCCGAATATGTTGAATTTTAACACTTAATTTCGTGCATTTCCTGACAATTTTGAATCCTACTATAATTCTGCCTTCCAAGCCAAAAATAATCGACGACAACAACAACAACTTGTATTTATATAGCGCCTTTAACGTAGTAAAACATCCCAAGGTGCTTCACAGGAGTATTTTAAGACTGGGAGATCCAATGCTCTTTTGAAATGCGGCTTCTCACGGGGATGAAGTTATACTGCTAGCTAGAGGTGGTTTTCTTCCTGTAGTGCACTTGGGAGTCAGATCTGACCGGACTCCTGACTTAAATTGCTACATTCACGTTGACGTGCATCAGAAACCACTTTGCATTGACACAAAAATAGAAACAAATGGGTTAAATTAAAAAGCAGAACCTCGAGGGTAATAATCTCTGGATTACTACCTGAGCCACGAGCAAATTTGGCTAGGGTAAATAAAATCAGGGAGTTGAATGCGTGGCTCAAAGACTGGTGTGGGAAAAATGGGTTTTGCTTCTTGGGACACTGGCACCAGTACTGGGGCAGGAGAGAGCTGTTCCGTTGGGACGGACTTCACTTGGCCAGTGCTGGGACTAGTGTCCTGGCGAATCGAATAACTAGGGCTGTGGAGAGGGCTTTAAACTAATTAGTGGGGGGGAGGTTTCAAGAGAGCAAAAAATAAAAATGACAACAGAGAGGGTCATAGACAAAGGTAGCAGTAGGGGAATCACAAATCAGAGCGTGGCAGGAAGGGACAGAGTGTGTGGAGTAAAAGGTAAAGTGGTAAAAAGTGAAAAAGCAGGAACTAAGTGCCACAAAGCATATTTGAAAGTTCTCTATCTGAATGCACGTAGCATTCGTAACAAAATAGACGAGTTAATGGCACAAATAACTACATATGGTTATGATATTGTGGCCATTACAGAAACATGGCTGCAGGGTGACAATGCCTGGGAATTAAACATACCAGGTTATTTAACGATCAGGAAGGACAGGCAGGAAGGAAGGGGAGGTGGGGTGGCTATGTTAATAAAGGAAGGAATCACTGTAATACAGAGTAATGATATTGGGTCAAAAAATCATGATAATGAAACAGTTTGGGTGGAGATAAGGAATAATAAGGGGAAAAAAACACTAGTGGGCGTAGTCTATAGGCCTCCGAACAGTTGCAACTCTGTTGGACGGAGTATCAATCAGGAAATAGTTGAGGCATGTAATAAGGGAACATCTATAATTATGGGGGATTTTAACTATCATATTAATTGGACAAATCAAATGGGGCAGGGCTGCCTTGAGGATGAGTTCATTGAGTGTATTAGGGATGGGTTTCTTGAGCAGTATGTAACTGAACCGACCAGGGGGCAAGCAACCTTAGATCTGGTCCTGTGTAACGAGACAGGATTAATTAAAAATGTCCTAGTAAAGGATCCCCTTGGAATGAGTGACCATAACATGGTTGAATTCCATATTCAATTAGAGGGTGAGAAGGTTGGATCTCAAACAAGCGTGCTAAGCTTGAATAAAGGAGACTATGAAGGTATGCGAGCGGAATTGAGTAGAGTGGATTGGGAAAATAGATTAAAGGGTAAGACGACACATGATCAGTGGTGTACATTCAAGGAGTTATTTTACAACTTCCAAAAAAAATATATTCCACTGAAAAAAAAAGGGTGTAAAAGAAAGGACAGTCATCCGTGGCTAAGTAAAGAAATTAAGGATAGTATTCGACTAAAAACAAGGGCATATAAGGTAGCGAAATCTAGTGGGAGGACAGAGGATTGGGAAAACTTTAAAAGGCAGCAAAAAATAACAAAAAGATTGATTAAGAAAGGGAAGATAGATTATGAAAGTAAATTAGCAAAAAATATAAAAACAGATAGTAAGAGTTTTTATAGTTATATAAAAAGAAAAAGGGTGGCTAAAGTAAATGTTGGTCCCTTAGAGGATGAGACCGGGAAATTAATGGTGGGAAATATGGAGATGGCAAAAACACTGAATGAATATTTTGTATCAGTCTTTACAGTAGAGGACACTAAGAATATCCCAACACTGGACAAACAGGGGGCTATAGGGGGAGAGGAGCTAAACACGATCAAAATCACTAAGGAAGTGGTACTCGGTAAAATAATGGGACTCAAGGCGGATAAATCACCTGGACCTGATGGCTTACATCCTAGAGTCTTGAAGGAAGTGGCGGTAGGGATTGTAGATGCATTGGTAATAATTTTTCAAAACTCCCTGGATTTCGCTAAGGTCCCGGCAGACTGGAAAACTGCTAATGTAACACCCTTATTTAAAAAGGGCAGTAGACAGAAGGCTGGTAACTATAGACCGGTTAGCCTAACATCTGTGGTAGGTAAAATTTTGGAGTCCATTATTAAGGAAACAGTAACAGGACATTTGGATAATCATAATTTAATAGGACAAAGTCAGCATGGTTTTACGAAGGGGAAGTCATGTTTGACAAATTTGCTGGAGTTCTTTGAGGAAGTAACATATAGAGTGGATAAAGGGGAACCAGTGGACGTAGTGTATTTAGACTTCCAAAAGGCATTTGACAAGGTGCCACACAAAAGATTATTGCTTAAGCTAAAAAATCACGGGATTGGGGGTAATATTCTGGCATGGATAGAGGATTGGCTATCTAACAGAAAGCAAAGAGTTGGGATAAATGGTTCATTCTCAGACTGGCAATCAGTAACTAGTGGTGTTCCGCAGGGGTCAGTGCTGGGTCCCCAACTCTTTACAATCTATATTAACGATTTGGAGGAAGGGACCAAGTGTAACATATCAAAATTTGCAGATGATACAAAGATGGGAGGGAAAGTAGTGAGTGAGGAGGACATAAAAAACCTGCAAGGGGACATAGACAGGCTAAGTAAGTGGGCAGAGATTTGGCAGATGGAATACAACACTGGAAAGTGTGAGGTGATGCACTTTGGCAGGAAAAATCCTAGAGCAATTTATTATCTTAATGGCAAGAAACTGGAGAGTACTGAAGTGCAAAGGGATCTGGGGGTCCTGGTGCACGAAACTCAAAAGGTTAGTATGCAGGTGCAGCAAGTGATTAAGAAGGCAAATGGAATGTTGGCTTTCATTGCTAGGGGGATAGAATATAAAAATAGGGAGGTATTGCTTCAGTTGTACAAGGTATTGGTGAGACCGCACCTGGAATACTGCATACAGTTTTGGTGTCCTTACTTAAGGAAAGACATCCTTGCTCTCGAGGCAGTGCAAAAAAGGTTCACTCGGTTAATCCCGGGGATGAGGGGGTGGTCATATGAGGAGAGGTTGGGTAGATTGGGACTCTACTCATTGGAGTTCAGAAGAATGAGAGGCGATCTTATTGAAACATATAAGATTGTGAAGGGGTTGGATCGGGTGGATGCGGGGAGGATGTTCCCGATGACGGGTGAGACTAGAACTAGGGGACATAGTCTTAGAATAAGGGGCTGCTCTTTCAAAACTGAGATGAGGAGGAACTACTTCACTCAGAGGGTGGTAGGTCCATGGAATATGCTGCCACAAAAAGCTGTAGAAGCTACATCATTAAATAAATTTAAAACAGAAATAGACAGTTTCCTAGAAGTAAAGGGCATTAAGGGTTACGGGGAGCGGGCAGGAATTTGGACATGAGTCTAGGTTCGGATCGGTCATGGCCCTGTGGGTAGTGGAGCGGGCCCAGGGACCGTGTAGCCGGATTCTGCTCCTATTTCGTGTGTGCAATTCTGTTAGATGCAGGAGATGGTTCTGTGATAGATAGTAGATTGGCGGTTAGGATCGGATCAGCCATGATCTTATTGAATGGCGGAGCAGGCTCGAGGGGCCGATTGGCCTACTCCTGCTCCTATTTCTTATGTTCTTATGTTCTTAAAATGCAACCCTTAGTTATGACATCTTTGTCACATGCCCAAACTCATTACAACAACAACTTGTATTTATATAGCACCTTTAATGTAGTAAAACGTCTCAAGGCGCTTCACAGGAGTATTATAAGACAAAAAATTTGACACCAAGCCACATAAGGAGAAATTAGGGCAGGTGACCAAAAGCTTGGTCAAAAAGGTAGGCTTTAAGGAGCGTCTTAAAGGAGGAAAGAGAGGTAGAGAGAGGTTTAGGCAGGGAATTCCAGAGCTTAGGGCCTAGGCAACAGAAGGTATGGCCACCAATGGTTGAGCGATTATAATCAGGGATGCTCAAGAGGGCAGAATTAGAGGAGCGCAGATATCTCGAGGGGGGAGTTGTGGGGCTGAAGGAGATTACAGAGATAGGGAGGGGCGAGGCCATGGAGGAATTTGAAAACAAGGATGAGAATGTTGAAATCGAGGCGTTGCTTAACCGGGAGCCAATGTAGGTCAGCGAGCACAGGGGTGATGGGTGAGCGGGTCTTGGTGCGAGTTAGGACATGGGCAGCCGCGTTTTGGATGACCTCAAGTTTACGTAGGGTAGAATGTGGGAGGCCAGCCAGGAGTGCGTTGGAATAGTCAAGTCTAGAGGTAACAAAGGCATGAATGATCCTGGGATAGTTACAGATAGTATAAGTATGAAAATCAAAGTAGCTGAATGGACTTTATACAACTCTACAGGGTCTGATTCCTTTCATTGGGAATCTAGCCCCAGACAGATTGTTAGTTTGGAAGCTGAAACTTTAACAGCACATACCTACAATAATCCCAACCTGCAGTGAGAAAGAGCTCACGATTACACCTGTCCCTGTCCTGGATCTTGTGACAGCCCTGAGGCAGCCAGGAGATCACCTCAATTGGGAATATACTGATTTAACTATTTTTAAAACAAGATTTTTTTTAATGCTCGGCTTCAAGGGGGTAAGGATGAGTAGATGGTAGATATAAAACCCGAGAACCAAGTTCTGATGCAGTGTCGCACAGAAACATTAGCCTGTATTTTATTTTCGATGCTGATCAACTTGCTATGCATTTCAAACATTTTCTGTTTCTTAAAACCCATGAGGCTAGAAATTAATGTTGGTGAGAATAGCAGACACACAATTAACAGGTTTGCATGAGAGTCATCTGTTTGTTATCTTAACAGTCGTTAATCCATTTATGGGCTCCTGGCTCCATGAAAAGAGGTGACAGGAATGACTTACAAATGCTGTAAATATTCACCCACTATTAACAGTAATGTTGCTCAAAAAGGTTTTGTTTCTGGTACTGGAAATAAAAATCATTATACACCGCAATTATTCTTTTTTTTAAACTGAAGTGCATGAAAACACGGTTTGCAGGAACAAGTGTGTGGAAATAAATCTTTTGACCTCAGGTCAAGCTGCCTGACTGCCCCCACTTCTGGGGTTTGCAAGCTATTATTGATTATTAACGTCACTCTTCACACTTCCCCCATGGATGGTGCTCACTCCAGTGCTCAATGGTGTGGGCTCTCTCCCTGGTTACTGCATCTTAACAAGGGGACCTCCACCTCCAATGTGTCCACAAACTGAAAAGAGTTTTCAGAGTTACAGAACATAACCTGGCACTGTACTCACACACAATAGACAGTCTACATCCCATAAACTGTGGTCCACTGCAGTCAAATCTTAAATATGGGGATCTCAGTGTAATTTTTTTAATGAAGTAGATTTTCACCTTTACCGTCTGCGGGTTAAGCATCGCCTGATGATAAGCATCGGAGAACAGAAGGGTAAAAGCTTGCAGGGAAGACCGCATGCGGCACTAGCCCCTGATTTTCCATCCATTGAAATGAATGGAAGGACAATCCAGCGGGTTCTTTAAGAGGGGTGCAGTCCTCCCCGCCAGATGTTCCTTTCTGCCCTCCATCCAGTCCATGCTTAACCCCCCCCCCCCCAGGCGGTAAAGATGAAAATCTACCCGTGTCTGAATGGCCTAATCAAACTGATATAAAGCATTGACGTTGAAGGAAAGGAATATCAATAAATGCTCAGACTATAAAGGTGTCATTGAGCGCTATTTAAAAAAAAATCAACATTAATGATATTGATGAAATTTTCCAATGGTTGGTAATTGTGGAACTGACCCATCACCATGTGGTAAATGCAGTCCTCGATCTAAAGTCTCAGTTTGATGGTGCGTATAGTGGTTCCCATTTTGTGACACGGGTTTTAAAATGCTGGTAACAGTTTTCCACTTGTGAATTGAAAACTGCAAATAAGGAAATATTGATCCACTTCATTTTAAAAGGCATCAAACAAACTCAGTATTAACAGGAATCTATTCCACATATTCACATTTCTGTGTGGGGGCAGGGGGGGATATCCTATTTTCTCAAGTCTTGTTTGAGATTTGTTAACTTATATTCACCGTCAAAGTCAAATAAACTTTTTGCTTCAAATTATTATTGTGAGTCTCTCTTTATAAGCTTTATTATCAATAATGGCTACTTACAAATTCAGCTCTCCAGTCTGTTGCTGTAATTGTTTTATTTCAATGGGAGATGGTGTTTCTTCCCATATGGATTATTTACTTGACGGGCTTTCTAATAGCCATTGAATGCATCAAGAGTTGTGTGAACGAATAATAAGCTATACCCAAGAAGCCAATATTCAGCAGTGAGACAAATCCATTCTGCCTGAGGAGGAAAGGGAAAAATTGATTGAGTGCCTGATGTCACACGTACAGAAAAGTACAATTCCATCCATTTATATTGTGAAATGGAGGTCAGGATTTAGTCAGTTTCAGTCTGCTACAGATAAAAGAAACAAAAGAAAGACTTGCATTTATGTAGCGCCTTTCACAACCGCAGGTCATCCCAAACCGCTTTACAGCCAATGAAGTACTTTTTTGGAGTGTAGTCACTGTTGTAATGTAGGAAACGCGGCAGCCAATTTGCAAGCTCCCACAAACAGCAACCTGATAATGACCAGATAATCTGTTTTAGTGATGTTGATTGAGGGATAAATATTGGCCAGCACACCGGGGAGAAATCTTCCGCTCTTCTTCGAAATAGTGCCATGGGATCTTTTACATCCACCTAAGAGGACAGATGGGGCCTCAGTTTATAGTCTTGTTCGAAAGACGACAAATCTGACAGTGCAGCACTCCCTCAGTACTGCACAGAAGTGTCAGCCTGGATTCTGTGCACAAGTCTCTGGAGTGAAGCGTGAAGCCACAACCCTCTGAGGCAAGGCTGACACCTGTATCATATGTTTACAAATGTCCTTGTAAAGTTTACTTCACAGCTTTTCATTGACCATGTCCCTTTAACTATTTATTCCTGTGCCTGTATTTCCAAAATTGTAATAGCTCTTTTATACGGCAATTACCAGTTATTCTGCTCATTTGAGTTCTATAATTACTATAACTATAACTAATAAGCATTAACGTGCATGTTTCTAAGACTGAGTAAATTGCTGCTTATTTCACGGTTAATTCTATGTTCAGCTTTTTTTTCTGTGCTGTCTTTAGAAGTTCTCAGTTTGTAGGATGCGCATACAGGCTGCACTGAGACTCAGACTTGTTACTTACTTCTGGTGTTTTTCAGAGTGTTTTTCAGAATGTCTAACCCAGTGTAAGCTAAACAACATTAATGACAATCGCAGCTCCTTAAATTGGACTTGTTCAGATTTGTGAGCCATCATTTTTAATTCCTAATTTCTCACAATTGCAGCAGTGAAATGGTTGCTCAGTCTCACCACAGGTATTGGTTTTTTTCTTACAATCTGATGGGAATATAGAGCATCTGGCTCCCTCAAAGCCCACTGCCGATCAGTGGAAGGATGGGCCTATTGCTATTTCCCCAGCAGTTTAATGGAGGAAATGAACATCTATTCTATGCCAATGTTGTGAGGTTTATGTGTCTACTATCTCCTAGAAGCTATTCAGGACTAGAGGCATGGCAAAATGACATGACAGGGAAGATCTAACTGAGAATTTAGGTAGCTAGTATTTGAAAATAGCAGAAAATTGAACTAAATTGCTACAAAGTACAGCAATCATTTTGAAAGTTATTTTGAATCCAAATTATATTAAAATGTGTTTAAGGTGACTCAGGTTTAGAAGTGAGTATGTTTTATTTAAAAGAAAATAGTCTTTGTGCAAAACAGCATGCCACTGTACATGTGGATTCAGGGGCGTGATCTTGCCAGTCCTTAGGGAGGCGGGTTTGGAGGCGGGACTGCCTGGAAAATGGCAGAATCTGGGGGCGGGTGCCCATCCCGCCCCCAACCCGCCTCCATGCCATCTTCCCGGGAGGCAGGGTAGCCGACCCACGCCGGGTCCCATCTCCTGGAGGAGGTAGTTAACAGGCAGTTAAGAGGATTATCCCCATTTTACCCACAAAAGTGTGGGCTTCCCGAAGGCTGCGAACCCCGCCAGGGTCACCGAGGCGAGCAGTGGGTCTGTGGGGGTCGGAGGGGTGCAAAAGTGCGCTGTGAAGGTAAGTGATGGGTGTAAGTGTGGAGAGGTGAGTATGTGAGGTAAGTGGAAAGTGTTAGAAAAAGTTTACTTACCTTTGTTTCTTCCTGCAGGCTTCCATCGTTGGGGATGCGGAGAGTCTCGCATCTCCGTGGCAGAGATGATAGATGGCTGCTGGGCGGGCTTAACAAGGTCAATCAAGGGAAAATAGCGTGGGTTGGCCACAAGTCGATGGAGGCGGGACTGATAACCCGACAAGTGGGAGTCCCGCCTCCAAAAGCTCCCCATTGGCAAAATCCGCCCCAGGTCTCAGTGTTTCACCTGCAACTGGCTCGAGTCTACTCAGAGGTATGTTTATATCATAAAACTAGTATTCAGTGCAGTGAATGTAAGTCAAAATGGTAATTTTTCTTGCCTACACTGCTTAGCATTGATACGATCAGGAGTGTGGATAGAAACAAGTTAACCTGCAGTGCAGACCACAGACCGAAAATCCAGGATTGGAGTTTTATATTTAGTAAAGGTTTCTTGCAAAAGGCACTGAGGATTACAAGCCAATAATATTTTTATTTTAATGATACAAATGTTACATAGGGTGTAAAAATTGACTAGGTGAGAGGAGGGGGTAAGAGTAATTGGAAATAAAGGACATGGGAGGATGAGCAAAGTGCTGAAGTGGTCAAGAGTACTCGGAGCAAACACACAGCACTTTCTCCATTCTAGTTCCTTGTCATACTTCCCTACATTCCATATGCAGCAATTGATGGGCGTTTATTTTCTAATATTTGTCATTTTATTTTTTGGTCTTGGCCAAGACACGGGAGCAGTAACTTTCTCTTTCCTATAGATTGTAGTCAAAAACTGACGTGGGAGATAACCGAGGCTGAATTGAGACCACTTCTGGAGCAGAATAAGATAGCCTTTGGTACGATTACATCAGGCTGCTTCCTCCTATCTGACAGTGTGGCCCAGGGAATTAGAAGCTTCACACAAGAATGAAAAAATCTACATGAGTCTGGTGAGAAAAGAGGAAGTTTCAAATCATCTGTCAGGATGGGAACAGCTGTTACTAATCCAATTGGAGTGCAGCACCCTCTTATGCATTACAACACATCTAGCCCTGTCCTCGCGCCATTTGTTCTTCAAGGCCTCCACTTACTTCCTCAACATTGCATTACTCTTCACAGGGCTTCTGATAGCTACCCATGTTTAAAAATTCCCAGCTCCTACAGACCTCTGAGACACCTAACGCCCCCACGGTGATTATCACACAGCCCGGCCTCATAATCTATGGGGAGGTGGGCAGGGAGCGGTGGGCGCGTGTCTGCGGGGGGAAATCCCGGGAACGAGGAGATCTTGCTGAATTTAGCGGCAGGACCTCATTCGAATTTTTTTACTCCGTTTCCCGCCCGGCAGTCGGAGAGATTGAGAGGCTGCCGGGCAGGAAAGCAGAAAGTGGTAGAAGGCCGCAGCTAGGGACAGCTGAGGATGGTCCCCGGCAATCGGAGAAAGGATTGGTTGGGGGGTGGGGTGGGTGCTCGGTGCACGGCAGCGAGGAGAGAGGGAGAGATCGCGGGGGTGGGTGAGATCACGGGGGGTTGGTGAGAGATCGCGAGGAAGAGATAGCGGAAGGGAGCGATCAGGAGGGGGGCTCAGATGATCACGGGGGAAGAGATCACAGCAGCAGGTATGCTTGAGGGGCCGGGGTGGGAGGCAGGGGAGGGGAGGGGGGGGAAGCACTCCTGTTCCTCCTGACCCACAAGCAGTGCTAGAAAAGTACTTACCTGCTGGATCTGGCAGCTCCCTCCTCCCTTTAGCTGCTGGGTTTCTCAAGCCTCAGGAAACGCAGCACTTAAATGCAAATGGCTGCCAAAATCTGAGGCACGGAGCCTCATTTAAATATTATAATTGCTGACCCGCCTCTCCAGAGCGGGTTACTCTGACTCCCCCAAAGCCGCCGCGGTTAAACGCGGAAGCGGGCATGTTCGCAGTGGATGGGAGTCGGGTTTCATGCTTTTACAGGTTTAACCGCACCCCCACCGAAACTCTCCCGCCCAGCGTTGAGGGGGGGTGGGGAGGTTAAAATTAACGTTGACCCCCCACCCCCACCCATGTCTCTGTGTTCTACCCAAACGATTTTAATCTGAAAATCTATTTTTGGAAACCACTGTCTAAGTGTTAACATTGTTTGTGCATTCCTCCATGACATAATGAAGCCAAAGGCCAGTTGTGAAAGGGGGAGTTACTGAATTTGTTTTTCTTTATTTGGATCATTAGCCGATGCATTGTTCTATTGACAGAGCCTGTCTCTTCTGAGAAACCTCACATTAAAAAGAAATTAATCGTGACATTCTGCTTCTGCACGACAATTCTGTGCATTGTGCCAGTTGTAATGATTGCCGGTGTTTGCAGGTACTGAGTGTGCGCGTATTACTGTTTCATTTATTGCTGATGGTTTGCAGATAAGGAGATCGATTCAGATTCTGCTCACGTATGTGTGGAATAAATCCCAGATTTCACCCCATGGCGCAGCAACTGTTAATTACATAATGTTCTTAGCTACAAAAGGTCATATGATCCAACAAGGTATTTAACAAGGTCCCTCTCAAAAGATATTTAACAGAAATGAAGGATGAAAAGTAAAGCTGGAAGTGGAGTATGGAATTAACTTGTCAATAAATAACAGATAGTGGCGACTGGGGAAGTCCCAGAAGGCTCAAGCAAGGCACCATAGCAGTGAATCAACAGGAAGACTGTAAGCAGGATGTCAGTGCTGCCACTGCTGAGATCTATCATGTTCAGCATCATTCAAATACATATATAGGGTCTTCATTTCTCAATAGCCGCTGAAGTGAACAGAAGGTTGCGCTATATAACCAAAGGTATAGAACACAAGTATTTGAAATTGGAAAATTTGGGCCTAGATTTTGCTCACCTCAACAGGTCTGGTGCGGGCGATGTCGGTGTCGCGGTCCCAGCCCGCTGCCTGGTCCAGCCCGCACTCTCCAAGTGATTTTCCGTTGATGGGGCTTGTTAACCCCACCCTGCGAGGCTCCCGGCCAATTAATAGGAAGCTGGTCTGATGACATCATTTGATGACGCGTCATCAGCCGGTTTCCTTAAAGGGGCCATGTCCAAATTGATCTTGGCATTTCTGCTGTCAGTGTTCTACAGCATTGAGGTGCTGCAAACACTGACCAGCACTGCACAAAGGTGTACGGCTGCACCCAGGCTCTCCCATGACTCCCTCCATATGTTTATGGAGGGAGTCACAGTACGCAGGGAGGTTCTCTTCCCTTCCCATGGGCGGAAGAGACCTCCCCAGGAGATCAACACAGCCTGGTTGCATATTGCACAGGAGGGAAGAAGCAGGGATGTCATCAGGAGGACCTGGCTGCAGATGCGCAAGCCTTTCAATGATCTCAGTAGATTACAAAACGTTACTGCAAAGCCACACTCAACCTCAGCCTGCTGTGCCACTCATCACATCCCCATCACTCTGCCTTCCCTACCCTACTCCTGCAATCCTTACTCACACCAACTTACCTTGCACCTCCACCCATCCCTCTCTATCTACATTATCACTTCCCCATCTCACTAGCTACCCCTCACACTCACCCTCAACCTACTGCAAGCATACGAACTAACAACACACAAGGGTAGGCACCTGGGTGGTTTAGCCAATGTTCATGTGATGTTTCTGTTAATGTGTTGTCAAACATTGAAATCTATATTTTCAACACTTTACCTTATTGGACAGATTTGTGCTCACCTTTGGAAGTGTCTTAGTGAGTTGCAGTGAAAGGTGAGACAAAATCTTCCCCCCCGCCACCCCCAATGGTGATGAGTGTGAAAGGAATGGCTTGGGCATTGTAGGGATGCTTTATGGAGTTGGTGTGGGGTGGCGCCAACCTGGTGCATCATGTGGCAGCCAGAGTGTACAGCGTCAAGTGAAGTAAATCTGGCCATGGTGAGGCCATTCCTGGCCTCGTGGGCAGCAATGTGCTCAGGTGCTGATGCCCTGTGTCCTGTGCAGCATCAGTTGATTGCGGAGAAGGTTGGTGTTGTTGTTGGTGCTGCTGGTGTTAGGGCTGATCGTGGTCAGATTCTGAGGACCAAGGTGAGAGAGTATAAACATGCTGATGGAATAGATGGCAATGAAGTTGAGATGACAGAAGCAATCTGTCAATGGTAAGAGAGGTTGTTCCAATGAGGTGATACTGGATGGAGAGTTTGCTCCAAACACTTGCAAGCTGCATAAAGCTCAATCTGTCTTCCAAATGGAGTAAGCAACAGCTTCTGCACTTGGAAAGTGAACAGCTGTGAGGTGAGAGCTTTTATAATACATTTCAAGTTGTCAACTAATCAGCTGATTCAGTGGCCATTTAGCTCCCACCTCAGGTTAACAGACGTGGTCCACAAGCAGCGTGGACCCCGTGGGCGAGCAGTTAAAGTTAAGCGGTAAGGTTAAAACCATTCTTAAGGGTCTGTCAATAAGCCACTAATTGCTTTAATTGGGTCGCCCGCCTCTGTGGGTCGGGTCCCATCCGGGATCACAGACGCGCCATTGGGAAAGGCGCGTTGCGGTGGAATGACAGCGGGACCCGCCGTCAAAAAAAAATCAAATTTCCCACCCGACCCGCCACCGAACCCGCTGGAAAATTTCGGCCTTGATCTCGATTGAGATGTTTCACTTTTTGGGTACGTTTTTTCTTTGTCTGAAATCTTGGGCATCAAATGATTATCTGAAAAAAATCTTACTATTGTAAGGTAACAGTTACCAAGAAGTGAATTTCAACAATAGTATCTCTGGCCGTTGTGTTCAGAGGCCTGGGGACAGACCATGAATCCAATATTACACGTTGGAGTAATACTGAGTTCAGATAATCAAATTTACAGACCGGCTTAACTGTCTATAATTTATTTGATTGCCAACAAAATTGACATAACTAGGCTTGAAGGTAGAAAGTGGTAGATTAAGTAAATGTATATAAAGGGCACAGCAGTGCAGCATCAATATAGTGGACAGTAATCATGCTATCTGGAACTTGTCAATAATGAATGTGGATTTAGGCCACAACGGAGTTATGAAAGGATTTTGAAAGAGAATGTCAATAAATCTAAAGGCCAAATAAGACATTGAAGGGATTGTCCTTAAGGTGTGCAGAGACGAGATGCATAGAAATATGGGATGTTGCCATGTAAAGTTTCATAGTGCAGAAGGAAATGCATTAATTATTCCGGGATTTATTCAAATATATCTTTCAAAAGAAAGTGAAAAAATTGGGGAAAGAAGTCCTTTTTTAGAATGTGTTCAGTTTAGGAAGAAAAAGCCTTATGTAAATTACCAAAACTTGCTGACTTCAGATTCATTCGCTATTCCTTGAAACAGCCGGCTCCTATAATAAATCCGTCTTTTCCATTAAACTTTAGGAATCAGCTGGAAACATTAAACTTGTACACAGCCAGATGTCAATGTAGTTAGATGAGGCCAAAGTATCAGCGCTGCGGGCCATGCACCTTGTTAATCTGAATGGAGCCTAAGTGATTGCGACAGTTCTTTGAAAGGGTCAACTTAAACTCAGATGATTCATGATACCACTTTGAGCTTCGTTAGCGTAGTGAACCTCTGAAATGGTGCAGTGCGGATCGGTCTCTGTGCTTCTTTCGACCCTGATTTCAGCACTGGGTGCTGGTGAGTGGAGGTGAAGTCTTTCTTTGGGGAGAAGGTAATTCAAAACAAGCCATCCTCATAATGCCCAGTAGCATTGGCCAAAATCCGGTGCCTGGTATGGAGGGGTATGAGGAACCTGGAGAGGGAGAGAAGAAATAATTTAAACTGGGAGGGGGGGAGAAATGATCTGGGTGGAGTTTACAACACACGACTGTAGCATTGCGTACAAGCAAGAGTCACGTTTGATACTTTGTGCTTCGAATAACACACAGGAACGACAATTTCAAAAGATGTTTTTTTTTCTCTCAGCTTATTCTCAACCCTTCAGACCCCAGGACAGAAGAAAAGTCGCAGTAGAGGGGGAAAAAAGAGTAATCCCTGTAACAAGACGCAGACAATTCTAGCTGTCACTTGTCATTTGGAAGTATTCCAGTCATCTCTACTTAAAATTCATGGGACTCTCAGAGATTCAATAGTTGCCATTAGTATGCTCTAGAAAAATTGTAGACTCTGAACTCAGTCTCTCGGGTTATAATAGTTGGACCCTTTTGAGCAGAGTCGTGAATGAGTTATACCAGCCTGTTCCCATGTAGAGATTTTAAATTTGTATCAACTACTTCAGTTAATCTGTTTAGATAAGTGCATTGAATTTTTAGTTCATTTATGCCACAAATATGGAAGCTGGAAATTACTGTGGCTACCTAAATCTCTGTTATACACTTGTACTCTCAGAAGTCCCATGCCTCGTGTTGACTCACATTTGATCAGGTTTAGGCTCAAAACACCATAGAGGAGATTTTAACATCCAGACGGCCAGACTCCCAATACCAGCTGCGGGAGACCTGGTCCATTTTGAGGGCAAGGCCTCATTAACATACATGGGGCGGCCTGGAGGACAACACGACTGAAGGAAAGTTTGGTGGGTGACACAGGGCCTACACTGTTCTCATGGAGCCTGGAGGAGCATTCCTTCTCCTCCCTGGGCCCCGCAAAAATAAGCTTAATGCTTAACTTTCCGAGCCTCTTCCTCTCGCTCTCCGGGTTTTACTGGGCGGAGCCTTCAATGACGCACGCGCCTCCCCCGTAGCCGGCTGTTAAAATTACCTCAGGGTCCGATGGGCATCAAGGGATCCTCCGATTTGCATGGATTCGTGAGGCTTGCCTCGGCCGCCCATGAAAAACTCCAGGGACAAAATGACAGCGCATGAGTGAGTGAATGAGTCCAACGCTGCAATTTTAACTTGACCCCGGCCCCCTTTCCGCCAGTTGGAAAGGAGTTAAAATCGGCCCTCATCAATTCCACATATTAGCGTTTTGAATTAGATGAATTACTACCTCAGTTCAAAGATCGGTATTCTGAATTTCTTGTGAAACATTTTGACGTTTGGGATTATTGAAAGTGCAAGACTTTGAAAGGAATTTTACAATTATTCACCTCTGGGGCTGAAGATTGAATCTAGCCCGGACACTGGGATGAAAGTTTCTTGTCTTTTGTGGCTATAAAGGGTCCTGAGTTTGATTAGTTTAGACAGTCTCCACCCTGCTCCCAGTGGGCACAAGTCCACAACATAACGGTGTTCATCATTCAATACTCATTACACAATCTTGCTGATGGGTAGCAGTTAGCCAGGCAATAAAATCATTTAGCTATAGCCAGGATTAAATGTTGAGATAAGGTAAGAAAGCCAGGAGTGATTCCACCATCCGATCAAGCCCCAGCAGTCCCAGCAGTCTAGCTTTATGTTAAATGAATAGAAATGATGTGCAGGGCTCTAATTAAATAAATACAGAGAACTAAAGTAGCGTAAAGATCAATAGAGGAAGAAGACAGGAAGGCTGTATTCCACCATAATTGAGATGGAATGTTTTGTGCAGTAGGTGCTTGTATGTAAACACAAAACAAAATCACATTCCGCAGCTTTTGCACAAAGTCAGGACGATCTAATGAATCAAACTTCATGCAATATCGTAAATGAAAGGACTGAGTGAAAACAGACACAACCATACGAGGACAGTTAAGAGCCGATCCCTACAGGTGATATTAAGGGGGAGCTATATTTCACACAACAACAGCTTGCATTTATATAGCACCTTTCACAACCTCAAGACATCCCAAAGCGCTTTACAGCCAATGAAGCACTTTTGAAATGTAGTCACTGTGGTAATGTAGGAAACTCGGCAGCCAATTTTTGCACAGCAAGGTCCCACAAACATCAATGTTATAATGACCAGATAATCTGTTTAGTGATGTTGGTTGAGAGATAAATATTGGCCAGGGCACCGGGGAGAACGCTTCTGCTTTGCTTCGAAATAGTGCCATGGGATCTTTAACGTGAGTTTTTTACGTGTATCTTTAGCAGCGTTCAGTGCCATTCGCAACTCCTCAGATAATGAAGCAGTCCATGCCCGGATACAACAAGACCTGGATGACATTCAGGCTTGGGCTGATAAGTGGCAGGTAACATTCGCGCCACACAAGTGCCAGGCAATAACTATCTCCAACAAGCGACAGTCTAACCACCGCCCCTTAACATTCAACGACATTACCATCGCCGAATCCCCCACCATTAACATCCTGGGGGTCACCATTGACCAGAAACTTAACTGGACCAGCCACATAAATACTATGGCAACAAGAGCAGGTCAGAGACTGGGTATTCTGCGATGAGTGTCTCACCTCCTGACTCCCCAAAGCCTTTCCACCATCAACAAGGCACAAGTAAGGAGTGTGATGGAATACTCTCCACTTGCCTGGATGAGTGCAGCTCCAACAACACTCAACAAGCTCGACACCATCCAGGACAAAGCAGCCCGCTTGATTGGCACTCCATCCACCACCTTAAACATTCACTCCCTCCACCACCGGCGTACCGTGGCTGCAGTGTGTACCATCTGCAAGATGCACTGCAGCAACTCGCCAAGGCTTCTTTGCAGCACCTCCCAAACTCGCGACCTCTTCCATCTCAAAGGACAAAGGCAGCAGGGGCATGGAATACCACCACCTCCAAGTTCCCCTTCAAGTCATATACCATCCTGACTTGGAAATATATCGCCGTTCATTCGTCGTCACTGGGTCAAAATCCTGGAACTCCCTCCCTAACAGCACTGTGGGAGTACCTTCACCACACGGACTGCAGCAGTTCAAGAAGGCGGCTCACCACCACCTTCTCAAGGGCAATTAGGGATGGGCAATAAATGCTGGCCTTTCCAGCGACGCCCACATCCCATAAACTAATTTTTTTAAAACATCCACCTGAGAGGGCAGATGGTGTCTCGGCTTAATGTCTCATCTGAAAGACGGCACCTCCGACAGTGCAGCATTCCCTCAGCACTGCACTGGAGTGTCAGCCTAGATCTTGTGCTCAACTCTCTGGAGTGGGACTCACATCCACAACCTTCATGACTCAGAGGCAAGAGTGCTACCAACTGAGCCACGGCTGACATGCAGTAAACATGACAACGTAGTAAAACATCCCAAAGCGCTTCACAGGAGCGTTGTCAAACAAAATCCGACAACGAGCCACATAAAAAGATATTAGGACAAGTGACCAAAAGCTTGCTCAAAAAGGTAGGTTTTAAGGAGCGTTTTAAACGAGGAGAGAGAGGTGGAGAGGTTTCGGAAGGGAATTCCAGAACTTAGGACCTAGGCAGCTGAAGGCTCGGCCACCAATGGTGGGACAATGGAAATCGGGGCTGTACAAGAGGCCAGAATTGGAGGAGAGCAGAGGTTTGTAGAGGAGGTTACAGCGGTAGGGCGGGGCGAGGCCATGGAAGGATTTGAACACAAGGATGAGAATTTTAAATTTGAGGCCTTGCTGGACTGGGAGCCAATGTTGGTCAGCGAGCACAGGAGTGATGGGTGAACGGGCCATGGTGCATCTTAGGATACGGGCAGCAGAGTTTTGGATGAGCTGAAGTTCACAGAGGGTGCAGTGTGGAAGGCCAGCCAGGAGAGCATTGGAATAGTCAAGTCTACAAGTCAACAAAGGCAAGGATGTGGGTTTCAACAGCAGAGGAGCTGAGGCAGGGGCGGAGACGGGCGGTGTTACCTAGGTGGAAGTAGGTGTAGAAGTACAAAAACAAGAAACTAAGGAGGAACTTTTAGCACCCCGAAAAAATTAGCGCCCCCTGCGGCCGAAATTCATTGGTAGCACCCCAAGAGGGAAGCGAGGTGCTACTGGAATCGCCCCGCCTCCCTCTTGGGGCGCTGCGAGGGAAGATCGCGGCACGTCGCACCGTGGTACTGCAGGCCTTCCTCCCCTTCTTAAAGGGGAGGGGCCTTGCGCAGCGCGACCCGGAGCCCAGCTGGGCCACCAGGGATCGGAGTGCCGGCAAAAGAGCCCCCGGCACTCCGTGGGGGTGGCGGGGGGCCTGGTTAGGTGGCCGGGGACAGCAATGGGGACAGGTGCTGGCAGGTGGCCAGCAACAATAATGGCCGCCTGGCACCTTGTCTTTAATTAGCACCGTCCCGGCCACTGGTAGGCCTCCCTGACCTCGTCGGACATAGCGTCCAGCAGTAAGTCAGGGGGCGCTACCGAAGATCGCGGCCAGGGCGCGAGCAGGGCGCTGCGCACGGCGATGACGTCAGCTGAATTTCGCGGGAGGCATTGGCAGCACCGCACCTGGGTGCTAGTTGCTTTGCGCCCCGTTAGCGCCCTCTTAGGAGGCGCAAAGCAACCGAATTTTTAGGCCTAAATACTAAGACAGTTTCATAGTCAGCTGTTTCATAGGCAGTGTCAGCTGTGGCTCAGTGGGTAGCACACTCGCCTCTGAGTCAGAATGTTGTGGGTTCAAGTCCCACTCCAGAGACTTGAGCACAAAAAGCTAGGCTGACACTCCAGTGCAGTGCTGAGGGAGCGCTGCACTGTTGGAGGTGCCGTCTTTCAGATGAGATGTTAAACCGAGGCCCGTCTACTCTCTTTCAGGTGGATGTAAAAGATCCCATAACTATTTCAAAGAAGAGCAGGGGAGTTCTCCCTGGTGTCCTGGCCAATATTTATCCCTCAACCAACATAACAAAAACAGATTATCTGGTCATTATCACATTGCTGTTTGTGGGAGCTTGCTGTGCACAAATTGGCTGCTGTGTTTCCTACATTACAACAGTGACTACACTTCAAAAGTACTTAATTGGCTGCAAATGCTTTGAGACATCCAGTGGCTGTGGAAGGTGCTATATAAATGCAAGTCTTTCTTTCTTTCATAATCCAGGGCCTGGAGTCTCCTCTGAATTACCACGCAGATTTGGGATGGTAAACAGTGTAAAATTAATTCTTAAAGGCTAGCAACTTAAATCAACCACAAAAAAAACATCTGCATTCCCATCCCAGAAACCTGTCAGAAGCCCTCTCTGCCCCATTTAAATGGGGTCAAGGGTGTTGGACATTCCCTTCTTTTCTGTCCAAATATTTATCACCACTAAATGAGTGGCAGTCAGAGCTGCTGCAAGGTATACCTGAGATGGATACGACATTGAGGAGGCCATTTTGTGTGTTGCTACTGAAGGTTGGAGTTTCTTTGGGGCATTTAAATGGGGCAGAGAGGGCTTCTGATAAGTTTTTGGGATGGGAATGCAGACGTATTTTTTTTTGTGGTTGATTTAAGTTGCTAGCCTTTAAGAATTAATTTTACTCTGTTTACCATCCCAAATCTGCGTGGTAATTCAGAGGAGACTCCAGTTCTGATGAAGGCTCATCGACCTGAAACGTTGACTCTGTTTCTCTCTCCACGGATACTGCCTGACCTGCTGAGTATTTCCAGCATTTTCTGTTTTTATTTTGGATTTCCAGCATCCGCAGAATTTCGCTTTTGTGTTGGTGTTTCTTTGTCTGCATAGCAATCTTTTTAGTGTATTGGAGGGGGGTTGAGTCAGGAATTGTGCTGCTACTTTTGCTCAGCTCTGCTCAAAAGTCCTGCTTCGCGCTCTACACATCGGCCCTGAATTTCCTTGGACTTTCTGCCGTGGTGCTGCCGTAACTTCGAGGGAAGTGCAGTGGAAATGGTGGCATTACAGCGGAAAGTGTGAGGAAATTCAGAGCCATGGTTTTCTCAATAGGAATATTTTGATTGTATGAAGAGGAGGAGATTGAATGCATGGAAGAGGCCAGGTTGGAGATTCCAACAGTCAGCCATCACTGAAGGTATCACTTCACTACACATATACACTCGCTCACCAGGACAGACAGAAGAACTTATACAATAGCAAAATACTGCGGATGCTGGAAAACTGAAATAACAACAGAAAGCGCTGGAAAAACTCAGCAGGCCAGGCAACATCCGTGGAGAGAGAAACAGAGTTAATGTTTCAGGTCGAAGACCCTTCGTCAGAACTGAGAAAAAAGCAGGAAATGAAACAGATGAAAAAGCAAGTTGGAGGCTGGGGGAGGGACTAAAAGAACAAAAGGGGAGGTCTGTGAGAAGTAGAGACATTAAGAGATACTCAAGGCGAGACGAGATGGTAATAGGACAGGTTAAGAAACAAAAGATGGCTCAGAAGTGTGAAATGCGCTGGCAGAATGAAAGACAGCTGCCATGTGGGGGAGAGAAAAAAGGAAAAGGGCACAAACCAAAAGTGTGGATAAAAAAAAACATACTGGCATCTGACCGGTGAAGAAATAGCGAGTGATTGTAAAAGCATTGCAATACTTTGAGAACGCGCATGCAGCTGAACCTACATACGATGAGCTTTGTCCAGCCTTTATCAAGCCTTTGCCCAGCTTACCTCCAAACTCACTATCTCCTACCGGCTCTCCTGTACATCTGCCGACTAAGCCGTAACACATTCTCATCCTGTGGACTCAGGATTTTCCGCGATGTTGCTGCTCCCCCAGTTGTCCTTCAGTGGCACTGCTTGTATGCCACAGTTTCCATTGGTGGCAGCGAAGACAATATTACAGGCCTGTGATTGTCATGGAGACTTGTCCCATATGAGGTAATGCATGCCATGATAATGAGAGGTGAAGGTGCCTTGTCCCTACAAATGAAATGGCCTTGAAGCCCTTCTGTCACTCAAAGTGAGTTGCGAGAGTGGTTTTAAGCAAAGAATGCGCTTGAGTGTTTGGAAAGGTCACCCTTTGCAGAAATGGATTTCCCTGACATCTGGGTACTGAGAGAGAACGAGTATGATAACAACAAAAACTTGCATTTATATAGTGCCTTTAACATAAGTTAAAGAGTGAGTGAAGCTGTATGAGTGATAAAGGATGTGTATTGGCACCGGAGCTTGGACTTACCTTGGCCACCCTTGTAAGGTCATTGAACCGCTTCCTGCATTGTGCGGCAGTTCTTGGGGTGGTGGAGGTTGCACTGAGGTGCCTCCGCCACCTCCTTCCAGGCAGTCTGCGTCACTCTATTATGGGGCCTCCACCCTCAGTGCTATCAGAGAGTCCTCACTTCCACCAGCATGAACTCTACGGATGCATCAGAAAATCTAGGGGCCCTTCCAACTGCTGATCTTTCTGCCAGTTCCTGAGAAGTGATGTTGCCCTTTGACTGGCTGCAGGGTTTTATAGGCTGTACCAGAACTGTATTTCCCTCCCTCCCTCTCAGCAGTGTTAAGCCACTGAAGGATGGATTTCTGGCTCCAAACTGCCCTCCATGGCTAATGACGATGAGGAGGAAGTTGCAGCAGGTTCGCAGTGGCTTCACATTGGCCAGCATTAGAACTCCATTGCAAATCTGCCACTGAGGAGAATAAGGCCCAGGTCTCCTAAACACAAGTTCATTCCTACCCCCCACTGTAAGAACAAAGGACACTCAGGGTACAAATCAGGGTGGATGGATTTCTGAATCTTCAGCAGAGGAGTATTGTGCGGCCGTCAATGACTGCACATCAAGAGAGATTCCTGTAACTTACTGATAAAATAGATCATTAGTTGAGGAACTGAAATGTTCACTCTTGGAGAAATTTGGGATAATTCTTACAGATCACCAAAAATGATCATTTAATTATTAATGTTAGGATCCAAGAGTCAACGTTGTTTATATACTGTGGGTTATCTCATCAATTTAAAAAAAAATACTTTTGTACTAATACTTAACCAGATAGTGAGCCAGCTCTTTTTAAAGGAGTTAATTGGTGTCGCAGTGCAGAAGCGGTACTGCAATGCAAATCTATCATTAGAGAAGTGTGCAGAAGCATGTCTTCATTACAATACAGTTGAAATGAGGAAAACATAGCATACCTATTTGATGCAGTCGTGTTCATCCTTTGAATGATGTGCATCCGCCACATATTGTAGGAGCGCGGCCTAGCTTGATAGATTCTGCAGCAACCACTTGCACACACGTGAAAATGTTGTTGTGGTGTTGCGGATAGGTCATTCTTCACAGTCTTCTAATCCCCTGTTATAAAATGCCCCAGGGCCTGTGTCATTGCAATCGTTCAGTTTGACTTGAAACTAAACTGCAGGTATGGATGAGTGAGTTTGAATTAATATCATGTAAAGAACGAAGAAATGCTACCAGACAGGAACTTTATCTTTCTTTTTCATCCTACATCCTCCATACACTGTAGAAGCAGACCTTGGTAGTGCAGAGTTAGGAGGGGGGTGCCCTTTTGTAGGAACTAGAGCACAGACTGACATAGGCATTTTGTGATGCCCTTAAATCTAGACAGTAACGTTTAGTGAATGCGTGACAACTGCTCCTTATATGTAATAATAGGTTTTTCTATGTTTGGAACACCTGTAACAATGTTTTGAAAGATTATGTCTGTGTGAGAAGCTCGAGGCTAGCATTCATGCGTGTTCCGAGATCTGTCACTGTTCGGCTGCCAGCTCGAGTCTGTTCAACTATCAATCCCAGCGTATACCTGTGTGTGCAATAGGTGGAACTTTGTGCAATTGGCTGCAGGACTGGCCGTTTACAAAGTGTGCCAGGATTTGCGGTTTGTCAGCCCCTCCCCCATCAATGGAAAAAAATCACAGAAAACAAGAGCTCTCAAGGAAACTGTTTTAGGAGTAATTGGATTTTTTTTGTGTGTGTGTAAATGACATAGGAGCATGAACTGTACAACTTTTTATGGGGTAATTTTGAAAGCAAAAATGCGTAAATATTGGCCCAGAAATTGATCTCGCTCTGTTCCCGCGGGGGTAAGGCTTCCCCGCGATCTCTCACTCCGCGTGTGCTTTTTCAGATCCAGCTCGCACGAACTTGATGTTCCAGACATCAGCCGGGCAGTGCTTGCGTATCCCAGCGGCGTAGTGAATTCGTGCGAGCTGTGGGATCACGTGACTCAGTTAGAGCCAATGGCAGCACACCATCTTCCATTCATAAGTTTCACATACGTGCTGTGAAATCTATGAATCTTACACCCCCCCAAAATAACAGCTAAACCTCAATTAAATTTTAAAAAAAACCCATCACATTAATAAAATAAGTATAGTTAAATAAATTAACCATTTTAAATAAAAAAATAAATTTTTGAAAAAATGTAAAATCTTTTAAAAAGTTATAAAAATAAACTTACCTGTCTTTAAAGTCTCTAAAAAAGATATACCTGTTAAAAAAAATTCAAAAAAATACTTAATTCACTACTTACCTTGTTAAAAGTGGGTCTTACTCCTCCTTTTTCCATTTCTAAAATCTTCCGTCCTTACCTGCGCGTCCAAAGCACGAAGTGCACAGCGTGCGCGCAGCCTGTAGCGCGCACGCGATGCACCGAGGAACCGCCCCCTTTTCAAAAGACCAAGTGCCAGTTTTCAGCGCATGTGCAGGGCATGCAGAAAACCGGCAATTGGAGAGAGAATACGCGAGAGTACGCAGTGCGTACTCTCGCGTCGCGGGATGAATTTTTGGCCCATTATATATACGTGAATGCCCCACAACTATAGTCAGCAAGTATAGTAAGAGAGCCGAGGAGGAGAAAATCAGGGAACAGGGTAAGGCCCTGACGAGGATTTAATATCTTGCAATATTTCCTAAATGGCTGCATTTTTATATATGTTGATATGAACAGCAGTCGTTTTGAATTCTAAGGACAAACAGTAACAAGTTCTGAAAGGACTGTACCATTATTCAAGTTTGGAGGGAGGTCCTGAATAAAAATCTGGAAGTTTAAACATTTATTTTGGTAACACTAAGTACTTTTGCAGAGGTATTTGATCAAGAAGGAAATGTGAAAATGTTACTCTTTTCTTCGGTTTTATATATTCTTTTGACTTCACTGTAAAAACCCACATCCTAAACAGATGGACAATAAAAAAAACCTAAATAACAACAGAAAACACTGGAAAAACTCAGCAGGCCAGGCAGCATCCGTGGAGAGAGAAACAGAGTTAACGTTTCAGGTCGAAGACCTTTCGTCAGAACTGGAAAAAGCAGGAAATGAAATAGATTTAAAGCAAGGATAAAGCTGGGAAAAGGGGGAGGGGATGAAAGAACAAAAGGAGAGATTAAGAGACATTGAGAGACATTAAGAGATGATCAAGGCAAGAGGAGGTGTTAATGTGACAGGTTGAGGCTAAAAGAAGTGTGAAATGCACTGGCAGAATGAAGGACAGTTGCCAGCTTCTGGGAGGGAAAAAAAAGGGAGGGGGCCAAACAAAAGGGTGGATAAAAAAATAAAATATAAATGTGATTGGGGCTAGGTTATGATCTAAAATTGTTGAACTCGATGTTGAGTCCAGAGGGCTGTAGGGTGCCTAAACGAAAGATGAGGTGCTGTTCCTCAGTAAAAAAAACCTGTTCCCCCATCTTACATGAAGCGATTAATTGTCCACATGAATGTGGTATCCGAGGGAACAAATTTATTTATTCATCTACCTGCGGTGGGTAAATAAAATATTAGTTATTTTTATTATTAAATGAATAAAGAATATTAACCAGGAGCAATGCCGTTGGATATCTGCTTGTAATCATTCAATAATGAGCCTAAATCCCTGTCTCAGAACTGACCTTCCCCTACAGCAGCATGACCCCATTTCCCAAACCTGCTGTCCAATGGCCTCGCTGAATAATTGCCAATTTATCGCTGCGCCTTCCAAGTTTTGAGAGTAGGGTTGACCTCTAGCAGCAGTGAAACTATCTAAACTATTTATAGGCCCTTAAAATAAATCAGAGCTGTTTTTTAATGCTGCATCTCTGGACAAATTTGAAACCCCACAGTGAGAAATAATTGTACGACCCAATCGTTTGAGATCAAAGAATACTGCAGTTTAAAATAATCAAGATAGACTTTAATTGAAAGGTGTAATCATTATCAGGTAATTATGGCAATTACACAGGTGTCTCATTTACCTGGCTTTATTTTGTTTCGGCACAGAAGGCAGTTTGTGTAATGTATGGAAAGGGTTTTTTGTTTTCGATTGAAGTGTTTTCTTTCGGCCCTTCGGGCTTGTACTTTGCAAGACAAGCAGAATAGATCTGTGAGGGGATATTTTTTTTCACTAAGATTTGTTTTCATGCCAAATGTACCTGAATTCAACAACAACATTCAGATGGCGGAGTTCTGCTGGTGTAAAACAATCTGTAATTCTGTGGTTTGTGGCTCTGATTCATTGCCGGGGTTGGTAGCAAAATGCAATTATCCGTTTCGATTCTGAAAGAGTCTGAATTAACTGTCCAGTATCGTTAAGCTCATGAACTAGGACTGGTGACCAAACGATTTATATGGTACTACACATTAGTTGGGTCAATTTGTGTTATTGGCTCAACTGCAAACCTGCTTGAAATACGCCTAAGCCTGCTTATAATTTAAATGGTCTTTACGTCTGAGGCTTTTCAAGTATAAGAAGGGCAGGATCGATGTTAGAGGTGGAGATAAAAACGCCTTTTTCATTCAAAGAATTCAAAGGTAAGGCACTTGAAAATCCCCAAAATTGGACACGTTCAAACAATACTCACCAGGCTCATTCCTGCTCTGTGGTCTGCCATTGAGTTTTTGTCGGCCTTTCCTTCAGGTTTTGAGGAGTAAAAGTGTGTCAGAAATTGAGCTAGTTGCATTTTTGATGTCACCCGGTCCAGTATTGTTCTCCCTTCAATTTACTAAAAACAATGGTTTCTGTGGCTGCTAATAAGCAATCAAAACCCATTCTTTTGAAACTTCAAAGATAAAGACTTGAGCAGGAGGAAGAAGAAAGAAGTTAAACAGAGAAATTGCGTTTCATAAGGGAAATAAGGGAAATAAAGTACAGTAATCATCAGGTACGTTAGACTGTGTAGTGGGGAAATAAAGCGTAAATATAAAGTTTTAAAATAGGAGAGTGGAATTCTCTGACCAGAGAGCCGTGGAGGCTGGGTCATTAAATACATTTAAGGTGGAGATAGACAGATTTTTACAAGATAAGGGAATGAAGGGTTATGGGGAGCGGGCTGGGAAGTGGCTTTGAGCCCAAGATCAGCCATGATCTTATTGAATGGCGGAGCAGGCTCAAGGGGCCAAGTGGCCTATTCCTGCTCCTATTTCTTATGTTCTTATGAGAGAGAAAATGAGGGGTGGGGGTGGGGGGTGAGGGGGAGAAAAGGCCTGCAGGGACAAGTGTTTTAATTTATTATTGCAATTAAAATTGAGTTTTAGGTATTTTTTCTGTTTCTGGGTAATATTACAGTGATAAAGCCACTTCTGATATTTGAGTAAGAATATTAGTATTTATTTATGTATATGAGCTGAAAATGGACAAAAACTGTCCAATGCAGAGACACAGTCCATTTCCCTGGACTTGATGGATTAGTGTAGGATTAATTCATGATAATAGTTCCAGTTAATTAATGCCAAGAACTAAAGCAGCAATTACACTGAAGAATCACATTGAAGAATGCTTGTGCTCTGTATCTGAGCAGAGATCTGTATCCATTTACCCAACGAATACAGCACATCACCTCCGGTATCCATATGGAGTGTGGGGAGTCATCTTAGGAATTATATGTTATTCACAAGGTGTGTGAATATGCCACCGTGCCAAACCATGATTACATCATTCCACTTTCCCAGTTCCTAGCTGCACAATTTTCATTTTCTGTTGGTCTTATGCTGCCGAATATATGAGGCATGAGATTTGAAATAGCCACACAGCTTCTCGAAATAACAGCTGTTAGAACATCTATCACAGGTGAAATCGTCATCAACTATAGACACTGTCCCTTTAAGAACTTTGTACCATGAGCAGCCCAGTAACCTCCCCCACTCTGCCTTATGTACGGCCTTGTTCTGTTCCACGCCCTTACTTCTTCCATCACATGAAGGCGTATTATGATAAATAGTAACAGGAAGGGTAATGAAAGGTATACCGTGAGTAAGCAGCTTCAGGTCAGGTCAGAAAGAATTATAAGATGTAGGCCAGGTGGGAGCGGCCATTTGTAAGAGAGAGGCTGAATTTCATTTAAAGAATGAGGAAGGCCATACTGATTATTAGACCATATTATTCAATGATTACTCCACTTATAAACGAGAGGATATCAAAGTCATGCAAAATCTGTTGGTGGGAGTGTACTCTTTTTGTAGGCACCAAATCAAATAACTGTAAATCAGTAAAACTTTAAATGAAACTTAACAACTTAAATTAAAATTGTGTTGGCCGGAGTGATGATGCACTCCAGTCCCCGCGGCGCCCACCGGTCGCGGAAAAACTCAAGCGTGCCGGCGGACACCGCGTGCTCCATCTCCAGGGCCACCCAGGCGCGAACATGGCCGCGGAAGAGAGGCAGGCAATCGGGCCGAACGACTCCCTCGACCGCCCGCTGCCTGGACCAATTAATGGCTTTCTTGGCCAGGCCCAGGAGCAGTCCCACAAGGAGGTCCTCCGACCTGCCCGCTCCCCTCCGCACCGGGTGACCGTAGATCAGGAGCGTGGGGCTGAAGTGCAACCAAAAATCGAGGAGCAGCCCCTTCAAATAATGAAAGAGGGGCTGCAACCTCTCACACTCTGTATAAATGTGGAAAACGGACTCCTCCAGGCCGCAAAAATGGCAAGCAGCCTGGGAGTCCGTGAACCTATTTAAAACCCTATTGCACGGGGTGGTGGGAGTGTAAGGCCTTCTATCTTTCTGTTTTGGAACATAACCCAAAATTGTACTCACAAAGGTGGATATTATCAACTCATTATCTCTAAATGTGTCCTCACTATTGATTGGTGCAAAGTTCAAATAATTCATTTTGACTTAAAATGCATCCAAGTACATGCTAAGCCTTGTTGATAACAGCTTCACATTGATTGCAGACTTTCAGGTAATTACTGCCACATCCTGTTCTTTACCACCTTCGATAAGGAATATAACCCACCGGCACCTCAAAATATTTACAGATATCATTTCATTTTTTAATTTTTTGCTGAAAATATCAGTTTGGATAGGCCAGCTCTTTATTGGAATCTTAACTGCGTCTTCCCTGTAAAGATGTGCATTTTGTCCAATTCTGCAATGGGTTGTTCCATTTCAAAATAGGATCCCTTCATCTGTTCACCTTTCCTATGTCCAACCCCCTTACTCTTTCCATGGTAAAACCCACCTACCATTTCTTAGCCCATCCATTTAATTGCTCCAGGCCCTTTTGAACATTATCAAACCCAAAGTGTGCTCCATCTGCAATAACCTGAACCCACCTTTTTGTCCAGGTTCAAGTTATTATCATGTCCTCAATGTACCCCCAGTGCAGGTCCACCCCCTGGCAGGGAATTATACCCAGAGTCAGGTTGTGCAAATCCACTCTCTATTGCTGGCCTAAGAGTTCAGTAATGGCCGCCAGCTGCAGAGTCCACTGGCTGCTGTTCAGAAACTCTCCAGAGCCAAACATCCTCTTGGAAACCCTGCAAAAGAGGGAACTTAGCTTTTGGTAGGATCACTCCGGTAGCGCCCAGGCTCCATGCAGATCCTCTGCTCCGAGCAAGGCTGGGCACAGGATCTAAGGCTCACCTCTTCCGGGAGTCACTCCAAATAGATGCCTGCCTGGTGATTGTGGAGAAAAATGAGTGAGAGGGCCGCGAACGCCACCTCCTAACTCATCACCATGCTTGCTCTCTCGTCTGGGTATAGCTGCTCCCCCCAATGTTGGTGGCGGAGAACCTCAAAAATTCCAGAGCAATGTAAAGGTGGAAGAGACCTGATATGATGAGGGGTGGGGGTAATTGAACCCTGTTGCGCCCATTTTTCGGACATGAAACGAGGGTAACAAGGAACAATTTTGTCGCACAATTGCTTGCACTCGATCTGCTCCTAGAGTACGGGCAACCTGTTTTAGGCCCCCTCCCAGAAATTGGTCCAAACTAGGCACAGCATGTGCCGTGCATGCTTCGACTAGTCTTTCCAGAACTACAGCAGCCTAACTACCAAAGGGCCACTGGAGGTCGCCAAAGAAAAAAGTAGGTAAAACATTTTTTTAATTCTTGCCTTCCTGAGAGCCAGGAAGGGCAAGGATGGTCCTCTCTTTCCTCTTCTTGGCACCAGGGAACTGAACATTTCTCAGGCACATGAAAGATGAAAGCTCAAGAAGGACCCCCCCCCCCACCCCAATATAACATACAAACCATGTGGATAACAGAATATCTGGAGTACATTCTTGTAGAGCACTGCTTTCATTAATTTTTCCTAAAAACTCTTGCTCCTTCGAGGTACGTGTTGAATTTTCATATGAATATGAAACAATGTGCACACAAAGACTTGCACTTGGACACGTGGACGTGTATTGCATTCTGTGCTGTCTCCCATTCTCTTTTAGCCACTGTGCTGCACTGCAATGGTTCACATATATCAGAAGAACAGATGCTTGCAAAATATAGTCTGAATTAGCGTCTTGACTCAGCAGTGCCGAAGTTCCTTCTGTCAATGCACCTGATGTACTGAACAGCCTGCTCGGATCATTAAAACAAAATGAGGTTTCAGCAACTATTTGGCAATGGGAATTTCTCTCGAATTTACACCAAATTAATCAAATTATGCGGAAACCAGCTTAAAAAATAATTATCACGCCTGTGATTGTTTATTGATTAAGGGACTTGAGCAGGTGTGCTGTTGCTTTAAGTTGATTGCAGTCAGGTGACATGAGTTGGTGCCAGAATAGAGACCTGGACAAGGAGTTAATCTTCATTTTAAGAAAGTCATTAATAGTTACATAAAAATGAAGATTGCAAAAAGTACTTTTGATACCAAATCAATTTCACTACAATTAGTAAAAGCAGGCATAGCCTCAACATATCTTCCTTCCTAAAACAGTCCATGGGATCCATTGTAAAGTTTCGCAATTATCGCGATTCGAAATAACAAGATAGAAGCAGATTCGTTTGATCAGTTTATTTAAACGAAATGCTGTCATGATATAAAGGACACAGAAGCCTGTAAAATGGCCGCCGCGCATCGTGGCAGAAGCTTCCAGAATTACAGTGGGCAGACAAGATGGCGTTCGAATATACATTTCAATATAAGACGGGATCATACTCGATAAGCACTGATAAAGACAGGATGCAACCTGTTTGCATTTGTGACAATAGCAAAAGATATGAGTGCTGGAATCGTTTTCCATGCACAAGTAAGGACCATTGTACTGGGCAATCGAAGGCCCATCCAGACACATCAATACACAAATACCCCCGCGGCTCTACAATGAGAGAGCCATTCTCGGGTGATTAAACAAGTATTCGGGGGCCCCCAAAACCAGTCAGGGAGACGATTCATACGATCCTGGCTGGGCCAACAATGGGGAAAACATTAACGGGTAGTTGGCCAGTTTCAGGTGCTACCGAAACCCGTTAAAGAAGACAACCGCCCCATGCTGGGAGTTTTGTGCACCAGTATTACACAAAGGACAAACATTAAGATTTGAGCGGGAGATAAGGGAACACAGCACTATAACTATAGTGAACAAATGTCCATCGGTCTCTTATTCGCTTGAATCGACTCTTATCTCTGCGGACTCTTGACTCGGGCTGAACTTTTATTCTCCTATTCTGATCCTCGGGTATCGCTCTGCTGGACGAGCAGCCTTCTGTGTTTTCTCTGGACTCTGTTGACTCTGGACTTTAGCCGCACTGGACGGTTATTCGAATGTTGGGTGGGGCTCAATTGGAACGAGTCGCCTCGACGAAGGCCAGTGACCGGGTGCACCATCGCGAGAGTCGGTAAACGGTGTTTGGACCCGAAGGCCCAACAAAACAAGACGAAATGACAAGAGAAGAAGAAGAATCCACGTGCCGCCGCGGTCAGTAAACCCCGACCGCGCCCGAATATATACGACCCATTTCTTGAACTCTACAGGTTACTGCACGAACCGGTCAAAGACTCTTCTTTGAATTCTACCGACAACTAGTGTCGGTACAGGAAGACTTTTCTTTGAATTCTACAGCCGGGCCCGAGTGCTGTCGAGTTCTTCATGACAACGGGGAGCCCAGCCTGCTTGCCGCAGCAGCGAAGATAAACAAGTGGGGTACAGAGACCCCTCCAAACACATGACAGTCAGGCGCTGCAACGAAACGAGCCGAGCGCCTCACTTTAAAATTCTCCGAAGTATCACGAGTGGTGAGCATGTTTCCCGATCCTACAAATCTAGATGTAGTGTAGGTATTGATAAGGGAGGGTGGTTTTATTAAGGATAAAGTATAATGTGTTCCCCTTTTTACGATGTGCCGTGCGTTCTTCATTACCATAGACCAAGCTTTATGAATGTATGTATACTTGTACTCTCGTTAATTTGCGCCTATGACATGTACTTCATGATTTTGGACGCTATGCAATAAAGATTTCCATTTCGTACTATTCAACCAGGTCTATTTGAGTTTTTCTCTGCATTACTGCTCTCGCACCTAAGTCCAGTGTTAGAACCGTAAGGGCGAGTGGGTCGAACCACTCACAGGTGCTTATTGCAACAAGGCTGGCCGGAGACCAGAGCAAGCAGTAGTATTAGGCAACGAAGGCCTAACCTCGCACCAGCACCGTCTGTGATACAAGCACGACAAAACCCCTTACACCATTTTCATCCCATAAATGGGTATACACGGAATGTAGCTGGAAAATGGACAGAGATTGGTTCCATCAGATCTCCCATGATACTCATTTCCAGTACAGATTTCAGCAGCCGGTGTAAGCTCCCGCCATAAATAAACTCGAGCGTTGTTATGTTATAATGTGGCAGAATTGGCATCGTTAGACGTCCGTGCCAGTTTCTGGCCTTTTACGCCGAAAATATGCATGGTAGGTATTTTGCCGATATTAATTGTTTGTCACGTTGGCCAGACATTGAAAGTAATAAGTGAACCATCACCAGGGTCCTTTCTGAGTACATGTTTCCAAACAATGTGTAATACTTTACATTTATCACTGTTTAGTCATATTTGCCCTATTACACAACGCATCTAAATCTTTCTGTAGATCTTCTGCTGCCTCCTTGGCTCTCCTGTTTTCCACAGTCTAATGTCATCAGCAAATTGTGGCAAGCCTACATGTCGTTTTGATATTCATGTCGCTAATGTGGAACGGCAACAACGGGGATTCAAGAACTGACTCAATCAGAGGTAGAATTAATACTCCTCCTGGTACCAATAAAAATCAACCTACCTGATGCCCGACACTCCACGGCCCTCCCCACGGTTGACCTCTCCCCCCTCAGCTTAACTTGACCATGGAACGGTATCCTAGCAAGGTTATCAATGCTTTCAGGAAAAGAGAGGAGACAACTGGTGAGACAAGAAAGAAAATCGTGTCGAATAAAATCATACACTTTACTATAAGTTGAGATTTGGCTCGGAAATCTGTGTTTCGAAAATGAATAGACAACACTGATTCACTGTCAAGATGGTGATAGCAAATTAACGATGCATGATTGGCTTCCCATATTCCAGCAAATTTAAGTTGGATCAAAATGTTTTCTTTCTGAAACCTAATCATATCTTAAGTGTTCCAACACTTTAAGCTAGGTACCATGCTCAGATGTAAGCTGCAGTTTTTAACTTTACAAATCAGTTTGAGTTTGGGGTGCAATTCCTAAAAGCATTGATACCTTGCTAGGGGAGGGCCGTGAGAGTCGGGCATCAGATAGGTTGATTTTTATTGATGCCAGGAGGAGTATTAATTCTAACTCTGATTGGGTCAGTTCTTGAATCCCCGTTGTTTCTATTCCACATTAGCGACATGGATTTTTTTTAATTCGTTTATGGGATGTGGGCGTCGCTGGCAAGGCCAGCATTTATTGCACATCCCTAATTGCCCTTGAGAAGGTGGTGGTAAACCGCCTTCTTGAACCGCTGCAGTCTGTGTGGTGAAGGTACTCCCACAGTGCTGTTAGGGAGTGAGTTCCAGGATTTTGACCCAGCGACGATGAAGGATCGGCGATATACTTCGAAGTCAGGATGGAGTGTGACTTGGAGGGGAACTTGGATATGGTGGTGTTCCCATGCACCTGCTGCCCTTGTCCTTCTAGGTGGAAGAGGTCGCAGGTTTGGGAGGTGCTGCTGAAGAAGCCTTGGTGAGTTGCTGCAGTGCATCTTGTAGATGGTACACACTGCAGCCACGGTACGCCGGTGGTGGAGGGAGTGAATGTTTAAGGTGGTGGATGAGGTGCCAATCAAGCGGGCTGCTTTGTCCTGTATGGTGTCGAGCTTCTTGAGTGTTGTTGGAGCTGCACTCATCCAGGCAAGTGGAGAGTATTCCATCACACTCCTTACTTGTGCCTTGTAGATGGTAGAAAGGCTTTGGGGAGTCAGGAGGTGAGACACTCGCCACAGAATACCTAGCCTCTGACCTGCTCTTGTTGCCACAGTATTTATGTGGCTGGTCCAGTTAAGTTTCTGGTCAATGGTGACCCTCAGGATGTTGATGATGGGGGATTCGGTGATGCTAATGCCATTGAATGTCGAGGGGCGGTGGTTAGACGCTCGCTTGTTGGAGATAGTCATTGCCTGGCACTCTGTGGCGTGAATGTTACCTGCCACTTATCAGCCCAAGCCTGAAAGTCGTCCAGGTCTTGTTGCATGCGGGCATGGACTGCTTCATTATCTGAGGATTTGTGCATGGCACTGAACACTGTGCAGTCATGAGTGAACATCCCCATTTCTGACC